>JANQBM010000222.1:45852482-45873321 GCA_025594535.1 Erythroxylum domingense
ATAATATAATTAAAATATTCATGGGGAGGGGTTTTCTTGTAAATTTATGTGTGTGTTTTGTTTCTGTCTCCGTCTCCGTTTTCTTGTCCTCTGGTTTTGAGAGGGACAAAAATTTTATGTCTCTGTCTCCGGAGTCGGGACAAAAATTGGTGGGGACAGCAAGCAAACAGGTCGAGGACAGAATTTTTCTATCCCCGTCTTCTGTCCCCACTCATGGGGACAGCAACCAAACGTAGGGTTATTCATTATGTCAAATCTGATGGAGATCCTGTCCACATAAGTCATCATCATGGACATTTCATCTAGGATACAGATCCCTCTATGTGTGAACCAAATTATAAAGCCTGTCTGAACCCTGAATCAAGCAGTGAGGATGATGATAAGTTGTATAAACGACGGAGATGACAACAGAAAAAGTCACATACATACTTATTGTATGCCTTCCCAACAATATCCTCCTCATCATGATGCTAATTCAGGCCAAGTCATTGACCTTAAAGAACAACGACTTAGAACTAATTCTCTTTATGAGATGCTTAGACCTACTGTCAAAAATATCTAGAGTCAATCTCTAAACTACAGCCAGTAATTCATCTTATTCTTGTTGTAACTCCAGCTCCCATACCCCGTATGATGGTTCAATCGTAAAAGGAAGAATTTCCTCCTTTATAAAGGAGCATTGATGAAACAACTAGGGTTATCTCTAGCCTTAATGTTTGAGTTGCAGGAATAACTCCACAAAAACTATTGTTTCTAATCCTACTGATGAAGTTCTCAACTGGCACACCAATAACGCAATAGCACAGAACAAAGTTCTAAGAAAGATTGATTCTAAGTTGGATGGAATCAGTCAACAGAATCACACTACTCATCAACTAATAGATGTTGTTTCTTCACAGATCCAAAAGTTGTACAAATATTTGAAAGGTCATATGAGACAACTTGATGCTGATCTTTGTCACTATCTTGCAACATAGTATTTTGGACCAGACTTTACAGTCAAGGAGCAAGAACTTAAACGGGTAAAAAAAGTTATTTAATGTATGGAAGCTAACTTGCAAACTAAATAGTCTAAAACTATTTATGGAGCTTATCCTTCTACTTATCTAGTTGCTTAGCCTATATATGCTTCTCCAACCTACCCTATCTATCTAGACGCTATTGATTATGAAAAAGATTTTAAGATGAATCATCATTTGATCAGATAGCACATTCACCCTCTTTCTACTAAGCCAAAAGGTACAAAATCTATAAAATCTAAGTCCTAATATGTCAAACCTAAGGATCCATCTTCTTCACATATTAAACTTGTTGATTCATAGAATAAACCATTGTAGATTAAAACACCACCTTCATCTCCACCAAAAGCTCAACATACATCCTCTTTAGCCAAAGATAAAGCACTTAATTTCATAACAACTTTTACACCGATTAAGGTTCCAGAGGTTCCAACACCTATAACAGAAGTTACTCCTGAACCCTTTGAGCAATCTGAGCAATCTTCTAAGTTTTCAGGATCATCTGTGGATTCATCTGAACAGTTTACTGATCTATCTTAGGTTTTGATGACCATGCCAGCAGCTACTGAATTTAATTCAAATATTAGTGATGATGATTCTACAGGATCTGTAGAACATAAACCATTCTAAACATCACCACCAGAAGTTTAAGTACAACCAACCAAACCTACTTCAGGTCTCTAGTTTACATTTGACGACCTTCGTCCTAAAAAATGGAGAGAACGTCTTTATGAATTTAGAGCATGGCTAGATTTGCAAATGACTCAACCACCTACTCCTTTACGAGATATTTTGTCTTAGTTCATTTCTCGATTTACTGGCACCCTATGAGAATGGTGGCAAAGTCTTGAAGACTACAGTACATCCAATTCACTTCTGCAAGTATTCTTCTTGGTATTATACACAAAGAATTCATTAGTGACTTTCAACTCATTGATAACTAAATTTGTCAAGGATACTTTGAAATGAAATGTTGTTCACTTGATCAACGTGATCTTCAGAAGTATTTTTATCGTATGACAGAAATATATTATTTTTTAATGGATCAAATGATATGAATCTTCGTTATACATCCATCTCATCCTTGCCAGATGAATTGCAACCAGAATTGCAACAGACTATTGCAGCCTTACGAAGAAATACGACAGATATTTCTCTTGAAGAAATTTATCAGCTTGCTTTAGCCTCTTTTGAAAAACTCTGTGATCAACAAGCTTTCTTCAATAATATGATCAAAGACGGTCCTATCCTTCAAAAATCTTGGAATAAGCCTTATCTGAAAATCAAATGCAAGAAGAAGAAAGACTGTGATTGTCATATAAAGAAAAAACATCATCATAGGAAATTTTCCTATAAACAGTCTGAGAAATCTTCAAGATTACAAGGATATCATCAACCATACAAACGCAAGAAGCGAAAGATATTTGTTTGATTCTTTAAATAAAAACCTCCTTAATCTCAAAAGGTTGATTGATGTTTTGTTTGTGGCAAGCCATGACATT
Source organism: Erythroxylum domingense (assembly GCA_025594535.1). Classification (NCBI taxonomy): domain Eukaryota; kingdom Viridiplantae; phylum Streptophyta; class Magnoliopsida; order Malpighiales; family Erythroxylaceae; genus Erythroxylum; species Erythroxylum domingense. The sequence continues at coordinate 45,855,004 of JANQBM010000222.1, forward strand.
TTGCAAGACAATGTCCTAACAAATCCAAAAAGGATATCAGGTTATTAGAATCAATTCAGTCAATTCCACTCATTCCTCTGAAAAACTTGAAGACCATATTGAGGAACAGTCAAGTGAAGACAATGATACAAAGTTTGTTATTTCTATTACTTCCTCTAATGACAACACTTCTGACTATTCAGTCTCTTTTGAGGATGATTCTCTATACATGTTACAAAAGACATGCTTGAAATTGGATCATAAGCTAATTCATGTTTCTCGTCCATATGTCCAAATCCAACTCCTTCGCCAAGATAATATGATAGACCCATAAAGGTTATTGGTTTTATGGATACTGGATCTAGCAAAACTATCATGAAGCCCAATATTTTACCTTCTGAAGCGTAGACTTCTCATGATGAATATTTCATTGCTACTGATGACACTTTGTTTAAGATTGGGCTTATCATCAAAAGAAAGATCGGCATTCGATTCTTTCCACAATGTACAATATGGACTAAAGTTTTTGGAAGTCATTTACCTAGCCCAGACATTCTCATTGGGATGGACGTTTATAGTAAAGCCTCTCCTTTATAGATCCTACCCACATGCCTTAGGTATAAAGCTTTTCATCCCATATACAAAAATAAAAAATGTGTTCAAGCTGACACAAGTCCCTCTGCCATATGAAGCTGTATGAGATCAGTTGTTAGAATACTATGCTTAATCTCATGCACAGTTCTCTCATCCTAAGCCTCTATGGAAGAATGTTGAATTCTTCATTCTTCTTCCTTTTAAGAAGAATGAGGATATCAATCTGACAAAGGTGACACATCCAGGGATGAACCCCGATGGTCTTAAACTTGCATAAGAAGAGTGTGTTATCCTCCTTTAATAAGGACTTATCGAGCCCATAAAATCTGATTAGGTTTGTCAGGTTTTTTATGTTAATAAAAGATCTTAACAGAAGTGCGGTTAAAAAAAGGTTAGTCATTGATTACAAGCCTCTCAATGCGTTCTTATAAGATGATAAGTTTTTCCTTCCAAAGATCAGTACACAAGTACTATTCCTCAAGGAAGCTATTATCTTTTAAAAGTTTGATCTAAAAGCAAGTTTTTGTCGATTGGGTATTGACCCACATGAAAGACCTAAGACGACCTTTTGCATTCATAATGCACAGTACCAATGGACTATTATGCCATTTGGACTTAAAGTTGCCCCATCATTGTTCCAAAGAGCAATGACTAAGATCTTTGAACCTATTCTTTACACCGCTCTAATCTATATCGATAACATATTGCTATATTCCAAGATCCATGAATACCATAAAGTCCTACTTCAATAGTTCTTAGATCTTACAAAATAGTATGATATTATGCTTTCGGCAAAAAAGAGTCTCATTGGAACACTTGAAATTGAGTTTTTGGGTGTGCAATTTGAAGATGGATTTTATCAGCCTGGCTTACATATAGCTAAAAAACAATTACATTTTTAGATGATAATCTTAGTATTAGACAGATTCAACAATTCCTTGGGATTGTTAATTATATTTGAGATTTCATTCCACACGCGACAGATTACACATCATCCTTATCCAAGCTGTTGAAAAGGAATCCACCATCTTAGAATTCAAAACACACTAAGGCCATTAAACACTTAAAGAAAATCTACTTGCATCCTTCAGGAATCTTTCTTAAGAAGATTCTACGCTATAAATTTAGCATCCATCTTCTCAAAGGTATCATCTTAGCTTATTTCTTATCTCTTCCTTTCATTCCTTTTATTTGCTTCATTTCCATGGCTGACCTACCTAAAACTGCTAAAACAAAGAAGTTATTTCTTCTAATTAACCCACCACAAATGTGTTTTCATTTAAGGTTATCTATCATGAACATAACCTTGTCCTAACCTGTGTATCCTTCTTTTTTTCATTTGTATATGAATATAGCTTTTTAACACCCTTATATCCCAGGCTATGTTCTCCTTAGGAAAACCTCTATCATACTAACATATTGGTGTTCTAACCTGCGTCTTTACCTCTACAATCCATAAAAGAATATGTTATAAAAAACAATTGTATTCACCTAAATACTTTTAAAAGATGTACTTATTCTTCCAGAAACCCTCAAAGATTGCCTTCCTATGTATATCATCCATTCACAACAAGGGGTGATGACTTTGAGGTTCATTTCTAGAATATGGCCATATTAACAATGATCATATAATTCGATGACTAGTTATAGAAATTGAAAGAGATTAAAGATGGATACATGAGGAACTATTGGAATATCTAAAGAAGACATGGTTTAGAGCATTTTTTAAACTTGAAATAAAAAGTGATTGCATTGACAACAATATGTGCAAAAACTTCAATTATTGTATTTTATAAGTAAGATTAAAGCCTATCATTATCATGTTAAAAAATATTAAAAATGTGACGAATATAATGCATTAAAGAAAAGGAGATTTGCTTTAAAATGGCATCATAACTTTGCTTTTAGGATGATGGCCATATTAGAAGAGGACAAATAAGAGAGATTTAAATGTTATGTTATTTGGAATAGGGCTATTGGGCATGAAGTAGAGTATAGAACGTACATATTTATATGAAATTGCAAGATGAGACTTGTATATATACAGCTTGGGACTTAACTGGACTACTAAGCCCTCATATGGTGCAACCCTTTTTCATAGTAAATTGAATATGATTGATTATATTAACAAGTGTTATAGTAAAGAACAATTTATGTAGAAATATAAGTACTCCCTTAGTCTGTTAGATGTTGAAAGATTTTAGCCATCATGTTAAGTTGGAAAAGTTCCCAAAGTAAGGAGGATGCATGGTCACCCAAAAAAGAATAGGAAGAAAGAAAGTTTTGAATAATCAAGGATAAAAAAGATGTCAACGCAAGGGAGGACTATAAGTTGTATTAAATGTGACCTTTAAGGGCATAATCAAAAAGGGTGTCAACAAAAGATATGTTCTTTAGTTTTATTTATAAATATTGCACAATCTATAGTTGCACTTAATATATTAATCATCAACTAATAAGGTAAAACAGAAAAGGCACTGTTGGAAATAAGCACCTAATAAAACCAATAAGAAACTTAGAATGAAAACTTGTAAGGATAAGTAGTGGTATTGGCAAAGCAAAATGTAAAAGCAAACGATCATAAACCAATAATCAAGTAGATTCAAATGCAAATGCAAATGCAAATCAGACTAAACAAGTCAACGATAAATGGACTAGAAGATGGAGAGACAGAGGAAGAACAATGGTTTTATGGTATGTAATTTATGGAGTATACTACAATGAAATAATTGATACAATGGAATATCATGTAAGTGTTTTACATGCTGCACCTTTAATCAATAATCCATAAAGAAAATAATTATATAATTTGACTTCTAATCCTTGCACAAAAAAGGATGTAGTTTATACATTGACTCTTAGATTAAATATGCAGCTAATCACGTAAGAATCAAGATATAACACTTTACTATCTATAAATCCTAAAAAGAGGATACTTAGGCAATCTAGAAATTAAGCATCTTAAAATGATATTACTTCTTTTTTTAAATGTAATTTGGGATATTGAAACTCTGGACAAGTGTTTTGGATAAGTCATTATTATCACTATTGTTACTAAAGTGTCTATTGTTTTGGGCATATTAATTCTATGAATGCTACTAGTTTATACAAATACACTTTTGTAGGAAATGTTATTTAGAATTTTCATTTAAAGAGATGTTTAAAACTTTTTATTATGTTTCCTTGCTTTAAGTTCCTAAAAATAGTGAGTTCTTAGTTGCTTTTAACCTTAATTCCATGCATAATACTTAATTTGGATGCATTTTCATATACAAAATACTAACATTATGTCAAAAAAAGGTGTCTAAAAGAGTTATCGAAACCCTTAAAAATAATTTCCAATTCACTAAACTAGTATAGTAGTCATGAACCGGATCGAATCATGAGAGAATTAACTATTAATTTCTTAATTTCAATTGACAAAATAGAGGTATGATTAATTAACTAATAAACTAAAATTAAAAAGAATTTAAATAAATAAATTGAGTATAAAAATGAGAAATTCGACTGTACCTAACTCTGATTCAACGGAAATATTTTATTTAATTGTAATTTTAATCATTAGTCTTAAAAGAATAAATTTTCACCACTCAAGCATTTAATCTAAAACCTATTATGATAGCTATGATAAGTCTCAATTTTTGAAATTAATTTATTTAAACATAGTATTCACTCAAAACTTATTATTAATTGATTAGGTATTTGTAAATCTTACAATTTATAAATAAAATTCTAGTTCTCTTTGAATCAAAAAATTCAAATTGAGTCGTTAATGGTTATATTTTCCTCACCAAAAATAGAAGATAGAAGAAAATAGAGAATGATGCCATTTCTTCCCTCTCCAATATTGTAGTCTATGAATATTCCAGAGATAATGATTGAAACAAATCATAATCATATAATAGGATTGTAACTAAAGTCTCCTAATTAGACTAAACTTCCTATAGTGGGTCTACCTCTAGGTATAATCTTGTCTTATCAATTTTAGCAACCTATCACATTTACTCCATCTTTCTTAAATTTGTATCTTTGAAAAATGATACTCCAATTAGATATGCCAAGTCAAAGTCCAATCTCCACTTGTCACCTTCTACAATAAAATAAATATTAATTTTACAAATTAAGCACCAAAATCAACCCAAAATAAAAGAGATAATCCAACTAATATTATTTAATCACATCTTATCAAAGCCATGCACTTGTAATTAAATATCGACATTTAGTTGATAATTAAAACAAGTTAAGATTCAATGATGACAATGTACACTATCCAATTACTATCCTCTCAAACAAGCTTGATATTTCACATTAATATTAATATAAGTTTAGAATATAAAAAGCTAAATAATATTCTTAACATTATACATGTTAGAGTGAAAGACCATGTATCAGTTAAAGATTCTATTCATTAGGGTACATTTGTATTAAGCTAGAAAGTACGTAGTTAAATCTCTAGCTTTCACATGTTTGTTATTTGGAACATCAGTCACAAAATATCTTTTCAATTGAGAGATGATAAATAATCTCAACTTACTAAAAGCTCTTTCAAACTTAATATAACTCGGTTAAATTGTCTAGTAAAAATCTAACTTTCTTCCCGACTCTTTTCTTTTATTAATTGTAGATCTTTATTGACTGATTCGTGATGCAATACCCATTAGAAATTATACAAAGTGTCTGTTGGAGTAAATGATTTAATTCATAATCAGTCCAGCACATTATTGAAGTTGATTAAATTGTGTTCACAGGAATAGTTTTTTTAAGAGGAAGTAAAAGAAATTAAAATATAATAAGAATGTGTCTACATTCTCGAGAGCAAAATAGTTGCATTTTTCACTATATTGCCAAATAGGTTTACATCGTATTATATATAAAAACTGAACCCAATATAAATTTATATAGATACCCTTTATATTATACTGTAGGGTTTTGTTTCTGCACCCTAACCTATTTATCCATATCCCCAATAAAATTCTAGATTCTCTTCAGTATCTGATGAACTTTAATTAAACAATTTGTCTTGGATATGATTGTTTCTTGAGCCGAATATGAGCACCTCCATACCCATGTTCTGAGTTGTATACTCTTTGGTATTTTACTTTAGAAGGACACGGGGATAGATATGCCCGTGTTCTAAGTGGAATACTCCTAGAAAGTTGTTCAGAAATACTCGTGCATTTACCTTTTCTTTTTAGAGAAGAATATATCCTAATACTTTAGGCCTATACAATCAACTTTAATATTATGTCAACTTCTAATGAGTTATCATTATGTTATTTATATCTTCGTTATTCGTTATTCGTTATTTGTTGTTCGTTGTCCGTTGTCTGTTGTCTCTGATTGTTTATTATCTCTGTTGGACCGAATTATGTAAGCAGTGAAAATAAAAATGAGTCTTAGTCATTATATTTTTTCTTTTGTATATAAGTATTTTTGAAATTTACATCTTGTACATTATCAAATTTAATGATTTTTTATTTTTTATATACCATGTTTATAAGTTTTAATTATTTTTATTATATTTTATATAACAAATTATACAAAAAATCTAAATCAATAATATGGATTAAAAATGTCACTAATAATTATAATTAATATGATATAACATTTAGTTGTAATGTATATTAAAATTTTGACTAAAATTTACAAAACATAACAAAAAAACATTTGGCTACGTTTTCAAAAGCGTAGCTAATAAGTTTTAGCTACAAAAGCAAAGTGTACCAAAAAGTTGTTGGTAATGATTTAGCAAAACTTCGTCTATAATTTTTCGCTGTGAAAATAAAGCGTAGTGAAAAACAATTAGCGACGATTTTTAAAAGTTATCGCCTATAGTTTTTTACGAATGGGATTTCGCAACGTTTTTTGTGATGAATGTAAAACTTCGCTAATTACTATTAGCGACGATTTTGTTATTGTTAGTGACGAATTATCTTTTGTTGTAGTGACAAGTCATACAAAACAAATACATCTTGACAAATATACATCAAAGAATTTGGTAGTAGCCTCGCCTAATATTTAGAGTCATTGATAAAGTTCAAATAATGCTTAAATAATAATCCACTTTGTCAATAAATCATTTATAATCTTCAAAGTGTGAATCTTCTCTGCAGGCCTGTTTCTAATGTTTTATAGAACCTAGGCAAAGTGAAAAAAAAGCCATATTTTGCCTCTTTTTGTTATTTGTGAGTGCTAAGAGTGGGCCTCTATAAAGAGTAAATTGAAGCAAAATAGTGGTAGGTCAAAAGTAGACCCCACGCAGGTGCTCTTCTTGCCTTTGCCCAGGGTTGAGCCTACTTTGCTGACAACATATGACCAAATGCAATCAAATCCTTAATCTTATTAAACCTCAAATACATAATGCTTGGTTTTAGCACACATTTGATTCTTTGTAAAATGACAATTTGATTATAGTAATGACAATGAACTCCACCTTGTCTATACTCATTTCCTTCACTAACCTTGTAAACCATAGAGCTTCTTTAATATTTTTAACTACTAGTATAGACTTTGCTTTAGTTATTGAATCGATGATTTTCAATAAATAAAATCTCTTACAAGAATAAAAATATACCCTATGATAGACCTTCTAGTATCTAAATTGCTTGCACATTTTGAATCCACATACCCTAAAACTGAAATATAACCTTACTGACTGTTAAGCATAATGTTATAGTCTATCATAGTCTGTAATACCTCTCAAATACCTAAAATTTCATTTTTTGGTTTCTTAATATTGTCTTCTACGTTTTTCAATAACTTGCTAAGTTGACTAATAACATAAGCAAAATTTGACTTAGTATAAATTATTACGTACATCAAACACATAATAACATTAGCATATAGAAGTTTGAACATATCTTCAATCTTAGCATATATCTTTTGGCACTAATCTAGTTAAGACCAAAAGTGATTTGCTAATAGAGTACTACTCACTAGTTTAGTGTTGCTCTCTGTTAATAATAACATATTCTTTTTACATATTTGCTTTAATATAAACTGCTTATTAAGCATTGCATTCCTACTAATCAACATTTTCTTCAATACTAGATTATGTATCCCTAAATACTTATTGGACTTATTGGATAGCCAATGAGGATAAACTTCTTTAACTTTAAATCAAGTTTAGAAATATCGTCGTTTAAAGAAGGCAATAAATAGGAAAACCAAAGATTTTTAATCTAAAAAATTAACTTTATTTCCTATCTAAATTCCTTTACAACTTTTCCATATAATGAAGTTCATGGTGATTGGTTGAGGAGGTAGCATGTCATACTCAGTACTTACTCCCAGAAACTTTTAGATAGTCTTGTATTTAACCTCAAACACCTAACCCTTTTAGTTATGGATTTGTTTATACATTTTGAAATGCTATTATATTGTGTTGTATTGTGAATTATAAAATGCCTTTGGATACCTTATTCTTCTCCAAATTTTTGGAACTATAAGTTTGTATACTCAATAATATTATCTATTATCAAGCACTTGATCTTGTTATTCATTTAGTTCTTTATCTCTGCTTCCTATATCTTAAACTTAACAAATATTTTATATTTCTATTTCATGAAATATAGCCAGACATTTCTAGAGAAGTCATCAATAAAGGTAACAAAATGTTAAGATTTGCCCATTAACAACTTTATAGTAGGAGCCTATATATTAAAATGCATATAATCAAAGATTTGCTCAATTTTTCTACTACTCGTCCTAAATTTCACTCTAAATTATTTCTCAAGCACATAAAACTTACAAAAATATAACTTACAACCTTTGACACCCTTTAGTAATTTTCTTTTATTAAGTTTTGCCAACTTATTAGCATGTAAGGTGACTAAAGTAATTAAACTCTTTCTTAAATATAATGTATGCCTATTATCATATAAAATTTTACTAATAGTATCATCCATCTTAATTTTGATTTGTCCAATTATGATGATTGCATAAGCTTTATCACCACCCAAATAGATAAAACCAAAATTATTTGACATGTATAAGTTAAACTAGTCATTGGTTTGTATTATATGATGAGAGCATCTTTTATCCATAATTTATGAATTTATAAGTTAAGTTGTTGAGATAGAAAGCATGTACTCTTCCCTACAATTTGAATTATCTTTATGCACCATATTGATGGACCTTAATGAATCATCAAATTTTCTTTTATCACTCTAATTCTTCTTGTTTAGACAATCCCTCTTGATATGTGTTGTCTACTCATAATTGCAACTCTATACATTTGATTTGTGGATTTAAACCTGAAGTTCCTGTTAACAAAAAATTTTCCTTTATATACATTTGAGAGCTTTTACCATTATAATCTAATAACGCTGCTGTTATATCTTCCATACAAATTGTTTTCTATTATAATGTTAGTGTGATCATCATATGTTCGTAAGAGGCAGGTAAAGAACATACCAAAATCATTGCTTAGCCCTAAAATTAGGGTCGACAGGAGCTTACCTTCTCGGCGAGGGACTATGTTTAAAGCTTCAACCATATCAACAGACTTCTGTGGCCTTCCACAGGAATTGTCAGAATATTCCCGAATCCACAATGTGTTTCACATAAGTTTGTTGTAGAAGCATTTGGGTCTTGTTACTACCGTTTCCTCTCACATGCCTCCAATTTCAGATGAGGGTGCTAGCCTAAGGCCATCCTAGATTGGTGAATTGTTCATAAGGGGTTCTACTATCCCAAGTCGGAAGTTCTCATCAAGTGGAAGGATACACTCATTAAAGATGCGACTTAGGAAAATTTAAGATGGTTAGAGCGAACCTATCCCCACTTATTCCTTGCGGACAAGGAATCTTAAGGGGCAGGAGTTTTTAAGTGTATGGGCCATGCAAGGGGAACATGGAGAGTGTTATGTACATGCATGGGCCATGCAAGGGGAATGTTGACCGAATGGTGTCGGGATGGTTAGACTTAGTGGTTTGTTTACTGTTTGTTTTATTTATTTCCTTATAAGTGGCCTATTTTGTAACAGGTTGTTAGGCAATAAAGGTAGTGGTAACTTTATCGAAACGTGACTCATGTCGGGCTAACGTGTCCTTAACATTGTTACGAAACTTAGCATTATTATTGCCTCTGGTCTCTATGGCAAGGTGGAAACCTGGCTTTGATACCACTGATACGTAGAATTTATAAGGAAAATAGAGGAAGGAGAAATAGAGAGGAAGTATATAGGATATTTGATAATTTTGCATACCCCTCTTATTCTTTACTATGGCTATTAAATAGTCTTACTGACAGAAAAAGAAATAACTATAAAGCTAATAAAAAGGAGGCATTAACCCACTATCCCTTATTGCCTAACAATTTATGCAAAACAGGTCATCTACAAGGAAACAAATAAGATAAACATCAAACAAGCCACTAAGTCTAACCATCCCCACACCATTTGGTCAACATTCCCCTTGTATGGCCTATGAACGTAGCAAATATATAATATGCTTGCATCCTTAGGAGCAAAACAACTACCTTTTTCAATATATTGTCAAAAATTGTTTTATATATATATATATATATACTTATGTATACTTATACTACACTATGAGGTGTTGCCTCCACACCCCTAACTTATTTGTTTATATCTTTAATAAAATCCTACGTTCTTTAGTTAGGCAATTTGTCATGGGCATGATCGTTCCTAAACCTTGTCTAGCAGTGCTTCTTTACAATTCCTTCTAATAAGCATAGCTATGCTCGTATTATAGGTCATGTACTCCTTGGTATTAGCCTCTAGAAAGGAACACAACTTAATACATAATGAGACTTTAATTACGTATCCTGGATCGAATGTCAAAGGGCAATAAACAAAGAAATGCGGAAAATACCTGATTTGGGTTCTATAACTTCAAACGAGCTTTTTGAAGTCAAAATGAGAATGAATTCACTGTCGTCTTCACGGGAACTGCTCACCAGAACGCTATAAAATCTTTTTACATTTTCTCAAAGTGTAAGCTCTCTTAACGAATCAGAGAATCTTAATGCTTACAAATGATGTGGGCAACTGCAGGAGACCTTAATCTCTTTATATAATATCCATATCAAGCAATATTTATAAATGCAATTAAATGTTGTCCAACTTTATGGGAAAAGTCAAAATTATCCAACACGTAGACTTAGACACACCTATACCCTATATTTTTTACTCCTCTATCTCTTTTTATTGAAGAACACAGGCATTTGTTGTCTTATTTCTTCTTTGCAAAGAAGAACATATCTTACTATACAACCATGTATTAGGCTTTATTTAGTCAAAGACTCCAAGATTACACACTCATATATATGGATCATACACAACAAAATGTTTAATATAAGTCCCATATATGAAATTAACAAAGAATTATAATGATTAAGGTATGTTAAAATATATTTTTTTGAATATTTACAAAATATCATATTTATCAAATGAGTAAAAGACACACATCTCCCTTCTGGTTTAACTCATTTTTAAAAATATACATATGGTTTAATATTTTAGTTTAGTAATTTTCATAACTTCTTATGTTAGTTTTTTTCATAAAAACTTTGACAAAACTTATAAGTTACATGTCTAGATAAGTATAAGGATTTTTCTTGAAATATTAAATTATAAAATATTTTTTAAAATGATAAAACTACAAAAAAATGTGATGTCTTTTATTCTTTATGTCGAGCGGTAAGTGATCAATTATTGCATTTAGCTTATGGGCCAAATAAGCGAATTTATAGGTATAAAAGCTTCCTCATCAATGGTTGTAGGTTTAACATAAAGGACAGAGATTTGCGATTGAAATCACAAAATAGTGGAATTTTTGTAAAAGGTGATGTGAATACAGGCAATTTGGATTATTTTAGTGTTTTGATAGATATCATACAATTAAATTATCATGGGAGAAATAGTATCATTTTATTTAAGGTTGACTGGTGGCATGTGTATCACAAAGATGGATATAAGGTTGACAAGTTTGGGTTTCCTATAGTAAATGTCACTCGTAAGTTAAAAACTTATGAACCATATGCTTTAGCTTCTCAAGCTGAACAAGTTTACTATGTAAGAGATATTAAGGAACTCAATTGGCAGGTGGTTTTCAAGACAAAGCCTCGTGATTTGTATGATCTTCCTGATAATGACATAGGAGATAAGTCATGCCAAGAAAATGAAAATTTTGGTTTTACACTTCCTGAATCTACTTTAGAAGATGATACTGATACAATATCTTTGGATAGATCTGATCTAGATGCTGCAACTGTTGAAGGAAATTCATTAAATATTGATACTATAAGTACTGGAGAAGATGACGAAGCTGATTATGATGAAGATACTTTTATGGATGATGATGAAACAAATTTAGTAAGTGAAGGTGAGGAAGGCGACGATGACAATAATTGAGCATTGGCAAGAATTTTGTTTTTAATTTTCAATAGGTTAAGAGTTTTGCTTAATATTTTGAAACAAGATTTTTATTATATTTAAACATTTAATTATTTTGATTTTTTAAATAAAATTTCAAAGTTATGTATACCAAATATCTATTGATGTAAAATATTACTTTTTGGATTATCAATATATGTGGTTTGAATATTTTATTTGAAAATATTTAAATTTGTTTGTAGATAATTATATGAAAGAAAAAATCATGAAAAGTAGTTTCTGGTCTCTAAAATTTCTACAGTAATGACAAAATTTATCTTTATAGTGGTTAATTTTAATATGTTATTACAATAATGACAAAATTTATCATTAATTTGTTATGTTTATATTTACAATAACTTTTGTAACAAAAAGTTGATCAAATAACCAACATATGTTTTGTCACAATTACAATTAAATTCTACCAAAATTATTTTGGCGCCAAATTTTATAGTCTTTTAGTGACATAATTTAGTGATAAAATAAAATTTAACAATATTAATATCTTAATAATGACAATTTAACTGTGGAAGAAACTAAATTGCCACAATTACCATTGTACTAGTGACAAAAACATAAATCATCATAGATAATCCAAACAATATTGTTAATTAATTGTCTTGTCATTAAAAAAACTCGTATTTGTGATAAAAAAATAATTAGTCACAAAAAAATTTCACTAAAATATGAATAGTAGTGACCATAGTTATACTTCGATTATTGTCACAATATGAAGTAGACATTAATTAATTGCATATTTATTGACAAAATTTTTAGTTAAAACAAATAAAATATTGTGTGACGATAAACCATTTCGTCACAACAAGAAAATAATATTAGTAACAAAACTATTTTTGGCACAAGAAATAAAAAGTATTAGTTACTAACATATATTTTCTCATAATTATAATTAATTCTCGTCAAAATTAATTTGGCGCCAGATTTCATAGGCTTTTAGTGACAAAACTTAGTGATAAAATAAAATTTAACACTATTAATATATTAATAGTGACAATTTAATTGTGAAAGAAACTAAATTGCCACAATTACAATTAATTCCCACCAAAATTATTTTAGTGCCATATTTCATAGACTTTTAGTGACAAAACTTAGTGACAAAATAAATTTTAACACTATTAATAGTTTAATTTAATTGTGAAAGATACTAAATTGTCACAATTACTATTGTATTAGTGACAAAAAAATAAATCATCACAGAAAATTCAAACAATAGTGTCAATCAATTGTCTTGTCACTGAAAAAACTCTTATTTGTGATGAAAAAAATAGTTAGTCAAAAAAATTGTCACTAAATTATAAATACTAGTGACCATATTTATAGTTCGATTATTGTGATAATATGAATTAGACACTAATTAATTGCATGTTTATTGACAACATTTTTAATCACAACAAGTTCAATATTGTGTGACGATAAATCATTTCGTCACAACAAGAAAATAATATTAGTGACCACACAATATTTTTGTCACAACAAATAGAAAATATTAGTTACGAACATATGTTTTGTCATAATTACAATTAATTCCCGCCAAAATTATTTCGGCACAAAAATTCCTAGGCTTTTAGTGACAAAATAAATTTTAACACTATTAATATATTAATAGTGATAATTTAATTGTGAAAGATACTAAATTGTCACAATTACCATTGTATTAGTGACAAAAAAATAAATCATCACAGATAATCTAAATAATTATGTCAATCAATTTTCTTGTCACAAAAAAACTCGTATTTATAACGAAACAATAATTAGTCACAAAAAAATTGTCCCTAAATGTCCTAACTCTTGTAGTGTTAGTACCTGAATTCAATTTTTCTATTTGATTAAGTGCTTTTTGAAAATAAAGTGATTTAATGTCATATAAAATTTAATGTAAATGATAATATGAGTTTTATGGTTTAGTCAATACTTTCATCGATGATCACTTTAGGACTGATTAAGTATAGACCTGATAAATGGCATGGTTGAAACGTTTTCTTAACAGGGAATTTGAGAAAAAGTTACCTGTCCAGTGCTATAATTAACAAATTTGACCAAGTCCTTTGCCCTATCCTAACTTTATTGGCCCTGAAAGAAATGAACCAAATTCAATGGAAAAAGAAAAAGGAAAGAAGAAAACTTTTACTTTTATGTCTATTCAAGATAAAGAAACATTTTTTATTTCTTCCAGGGCTAAGGTTCTCAGTAGCGTAGCATGTCCTTCCCTTAATCATGACACCATTTCTTGAACCAATATCCTCAACCTCAACATTGATTTGTAGTAGTTAAAAATGTCTCTATATTAATTTGATTCAAGATTCTGATGGTTGTTGATCTCGAGGGAAAGGCAAAATGAGCTGCTTTCAATGTTGCATGACAGATGAAAGAAACAGTAAAAGGTCAAAAAAGGGCAGCAAGGAAGCCGCCGGAGGGAAAGCCTTAAACGCATTCGCCAACATATCTTTGAGAAGTGGTATATTTCTGTAACTTTCGCAACATTGTCTTGTTCATCTACAATTTATCTTCATGTTGTTTCTTAGAAGGTTATAATCAATGAATGATCATGTGAAGCTCTAACGTCTTAAAATAAAATTAGCATGTCTAGTGCATGTACAAACCGCGTCCCTTTGATCACCGTTACCAAATGCCTTTATTCAGAAAGAGATCTAAGGGCATGTCCGTTTCCTACTTGGAAGGCATTTTATGTACTTTTATACTTTTAATGGATTAGAAAATTACAACTAAATTATGCTATGGAATAATTAAACTGGTGGAACATTTGTCCATTAGACATGGGGATGAAAGATGAAAAATGTTGACCTGAAAAGTTCAACGATTAAGGAAGTTTAGAACCGTAGAGTCGAATTTTGTTCACTTGCCATTATATCATGTTATGATCATATTTCCAGAAGGTTTGATGAAGACAAAGCATTTGAATCGGTGAAAGAATCACATTCAACCAAGGAAGATAAGCAAAAGATGATTTGAGATCATTTCCTGATTTCTTGGCTTCAGAATTTCGATCCTGCAGTCCTGCTAAACTTAGAGAAGATCAGCAAGCGAAAATACCCAGTTATTTATCATAATTTTTTTGTTTGAATACCCGGTTTACGGACAAGCAGATATAATCGTCATAACCAACCAATGCTTGCGAGTAAATGAACATGTGTAACTTACAACTTCAGAATTTTAAGACTATAAACTGATCATGTGTTACTGTACAGATAGCAGCAGACGAAGGTACATAGCCGATGAAATTAAGAAGATAGGAAAAGGAAATATATCTGCTGAGATTCTGTCATACCGAGAGCTATCTGCAGCAACCCAAAACTTCAATGCTGACAATCTGCTAGGTGAAGGAGGATTTGGGAGGGTGTACAGAGGATTTCTTGAAAGAACCAACCAAGTATGTTTTTTTTTCTTTCACTGTATTTCTCATGCAAATAAGAAAAAAGTATCGTTTGAATTACTGATAAGAATTTCTAAATTGCATCACATTTAGGTTGTTGCTGTCAAGCAACTTGACAGAAATGGCTTTCAAGGAAATAGAGAATTTCTTGTCGAGGTTTTGATCTTAAGTCTTCTTCACCACCCCCACCTTGTGAATCTGGTCGGATACTGTGCAGATGGAGATCAAAGGATTTTAGTGTATGATTATATGCCTAATGGCTCTCTTGAGGATCACCTTCTTGGTATGTAGAAGTTAGTTTATTTGGATGATGTCTTCCTGCTCAGAAGACAGACACCATGGTCTTAAATGTTTATAAACTCAAAGATTTTGGGCTCTTGAGAACAGTTGTTTCAATTAATAACATAAACACAGTTTTGCAAAACCATCTTGACAACTGAACGCTAAGCTTGGAGTTCATGTCACACAAAATTAGTTCAGTACTTGTGCGACTTTTCTATGTGCTATTTCAGCGTTAAAAGATATTTTAGCTTCAACTGCACTCTTTTATATCTCATTTATGATGTTGCCAGAATCTTCCTTCTTAAACTCAGTGGATATCTTCTAATAAAATGTTATCTTTTCAGAGCTACCACCTGGGAAAAAGCCTCTGGATTGGAATGCTAGAATGAGAATTGCCGTGGGTGCAGCAAAAGGTCTTGAATACTTGCATGAAACAGCGAATCCTCCTGTAATATACCGCGACTTCAAAGCATCAAACATATTATTAGACGAGAACTTCAATCCAAAACTCTCAGATTTTGGCCTGGCAAAGCTTGGTCCTACTGGGGACAAGACCCATGTGTCCACGAGGGTAATGGGGACTTACGGCTATTGCGCTCCGGAGTACGCATTGACAGGCCAACTGACAACAAAATCTGATGTTTACAGTTTTGGAGTTGTGTTCTTGGAGATGATCACAGGAAGAAGAGTTATTGACTATTCAAGACCAAGTGAAGAGCAGAATCTAGTTGCCTGGGTATGTTGAGTAATAGTCTTCTTTCTTTGCCCTTATATAAAACAGCTTCCTTGCAGAAAGTTAAACGAGGGTTTTGAATCAGATTAGTCCTATAAGATCCAGTTCCTTACTGAATTTTTATGTTGATATACTAGTATTAAAGATTGATGGACAGGTCACAGAAGCAAACAATGAGCACTTACCTCTTGTTGTTGCATATATCCGTTTCTGCAGGCGACTCCACTACTTAAAGACAGAAGGAAATTTACCTCAATGGCAGATCCATTGCTAGAAGGCAAGTACCCTCTTAAAGGTCTTTACCAAGCACTTGCAGTGGCAGCTATGTGTCTCCAGGAGGAAGCTTCTATTCGGCCTTTAATAAGTGATGTTGTAACTGCTCTCGAGTACCTAGCTCTTAAGAACAGCGACGAGGACGATGGTGGAAATGACTATGTAAATTCAGCTTCTCCTGATAGTGATAGTGATGGAGACCATAGTGAGTTTGGTAGATAAGATGATTGAATGTACAGGAGAAGAAAGGGAAGGACTTATTTATGCAGATTACTTAACTGTTTCATGGAATTTATTGTCATGTTGCAGAATACTGCCATTTCTGAAACCAGCCCTTCTACCATTTCCAATGAATCTTTTGTTTTCCATTTCCATATTCTACTCTTCGTTTCTTGTTCTGTTACTTTAGGATGTTTTCTTTTATATTTGTTTTATTCTCTAGCTGTCACATTCATATTTTATCTGGCACATGACTAGAACAAATACAGAAGAACAATGAGACATTTTCCAGAATTCTCACTAGCATACATCTTCTGGAAGAAGATTCTTTCTCCAAGCAGATTCCTGAAACCTACGGTCTTACTGGTTAGCTACTTACCAAGAAAATAAGTAAATAATTAAATAGACTCAAAACTCGATGACTCCTTTGCACCATGTGCCAAGAAGCCAATTTTCTACCAGGCGATAATCCCCAAACAAAATCAAAATTTCCCAATTAACTTTCATCCTGTTTAGTCAAATATTGCTTACAAAAAAGAACTACGAAGTTTATGCCATTATAAGCCCAAACAAGAGATTTTTAGATTCCAGAGGAAATACTCATAACCGATAATCCAAAGCTAAGTGTTTGTTATGAAAATACGTAGAGCAGAGGAGAGAAGAAGAGAAAAGAAAGAAAGAAGAATGCAGGAGGAGGAGAGAAGGCAAAGAAAAGCACAAAAGGGAGAAAGACAGTATCTAGTTCATATATTTTTCATATCCTTGAGAAACGATTGCAGTATTTTATATTACCCACAGTTATATTTAGAGCAGGCTAATTGCTCCTATTTCAGAAACCTTGTCCGCAAGGTTTAACAGAGAAATTATCAACGAGGTTTACATAATAGATAAAAAAAGAAACAAGCATGTTTTCTTTTTGATGAAAATGAACTTCTTATCGTCTCCCTTCTCCAAATGTCCAATAACGTTTTGATTGCTATTCTCCTTCAAATATTTAAGCTGGGGATTATGAAGGTAGAGAGTGATTTTAATTTCTTTACCAAGTTGTTCTCCATTAATATCAATGGTGAATGAGTCACCATAAGACTTCCACATACGTTGCCCCTGTTGCCAGCGTCAATGATGAATAAATCACCAATTTGAGATTTTCGTGCGTATTTCTTATTATTCTATTCTATAGTCACCACAGTATTTATGTTAAAACCTAAGGGTCTGTTTAGTTGGATGTTAATTAATAGAATAGAAAGGAATAATTTATAATGGAATGGAATGTAATATATTGATACGTTGTTTGGGAAGGATGGAAGGGTTTATAATGTAATGTAATGAAATGTTGTTTGGATGATGGATAGAATGGAATGTAATGTATAATAAATGACTATTATACCCCTTATATTAAAATGATTATTCCAGAAAATTTATTATTTT
>JANQBM010000222.1:45900316-45914628 GCA_025594535.1 Erythroxylum domingense
ATTGATCTAATATTGGAGTTCTTTGAAAGAGCTAACATCTTGAAGAAAATCAACTTATCTCATATTTGCCTAATCCCTAAATGCCTAGATCCTGAGTCCTTAAATGAATACAAACTTATATCTTATTGTAATTTCCTATATAGAATTATTTCACCGATCATCGACAATAACATGAAACTAGTAATCAATCCTATTATTAATGAAACACAAGGAGCATTCATAGATGGCAAGTTTATTGTCAATAACATTTTAATGGCTCAATAACTTTTTAACGGATACTTAAGGGAAGCTGACCCTAAAAATTGTGCCATTAAAGTTGACTTCTTCAAAGCTTTTGAAATTTTAAGCTGGGATTTTACACTTAATCTCTTACAAATCATCGAATTCCCCTTAAAATTCAAGAATTGGGTTAAAATATGCCTTATATCCACCTCCTTCAACATTCTCATTAATGGTGAGCTAACTTTGATACTCTTAGAAGCTAGAGGCCTAATGTAGGAATGCCTGATTTCTCCGTAACTCTTAACATTATGTATGGAAGTGTCCATAAGACTTATAAAAGATAACATCCACTCTAATCCTAACTTCAAATTCTACAATAAATGCAAGGAAATTAAGTTGGTTTCATTTACTTTTGCGGATGACCTAATCCTCTTCTCTAAAGCTTATAATGCCTCAATCAGCAACCTAATAACCACTCATAGTGTATCTAAAGAATTATCTAGTTTGAAAGTCAATAGAAATAAACACCATATTCTCTTTTTAGAAAGTGTCTAATCCAACGGAGACTGGTTAGGCAACATTTTAGGGATCCAAGGTACAAACCTCCCTTTGATAAGATCTTATTTTAACATATTATTTGATATTATCTCCTTTGTTTTGAACTTATTTTGATGCTTAAATATTAAAATTAATGTTTGCTTTGTTTTAGGAGATGAAAAATGGAGATTGTATTAAATTGGGACACTATTGGTGATAATTAGAAAATATGGATAAAGTGAAGAGATTGTTGTAGTGGATAAAACTGATCACTTAAAGAGTTGGAGTTTAACTGGGAAAATTTATCCTTATCATATAAGAATTTGAATTTGTTTTAAATAGACATCTTTACAAGATAAAATTAGATTAGGATTAGATCAGAAAATCCTATAAAAAGGATGTTCCTCATAATAGAAAAAGGATTCTCTCTTCTTACGTTTTTCATAATTCTGTATCCTTTTTCTATTTTTGTTATCGGAGAAAAAGTCATGTGTGGCTAAACTCAATCATTATGATTTAAGGGGATTTAATATTCTAGTTGTAACTTTATGAGGTTTTATGTTCTTAACTTTTTTTCATGTTTTAATTCAAGTATTTCTTGTTTTGAGTTCTTATATTTCATGAATGATTAACATTAATTAATTGTTATTCTATCGATATCCATGAATTTAATGATCCGTAATTTTCATGAAGGATTAATACAAGTAGCAAATAGGTTATTTATGATTTTCCATATTTAACTTATGATAAACAAGAAAACTAAGTTAAATAATTGTAGCTATATCGATTATTTAATTTAGGGTTAGTCTTTTTCACTAAGCTTATTGATATCATTTATTTGATATGGAACACTATCACACTCAGTCAATGGATGATAAGTTTTGATTTAGATAGTGGGCTTGAATCAATTAATTTAGGAAAATTTTAGACTAATTATGACTATCCTAATATGTTTCGGACTAACTGCTTGAATTGTGAAAATATTCTTTTTAAGCCAATGATTAATGTTACAATTAGATGAGATATTTCCTTTGAATTGGAGTTTGATAATCTTAACTTTCTCACTTTTATATTCAGTTGATTTAATTTGATTTCTTATTAATTTTAGTTAATGAGTTACTTAAACAAAACCCCCCTTTTAATTTTATTACTTGAAATTAAGAAACTAGTGTTTAATTATCTAGGGATTCGAACTGGTTCCACGACTACTGTAAGAAGTTTGGAGAATCATAATTATTTTGGGGTAAGTAACACACACCTTAAGGATAAAATTTTAGATTTAACTGCTCTAGTTCGTCAAATAGCTATAGGTCAATTGCAATCGGCAAGAGTATGTGGAATATGCTCATTCTCCGAGCATCCTACGAATATGTACCCTACACTGCAACAAGACTCTCTTCAAGAAGCTAATACGATAGGGGACTTTTCAGGTTAGCTTCAACAAAAGTATGACCTTAATTTCAATTACTACAATCCAGGATGGAGGGACCACCTACATTTGAGCTATAGAAATTAATTAGGCCAATAATAATATCAAACTCACAATTTTAAACAACCTCAAGCTCTTACATATACTCATCCTCAATCCTCAAATTCAAGTATATCTTTAGATGAAATTGTTAAAGCACTTGCTAATAATGCTCAACAATTTCAATAGGAAACAAGGGCAAGTTTTCAAAATTTAGGAAATTAGATCACTCAATTAGCCAACTCAGTGAGTAAATTGAAAGTGCAAACATCAAGAAAATTACCTTTCCAAATGGTAGTGAATCATAAGGAGAATATGAATGAAATGACTTTAAGAAGTGATAAGGAAATTCAATCTACAACTTCTTTACTAATTCATCTTCATCAACATAGAAAATAATTCATGAATCAACAAAGGTAAAAAATAATTAATCTTCATCAACATCAATTAATGCACGTTTACCTCCTTTTCCTAGCAAGTTGGCTAAACCAAAAGATGACATATATGAAAGAGAGATCTTAGGAACTTTCAAAAAGGTGAAAATCAATATACCACTTTTAGAAGCCATCAAGCAGGTTCCAAAATATGCAAAATTCTTAAAGGAGCTATGCACAAATAAAAGGAAGCTGCAGGACAAGGAGAGAATAATTTTGGGTGAATGTATCAGCTGTGATAAATAGAAAATTACCAGAAAAATACAAAGATCCAGATATGTTTACACTTCTGTGTGTTATTGGTAATAAGAAAATTGAGTGTGTCATGCTAGACTTAGGTGCATCCATTAATTTCATGTCATACTCAATTTATAGAGTTTTAAATCTAAATTCTTTGTAAGAAACTAATGTAATTATCCAACTAGCTGATTGTTCGTATGTACGTCCTAATCGAGTTATTGAGGATGTTTTAGTTCAAGTTAATGGTCTGGTATTTCCAGTGGATTTTTACATCTTGAAAATGGATGGAGATAGTGTGGAACAATCAGCTTAGATTTTATTGGATAGACCATTTATGAAGACTACCAAGATAAAAATTGATGTGCATGAGGATACTCTTTCTGTAGAGTTTGATAGAGAGATAGTAAAGTTCAATATCTTTAAAGCAATGAAGTACCCTAATGATCTTCAATCTGTCTATCATATACATATTTTGGATTCATTTTTGTAGGATATTTTTAATGAAGAAAATATTAAAGATGAGTTGCAATTTAAGGCAAATTAGAAGTGAATTCGTAAATTGATGAAACTTATGAAGTTGTAGAATCGTTATCAACAATGTATATAAATTCGAAAACTTTGAATGCTGAACTTACTATAAATCATAAGAAAATGCTACCTTATATTTTGTAGGCTCCAAAGATTTAATTGAAAGCCCTAGCTAATCATCTTGAATATGTCTATTTGGGTGATGAAGAGTCATTAACAGTGATCATTTCAAAAAGGCTGACTAAAGGGCAAGAGCAAAAATTGGTGACATTACTTAAAGAATACAAAAATACAATTGGTTGGACTTTAGTGGACATAAAAAGAATCAGCTCGATGATTTGCATGCACAGGATTCTTTTAGACGAGAATGCTAAATCAAAGTGGGAACTCCAAGGAAGACTTAATCCAACAATGAAAGATGTGGTAATGAAAGAGATTTCAAAACTTTTCGATGCATGTATAATCTATCCAATCTCGGATAGTGAATGGGTAAGTCCAGTGCATATTGTGCCTAAGAAAACTAGTAAGACAATGATACAAAACCATAATGATGAGTTGGTACCAATGAGGGTACAAAACGGGTGGCAAATGTACATAGACTTTAGAAAGCTTAACTTAGCTACTAGAAAGGACCATTTTCCATTACCCTTTGTGGATCAAATGTTGGAAAGACTTGTTGGTAAATCATGTCTATTACCCTTTGTGGATCAAATGATATAAAGACTTGTTGGTAAATCATGTTTCTACTTTTTGGATGGTTTTTCAAATTACTATCAAATAGCAATTGCTCAAGAGGATCAAGAAAAGACTACATTCACGTGTCCCTTTGGAATGTATGCTTTTAGGCGAATGCCATTGTCTCTGTAATACTCCAGGTACAGTCCAAAAATGCACGATGAGTATATTTTCTGAATATATTGAGAATTGCATTGAATCATTCATGAATGATTTCACTATTTATGGAGATTCATTCGATAATTGTTTAAATCACTTATTTAAGGTTCTTAAATGATGCATTGAAACAAATTTGGTGTTAAATTATGAAAAATGTCACTTTATGGTAGATCAGGGCAATGTTTTAAGACATGTGCCCTCATCCAGAGGCATAGAAGTTGATAAAGCTAAAGTGGATTTAACTGTGAACTTACCTTACCCTACAAACGTTAGGAAAGTTCGACCTTTTCTTGGACATGTTAGATTTTATCACAGGTTTATTAAAGAATTTTCCAAGATTGCGTACCTTTATCAAAGTTGCTACAAAAAGACATTCCATTTGACTTTAGGAAGGACATAAAGAAGCGTTTCACAAACTCAAGACACTACTAACAAGTACGCCTATTATTTAGACACCAAATTGGGATCTACCGTTCGAGATCATGTGCGATGTTAGCAACTATTCAATGGGAGTTGTTTTATGCCAAATGATTGAGAAAAGAAATTGCCTTATCTTCTATGCTTCAAGAACATTGGATGTTGTACAGTGTAATTATTCTACAACTGAGAAAGAGCATTTAGCAATTGTTTTTGCCTTAGATAAATTTAGATCTTATCTGTTTGGCTCTAAAGTTATTGTGTACTCTGATCATGTAGCATTGAAATATCATTTGGCAAAGAAGGAGTCTAAACCGAGGTTGATACGATGGATTATGCTACTTCAAGAGTTTGATTTGAAAATAAAGGATCGAATAGGTGCAGAAAATTTAGTAGCAAATCATTTAAGTAGGTTAGTAAGAGATGAAGATATTTTACCTATTTCCAAAACTTTTCTTAATGAGCAATTGTTCCAAACGAAAGGTATGGTTCTATGGTACGCTGACTTTGTTAATTATTTAGTTACTAGAACTTTACCTTATTACATTAGTAAGTCTAGGAAGGAAAACATAAGAAATGAGGCAAAATATTATATGTTGGATGAACCATAGTTATGGAAGTTCTGCTCTGATCAAATTACAAGGCGTTATATGCCAGAAAATTAAAAAATTATCTTAGCTTTTTGTCACAAATATGCATGTGGTGATCACTTTGGTCCCAAAAGAACTGTTTAAAAAAGTTTTGAATAGTGGATTATTTTGGGAGACTTTATTTAAAGATGCTTATATGTTCTGTAAAATTTATGACAAATGTCAAAAGACAAGTACGTTATCTCAACAAAATGAAATGTCTCAAACCCCAATTCTTATAGTTAAGATATTTTATGTATGAGGTGTTGATTTTATAGGGCCTTTTCCTTCATCTTGTGGTTTTTCTTATATACCTTCGGCTATTGATTACGTTTCTAAGTGGGTGGTAGTAAAAGCCACCAAAACTAATGATTTTGCAACTGTTGTAGGGTTTATAAAGACTAACATTTTTAACACATTTGGAATTCCACGTGCCATTATTAGTGATCAAGGAAGTCATTTTTTAAATAAAGTTGTGGCAGCGTTGTTTAAAAAGTATAGAATGCATCATCGAGTAGCTACCGCATACGATTCACAAACAAATGGACAAGTAGAAGTATCATATAGAGAGGTGAAATCCATCTTAGAAAAGACTATGAATCCTAGTCGAAAGAATTAGAGTTTACAACTGGACAATGCTCTTTGGGCATATTGTACAACTTACAAGACACTGATAGGAATGTCTCCTTATCGATTAGTTTTCGATAAAGCTTGCCATTTACTGGTGGAAATTGAACATATAGCTTATTGGGCAGTGCAATGTTGCATCATGGATTTGACAAAAGTTGGAGAGGAAAGGAAGTTGCAATTACAAGAGCTAGAAGAAATAAGTTTGGATGCTTACGAGAATTTAATATTTTACAAAAAAAAACTAAATTGTTCCACGATAATACGGTCTTGAGAAAGCAATTTGAGGTGGCACAGAAAGTGTTATTGTATAATTCTTGATTAAAGCTTATGTTAGGTAAGTTACGTTCTAGATGGCTTAGTCCGTTTGTTGTTTCTAATATCTTTTCTCATAGTACAGTGGAAATAAAAAGTTTAGAGACCAAAATTTTTTTTAAGGTTAATGGATAAAGACTGAAACCATTCTATGAAGAGATGACAGTTTCCATTATGGTGAATGTTGAGTTGGAATTACCATCATACGAAGAATTATGAGAAGAACCAGCTCTATCAGGCATAACGACGTTAAACAATTACACTTTTTGAGCGACAACCCAAAAATATAATAGTTTTATTTTATTTTAGTTATTTATAGTTAGCATTTGTTTATTTTAAAACATAAATTTATTGGCTTAAAGGAAAAAGAGGTCTTAAAAATTTCAGACTACTAAATCTCATAAGATGAGATCTCGCCTTATGTAATTTAGTATGCTATAGTGAAGACCCCACCTAGCAGCCACCTCACGCATAACCAGCTCACACCCAAATCACACCACGGTGACGCATCCTATAAGCAACACAGCTCCAACACACTCACACTACCTCTCACCCATGGACAACAACATCTCCACTCCAAATAACACCTACCCATTACTCAATCACACCTCCACGCAACACACATCTATTTTTTGCTTCCACCAGTAGCCCTCCTCTCACGCATACCATAAACAGACACCACAAGGTCATCCACTACACACCTATCCTTATTCCATGTTTTTGGTTTTAGTCCCACAAGCAACAAACAAGCCACACCCCCATCAATTTTTTAAAGATTATTTTTACTATTTTTAATTACGTACTTATTTTCCTTCTTATCAATTACTTTTAGTTGATCTTTCTTTTAGTTTAATTTTAATTATTATTAAGTTGTTGTTAAATTTTTTAAGTAATTTTTGTTCATCTTGTTTAGTGTAATGGGGCGTTCTAAGGCTAATACCAATACTGCAGCAAAGGAGGAAAATCGCTAATGAATGCTACTTCACATTATCAATTTGCTACAAGCTCTGAAGTCGGTACTAAAAGGAAGTGTGCGAGGATCACTAAAAATACTTTTGTTTTGTCGCCTGCTGAGTCAGACTTACGAGAATGTCTTACTTTCAACACCAAAGAGTGAAAACAACAGATGGGAGTACTTGAGACACAAAGGAGAACATTTTGTGATCACACCGAGAGAGGTTCATCATCAACACAATGAGAGCATAATAACATTCTACTAACTTTATATCTTCCTGCTCCACCAATATGACAGGATTATCATTCTCGACTGGATAGATTGGAATGCAAAATGGAGAAAATGGAGAAAATTTTGGATGCTATACTTCAATTCATGGGGGTTTTAGCTCCATGCCCTTCGACACCATAGTACACATCCTTTCCGATGCTCACACTTCAGGGGAGTCCTTTATTATTTATTTTCTTTGATTATCTTTATTGAGTTGTGAGTATCTTATGCATATATTAGGGATAATATATGATTTAGGTTTGGGAGAGCGAGTGTTTATATTATGATGAACTTTGTGATTTGTGTTTAGACTTATGATATGTTGATTCATATATTAATTATTCCTCATGATAGCTTCATAATTTTCTAATTTTGTTCATGAATAATCCTTAAGTTATGATACATTTTTGGTTTAAGATTTAATGCATGAGAGAGAAAAGTATGATTAGTGTTCTCATTAAATTATGTCAGGTATCTCATTGGTCTTGTTGAATGAAAGTGTGCAAGACTTGAAGCATTTTTGATACCTATATAAGCTTTGAGCCTAAGAGTATACATCACATATATGCTCATACATATCTTTTTGTTGTGTGTTATCAAACATAGCTTGTTTATGTTAGAACTTGCTTTTGAATACGTGTTGAGACCATATTTTTTATGAACTTGTTTATAAAGATGATGAGGGCATTTAGGATAACCATTTTTGACCTAAACAAGCCTACCTTAATTTTTATCCCTAGAAAAAAAAGTTGAGCCTTAATCTTTCTTTTCATGCATAATAACCTTGTTAAAAGCCCAACTTACCCTTTTTGTTGTTGATATTCTTAATGATTGTAAACCCCTAAATTGAAGGATTTGTATCAAACTTATTTGTATAACAAATTATATTATTCAAATTGAACTGTTATAGAATAGGGGGAGAGGAAAAAAAAAGAAAGGAACAAAAAAATCTCCTCTTCGATATTTTTGTTTGGAAAAAATGAAGAAAACAAAAAGAAAAGAAAAGAAAAAGTGATTGAAAGAGATGTTATTTGAATCAAGTGAATTTTGGATTGATTTGAGTTGAAACTTGTGTGGATAAGTTTGTATGATTTCCGTCAATTTATTTAGCCAAAAAGCTTCTTCTTGTTATACCTTACCTAAGCCACGTTACAACCCTTATTAAGTCCTTTTGATTTATACATTAGGTTTATTTTGTTTAGTGGTGGAGATATGATTCTTAAGCAAACTTATAGGAATAACTTGCTATTTTTTTATTTGAGAGCTCAATGAACCTTAAACACTTTGAGCATATAGAGTGAAATCCTTGTGAGGATGTCAAGTCTTGTTCAATTGATTTTGATGGAATTGATGAGATGCTATACTTTAACAATGTGTCTTATAAGTGCTTATTCTCTCAATTATTATTTTATCTTAAATCTTAAATGTGAATTAGCTTTTGGATATTTTTGGATGACATGAAACAAGAAGAGAAGTTGATATGAAGATGATTAATATATTGAATTGATGTATGCTTGAGGACAAGCAAAAGTCAGTGTGGGGGAATTTGATAAGATCTTATTTTTACATATTATTTGATATTATCTCCTTTATTTTGAATTTATTTTAGTGCTTAAATATTAAAATTAATATTTGCTTTGTTTTAGGAGATGAAAAGTGGAGATTGTATCAAATTGGGACATTATTGGTGACAATTACAAAATTTGGATAAAGTGAAGAGATTGTTGCAGTGGATAAGATTGATCACTTGAAGAGTTGGAGTTTAACTAAGGAACTTTCTTCTATCCTTATCATGTAGGAATTTGAATTTGTTTTAGATAGACATCTTACTTTTTTCGTCATTCTGTATATTTCTTCTATTTTTATTATTGGAGCAAAAGTCATGCTAAACTCAATTATTTTGATTTAGGGGGATTCAATATTCTAGTTGCAACTTTGTGAGATTTTGTGTTCTTAACTTTTATTCATGTTTTAATTCAAGTATTTCTTGTTTTGAGTTCTCATATTTCATGAATGATTTATATTGATTAATCTATTAATAATTTAATATTGATTATTTTATCGCTATTTATGAATTCAGTGATCCATAATTGTCATGAAGAATTGGTACAAGTATCAAATAGGTTATTTATGAATTTCCATATTTAACTTATGATAAACTAGAAAACTAAGTTAAATAATTGCAACTATCTCGATTATTTAATTTAGGGTTAATCTTTTCCACTAAGCTTATTGCTATCCTTTATTTGATATGGAACACTATCACACCTAGTCAATGGATGATAAGTTTTGGTTTGGATGTTGGGTTTGAACCAATTAATTTAGGAAAATTTTAGACTTATTACATCTATCCTAATATGTTTCGGACTAATTGCTTGAATTGTGAAAATATTTTTTAAAAATGAATGTTCAATGGTACAATTAGATGAGCTCTTTCTCTTGAATCGGGGTTTGGTAATCTTAACTTTCTCACTTTTATATTCAGTTGATTTAATTTGATTTCTCATTAATTTTAGTTAATGAGTTACTTAAACAAAACTATTTTATTACTTGAAATTAAGAAACTACTGTTTAGTCCTCTAGGGATTCGACTTAGTTCCATGACTACTACAAAAAGTTCAGAATATTGTAATTATTTTCAGGGCTTCAACAACCCGACCACCCTTTTAAATGTTTAGGATTTTTTTGTAACTACAAAGAAATTATCATCCCTCTTTTGGAAAAAAAATCTAAAGAAGGGTTAAAAGCTAGTGTAACTTGTCTCTTTTTACAGTTGGGAGAGTGTTACTTGTTAAATCAATTTTAAACTCCCTACAAGTATATTGGGACTCTCATTTCCTTCTTTCTAAATGCCTAATTAAAGAAATTGAAAAAAAAATGAAGAGATACCTTTAGGTTGGTGGCAAGGAAGGAAGATTCTTAGGCAAGGTTTCATAGAAAGATATATGTAAGCCTATAAGGAAAGAGGGTTGGGAATCACTTACATAGGCATTAGTAACAAAGTCTTTATAGCAAAGATGGTACGAAATCTATTAAACAATAAATCCTCTTTATGGGCTAAATGAATTGATAAAGACATCTTAAAGGAAGAAGTCCTTTAGAGTTAAAAAGTAGCTCTATGAGATCTTGGTTTATAAAAGACCTACTGAAGATCATAGATGAATTAGGAAACAAAATTTAATACAAAATAGGGAATGAAAAACTTCCCCATTGTTTGATAATTATTCTAAATTAGAACTAACTTATAGCAGCCTAATCCTACACTACTTTTTATTGGAATTCCCCTAAACTCTAAAGTGGATGTGTGGATAAACCAAGACTAATGGCAGGGAGCACCTGCCTTTATGCAGGCCTACATACCTTACTATGGCCTTAATTTTGAGAGGCAAGATGAATTTATTTGGATAGGGCATCATATATGAGTTTTCACAACCTTTCAACTAAATAATTTTTTAGAGACAAGGGTCCTAGTTTGGTCAAATGGAAAACAATATGGAGCAAAAACTTACTCTCTAAAATAGGAATATACTACTTACCTTAGATAGATTGAAGTTTCTCAACACAGATGATGTGTGTGCATTATGTAAACAAGCCTCAGAAACATCAAACAATCAATTTTTCAACTATGAAATCTGATCAGAGATTTGGAGTGTGATTAGGGAAAAAAAAACTAATTGATGATCCTGATTTAAATTTTAGAAACATCATAGACAAAATGCAAAGGGATAGGAGACTCACTAAAGAGGATCAAGTAGTTATGGAGATAACCTTTGGATCCACCATCTACTACCTATGAAAGAAGCATAACAAATGACACTTTCACAACTAGGAGAAGAGCATAATTCAAATGAAAAAGGAACTATTTAAATGGATGAGAATCTAGCTTAACTTGAATAAGAACATCATCTCTTACTACTGGTTCATAAAACAAAAATGAGGTATCTAATCTTTTCTTGTGCTAGAAGACCTCTAAATAAGATAGAGATGATAGCTCACATGTTCCTTAAGAAATGTTTAGAAGGAAGCTTAGTTAGTTTCTTAACCTAATTGAAATGGTTAATTATAATTGACTGGGTCAAAAACTTGTATATATAGTACCTATATATATGTATATATTGGTATCGTATATACAAGTTATCTTTCCAAAAAAGAAAGGCAATTGGTTATTCATACTATGATATACGCTTGATCGATCAAAATCATTTACAGTAAGAAAAATGGAAAAGAAATGTTGCTTTTATCTATATTCAACATTTCTAATTATAAGTTTTTAAAAAATCTTAGAGATTTGTATTGTATGTATAATTTGGCCAAATGATTTTTTTGGATTACCTCATTTATTACCTTTAATATTTTAGTTTGTTTCTATTAATAATATAATGAAGCTTGAAAGTTGAAGTTCCTTATTTCTTAATTTACCATTCTTATACAAATAGTAAATCCAATTCATCAATAATTTATAATGTTCTAGTCAAGGGGGAAAAATGAAAACTTAATACATGTTAAAACAAATAAGATTTTAGGATTGTAGTTGAGTATAAGCGAGTTAATTACCATCAATCTCTCTTAAATTCAAATCTTAATTTTCTTAAAAAATTATTAAAATGAATGAGGTCTTAATACATGATTTTGATGATAGTAAAATATATTGTAATTAATAAATTTAACTTTCGGTAATTTTATTATCCATATTATAATAAAATCAACTAACATGTGAGAGATGACATTTAATAGAAGGACAAAGCGAGTACAAGAGCAAACAAAAGGGTCAAATTAGACCCAAACATTTTTACTAAAATTTAATTTAAATCCTAAAATTTCAATTCATTGAAAATAACCCTAAAATATTTCCCAAACATTAAAAAATAACCTTATAATTTTGGACACCTTTAATAAGAACACTACTTTAACATTTCCATCAACCTTTTATTACAAAAAGATAAATTTGACATATTATATTTTTTATATGGGCTTTATTTCACAGGTACATCCTTCATAGTAAGATAACCAAAAACTTAATCTTTTCTATGCCCAAATCTATACGACCTTGTTTAGTTTAATGCCAATCATCATTGTCTGGAATTCTTTTTTGCCTGAAAACAATATCTGATTTAATGTCAAATCTTATCGTCTAGCAATGAAGTTAAATGAAAAACAACTTTAAATGACAATGTTTTGTATGAACCTAAACTTTATCATCTAAAATTAAGTGTGGAGATATTCAAAACATCATCCTCATGTTTCTCTATTTGTGGGTCTTGAAATCCCTAATCCCTAATCCCTCTTGCTTATGTTTCTCTGTTTATGGTTGTGTGGCTTTTCTTTGTTTCTTGATGTGGGCATTCATCAAAAGTTAGTATGATGCGCTTCTCATGGTGGGCTTCTCCATGTTTTATAGAGTGATGCATCTTTTCCCTGTTTCACAGTGTGGTACAACTTCTTCGTCTCTCAATGTCTAAGGTTTGTTTATTTTACATGCATGTGTTATACTGTTTCAATTTTAATTAAGATATTTATTTATATAAGTAAATGTAGGAGACAAGTATGGCGATTGTGAACCCATTTTATCTTTTATAATGGATTAGAGGTAACATGTGGTCCCAATATGTTACTTTTCTCTGTCAACAGTAGCAATATTATATACCTTCTCCACACGTTAGAGTTCCTTAAATTTTACGTGAAATTGCATAATTGCATGCATATTATTATTGATTTTCATCCATAAAATATATGGATTCCTTATGTCTCATGCTTGTGACTTGATTATGGTTTTTCGATGTGTATAAGTTTTAATTGATTAGCCTTGATAATCAGCAAGGGCACGGGTCATTTGCGTAGTACCTAAGGTTTCGATCCTACGAGGAGTCCCTTAATCCTAAAATTTAAGGCCAAAACAAAGCGCAAAAATTCAAATGTAACAAAACTAAAACAAGAATGCAATTCAATCAAGCAAATCAATTTAAGAATCAATCACAAAAATAATAACAAATTGGTAGTTGCAACACACACTCAAGAATCAACCTAGGGAACTACCAATTGAGAGAAAGGGAATTTTACCTATCTTTAATGCTAACCTAATCAATTATAAATTACTGGATTATTGGTTCTAGATAATCCTAGGATTGATTACTCTCTCTCGAGTTATAACCATTAACCTTAATTTATAAACCCTAATCAGATTATGAAAGTTGCAATTGCTCAATTAACAATCTATCTAAAACCCTAATTAGATCTGAAGTTGTCTAATAAACAATCGAAAACTATTGCAAGATCTCTTTTTGCACAAGTTGACCCTGAAACACTAACAAACACATCAAGGTACCCAAAAAAACATAATAATTGAGCTCAAACACTTATACTAACCCATAAAACACTTAAACATAAATAATTAACAAACTATCACAATTCTAACCTAAACACATACTAAACAATTTAATTGACCATTAAATACATATCAAACTAAGCCCTAAAATACGATGTAATCCAAACTTATCAACATCCTCATACTTGAACGTTTGCTTGTCCTCAAGCAAACAAAACAACAAACACACAACACATAATGCAATAATGAGACAGTGGCTTCAACTTCATACAATAAATTTGGTTTAAAACACAATTATTCAAGTCATATCAAATCATTAACAAACAAAATTTGTGACTAGAGGCTTTGAACTAAATATACATATTAATCCAGATCTAAGTGTTAATTTATTTCCCTTTTCAATTGTACACACATTAATAATTCTTTGGTCATTCAAACTTTGTAACTACTCTTA
>JANQBM010000222.1:45946264-45958216 GCA_025594535.1 Erythroxylum domingense
TCATACGTAGGATAAATACAATATGAAGCAAAGGTACTAATCTAATGTCGATCGCAATATCCTCCACGTTAATGCAGAATTTGACATCAGACAATTTTTTTAAAAAATAAAAATTATAACATTTTAACACTACATTTTAAAATTTGGACTGGTATTGTAAAAATGAGTAAAATTTGTAATTTTTTATAATTAACTCAATACTAAATTCTAAAATAATTTCTTATGAAATAATTTTTAAATAACAAATGTTTCCTAAATTAAATAAAAATAGTTTATTAACTAAATTATACAAATGTTTTACTTATTTAATTATTTGCTTTAATAAATATAATAAATATTGTATAAAAGAAAAAATAAAATTAATTATCTCAAATTTTAATATTAATAAAAATATATTCACATTAACACGAACAACTAAATAAAAAACTGGAATATGTCCCTAATTTTAATTGTCCAAAGTTTGTATTGAAGGCTTATGCATAAGATCATATTTCATAATTCACCACACATGAAAAGTATAATTACGCTTTTAAGGGTCTTAATATAACGTTTATATTATTACGTTATACATGAAATATTTATTTTTATCTTTAAAATACATTAAAATAACTGTGCATGTAATCGATAAATTGAATATATAATTTAAAAAAAAATATCGGTAGTTTTGTCTTTTGTACACTCGCAAATAATTGCGAACCGCTTGATCTGCTTGCAAGTACCTTGAAGCTAAGTGATCTGACCCATGAGCAAACTCTAGCCATTTGGCCCATTTCTGATTTCATTTGCACTTTGTGAATGGATAGAGTTAAGAAGTGAACAGATGATAATATCTATCAACTGGTTGAGTCGCTTAGGTAGCAGAAGTTATGGCCACAATACCATGTACAAGCTGCTATTTTTTTGCCAACAAAGTTGTAAAGTCTCAATCTTGTCCACCCAATTTCACTTCTCAGTTTCTGGGTCTCAAAAGTAAGGCTGGTTATGCAAGACCCTTCAATATTGGACCCTCAAATGGTTCAAAAGTCAAGTGCTGGTTCAGGTTTGGTAAAAATGGTGTTGATGCTGAAGGTGCTGGCATTTATGGCAGTCAGTCCCGTGATGACTTTGATAGAGATGATGTTGAGCAGGTTCTCTCTATCACTCTCTCTTTATCTCCCTCTCAAGGGAATTGCCTGATTCATTTCTTATCTTATATGGTTCCCGTATGCTTTTTCACATGTTTCATTCTTTGAACTTCTGGAGTTGTGCTTTAATTGCATTTGCAAGAGTCGTGGGTTTGAATGCTCTTGGCTGTGTGTGAATGAAACTGTACTTGGGATGGAAATCTTGCAGTTGTCAATTGAATGATTACGTTAAACACATTTAATTGCATTTAGGTGCAAAATAGTAGTTGCCAACTGTGATCTCAGAGCTTAGAGGTTAATGAGGTTTTACTAGTTCCAGTTTTCAATTAGTTCTTTTTTTATCTAATGCGTTGATTTTGCCAAGTTATGAGTGGCACCTGTATGTATGGGCAGTGTAATTTTGGGGCCAAGGTAGCTCCACATTGATGCTCAAATTGCATATCATTGACTCTTAGCTGCATTATTGAGAAGCCATTTCCAGTACTAAGTTGCTCCAATCCCTGACTTTCTGGCATCAATGCACCCAATGGTTGTTATGAAACGTGCATATATGAATCTCGAGGATAGCCAGGTCATGTAACTCAAGGAAGAATAGTACTTTCTATGAAATGCCTCTAAAGACCTGTCTCAGTGAGATTCAAAGAACTTGTGCACTCCTGAACTTCGATCTTAGTCTCTTCCTCTCCTATGCTTCCCTGATGGTTTTATATATCGTAGAGCTTTCAGGTGAAAGATTTGGTGCTTTCTTGTATCTTGTAGGAGTCAAGCAGGGCTACTAGCTTAGCCTAATTAACAGCTATACGATATAGCATCGATATATTTTCATGTTTGTTCATTGTGTCTATCTCATCATAAAAACACAAACCCAAATAGTTCGAGAACGCTTATTTGCAAGATATGTACATTCTCTGTTTAGAACACTTTGAAATATCATTGTTGGCTTTTAATAAATAGGGAACTTCCACAGATCGACGGTGTAGCTTTTGCTTCTAAATTTTTCCAGTGAGGTATCTCTTGCAATCACTTCAATTTTCTAAAACTTGTTCTGAATTGGCTTGTTGCATTTGCAACAATCTGTTTTTTTTTTGTTTATTCTATGTTCTTGATACAATGAGTACACAACTCTGAACTGGGCTTACAGACTTGAGTACAACTATGAAATACTTGGATTGACCATCCTCTACCCTTGTCCTGGAATTTTTTCTTTTTATCTGGTTCAATTGCTGGTGTAATTAGGAAATGATTGATGATGCGTCGTAATTTGTTTTGGTATCTTGGTATGGTCAATGTGTATGGACAACCTCATTAACTGAAAAGCTTCCGTATCATGTAGTACTTCAACTACATGGGAATGCTTGCTGTTGAAGGTACATACGATAAGATGGAGGCTCTTTTAGGCCAAAACATTCATCCAGTGGACATCTTATTGATCCTGGCTGCGTCAGAAGGGGACAAGCCAAAAATTGAAGAGCTTTTAAGGGCAGGAGCAACTTACAATGTCAAGGATGCCGATGGAAGAACTGCGCTGGATAGAGCAAGTGAAGAGATCAAGGACTTCATCCTTGGGTTTTCAGTTCAGAAGTCATGATTAAGATAGATGAACATGTTCTTCTTAATCAAATCGTCAGAATTCTGGTTTCGCTATGCCAGCTAAATAACTGTTCAAGAAAGTTTTTTTACTTTATTGTTTTTCTTTTAGTTCTGAACTATTTTGAAGGGAGAGGGAATCAGTGAGTAAATATCTTATCAATTTCAAAAATTTTCACTTTGAAGTCTTTTTACACCTGTTTATTCTAATTTGCGCTTCAAAACTGATATAGGATGCATCACAAATCATAGACAAATGGTCAACATTGGAAAGCACTAATTGCTCTGTATGAAATACAAAAGCAAATACGATATAGTAAGGTATCATTTCATTTGAAATAAAGCTCCAAAAGCTTCTTCAATGTGTCAAATACACTTGTGAAGGGGTTAAATGCAATAGGGGCTTTCAATTCTAGATCAGGAAATTGGTTTGTGAGTGCTTTCTGCATGCCAGACATCGACATCATTGCTGCCAGCTTACTGTTCGACATTTCTTCACAGTCTTGGGGAGTGTCCTTGATTTTGTTTGGATCATAACCAAAATTCGCCAAATAAGCTTTGTACTTCTCGATAAACTCAGGTCCAGGGTTTGGCTTCCTTGAGTAAATCTGCATGATGGAAACATTAAGATGAGATTCCTTAAGGCTTACTTCATATCCAGGCATAAATTCCAACCAAGAATCAGAAGAAAAAAAATGCTAAAAGTTCCCCCAGTCGGAGAAAACCCATGCACAATGATCTCAATCAACACACAAACTAGACAGTGTTTGACAAAGTCATGTTTGAGAAGATTCTCCATAATTGCTACAATAGTTAACCAAGTAAATAAACTATTAGGGATATAAATTACACAAGGTACATTCTCAATTTCCAAAATTTTTTAACGTGAAATAAGTTAAATCAAAAGAAGGTATCACTATCTTCACTAGTAGTTGTATCTTGAAAAGGTCAATTCACATTAACTAGTGGCATGATCTTCTCTTTCTGTGAGTTGCAAAAGCATGTGGTTAGTAACTTGAAATCAATATACCACATAAATCTGCATACTTTTTAGTAATATTCGCTCCCCATCTCTCATACCTGAATAAAACTTTTATCTTTTGCTCCTGAAACAAGTGAGAAGTTGTCATAATCGGTAGCAATGACATCATAGGGCTCCTTGGGGATAAAAGGCAATGTTGGAAAACGGAGGTAACATTTCTCCTTTATCATCTCTTTCTTTTCCAAATTGGTTTCATTCATCTCCAAATCTTCTTCTGATAGGCATTGAACTTTTCCCCTTATGCCAGTAATATATCCATCCGGTCCTCCATGAACACAAAAAGTATCTACCTGAATGGCTGGTGCATCCATGTCAAATGTATATACACCCTGCAGGTTACTAGTCAACATGAGCCAGCCTAAGCTATTGAGGGCAAAAAGTTTTTGACTGAGTAAAGCATGGTTTAGGCAAAGATAGGAGCCTTGAATAGGTACAAGGAAAATTAAAAAAAGGGAAAACAGTAAAGAACTGCTAAGGTAAAAGCCATGATAGAACTGCATTTTTTGCACCTCTTAACACCAATCAACATCTTCAATACACACAGCAGCACAAATGCAAGTAAAGTGGTTCATACAAGGATGAAAATCTTCACGGCAAGTTAACAGCAAACACAAGTCTTACACTTTACCTGGGTGCAATGGCAGTCTTCTTGGCCTTGTCCAGCAAATCCTCGTTTCAGAGAAGCTACCTCAAACCACCTTCCTGAATATCTGACAGGGTCAAAATCCTTGGCTGTCATACCTCTCATCATCATTAGCTTTCCACTTGGTCCACCAGAATTTTCATCAAGTGGAAGAGTTATTATATTATCTGCAGCATTTGCAAGTTGACATATATTGTGGAAATGAGATACATCTGCTGCAGCTACCTACGAAAAGGTAAGCATAGATGTCAGAAATTTTCCTGAAAAGCACAAGCTCATGTTGTTAAATATCAATTGTTAACCCTTTCAATCTGGCCTCTCCTAAGTTCAGGAGCTCCAACCGGAAATTAGTTCTGTTTGTGATTACTTGTTAGTTGTCGCAATTTTTAATTGAATAATTTGGCGAATGTCTACCTCAAAACACGCTAACATGGCCATGCAAGAAGGCGTGCACTTTACCTCTAACAGAGTCAAACAAATGAATCGGCAACATCAATAATGAACTAAAAAGATTCAAATTAATGTTCAGTTGATAAGAAATTAAGGAAATAAAGTGACACCAAACTGTTACTAGTTTATAATCCGAAATTAGAAAATAACCATTAAGCCACTACCAAATTAGATATTTCAGGATGGTATAAGTTTACAAACTAAGATGAAGATGCAGAAAAGAGATACTATAAAGTGCAAGAAATATGAACTCACCTGAGTTGTTTGGGAGACGCACATTATTGATGCAACAAAGCCCGATAGCACAAGCCTAACGACTCCTTTAGTTGAGATGGGGTTATCTAGTGAGCATTTTATGACCATTTTAGCCGGAACTCTTCTACAGAAGAAAATAAAAGAAATTCAGTACACTAGGGAATACTATATAAGTCAATTTACACGCTTCCACAAGTCTGAATATACTTGTGAAGAGAGATTGCAGTGCCTCTTTTGTTTCAAAGCTGCAAAGAATCTGAGTTGGGTATTGCAGCAATTGAAAACTAAGCAATAAGCCAATTTCTAACTGTTGCAAATGATGCTCCTGAATTCACCCAGCGAAACTCGTATCTGGAAGAGAAAATCTTTGACAGACAGCTATACTACGAAGTAGTGGAACCAATCACTGATCTTCATTACACTTTTCAATTGAAGTTAATTCTCCTTTTACTTGTTCAGAAAAGAAAAATACGCCCGGATCATCTAAAGAACTCCATCTACATTACAATCAAACCATGAAAAATAAGATGTCATTTCAATATCCCATAACTGGACGTGCGAAGGTACAAAGTAAAATGATGTACTTCATCCTCGCAAAGTCACCACCTTTAACCACCGATTAAGTTCCTTCATTGATGGAGTTGCAAGAGGTATAATGAAATAAAATTATTTAGATTAAAAAAAAAAAGCTGCCCGGTTCTTCAATCATCTATCACGTGGGTTCTAAGGAACCAAAAAAGGGAAAGATCATATGTACATGTTAAGATACACAAATCGGTCGTGTGTAGGTTTTTGTGGGTACCTGGGCATAGGAGTAGAGTAACTGCGAAGGAGAAGCGGCCATGCTTGTTGATGGTAGCCTAGAGTTGTGACATGAACCATTTCTGTGTCTCTGTACCTGTATTTTCTTTTTTTTTTTATATGTATAAATAATTTGTTCTTTTAGTGCTTCAGAATCGGACAGCCACAACTGAACGAACTCGGCGTTCTCACTCGTGCAAGGTAATGCTATCTGTTCGGCCCTGTTGTTCTAGTGGCAACAACCAACTACCACTGACCGACGCAGTAATGCGACGGCGTTTTCTGATTTAAGGCCGTACAACATTGATGGATAATTAGCCCCATGGCAACTTATGAACGACATGCAGCTTCGTTTTGGAAAATATTTTTTTTATTTTTATAACAATTTATCTTTTGGAACAGCTTCAAATAAATGCTTGAGTGGTAAGCTTACAGCTAAATTAACAAATACTATAAGAACGTATTGTTATGGTATAATCACTTGCATACTTAGTTCTTCAATTTCTACCATGGGCCGATAAATCTATCAACTACGTCTGAATTCCTAAGCTTTAAATATAATTCGCTATATTACATTTCCTAATGAATATCTGAGTCCTTCCCATCAAAGAAATTGGGAATTCTTCATAATTACAAGACAATCACATCCAATTGAAGCATAAGAAGTTAGCACGACAGACATCAGAAGAGACTGCGTTTCTGGGTTCCAGCAGTAAGCAGGTCGAAAAATGAATCCTTACTGCTGCTGTCCATTTTACTTTCGTCGTCTTGGACATCTTTATCATTTGCAGTCAATATCGCCTGTCTTTTAATTGATACAGAAGTTTCTGCTAAGGGGGCGGGTCTTTTAACTGAGACAAAAGCAACTGCCCGTGCAGTAGACTTTGATGTCAAAGGTTGTGGACTAGGAGATGAAGTTAAGGCTCCTTCAGGCTCAACTTCAGGCGGAAGTTGTTTGACGGGAGTTCCTGCTACCTCCAGATTATGCTGCACTTCAATACCTTGTTCAACTTGCTTTCCATGATCAGCCTCAATATCACGCCCTGCAAACAATCCCTTCTTGTCCTCCGTGTAAGCAAAACCTTTTTTCGCAGGGGAATCCTCATTTATCTTCTCAGTGTCAGAATCATCTATAAGAGACAGATTTTAGCACTACTAGACAGAGAAAGGGTAAGAACCAAAAAACATAACATTTACAAGCAGAACAAACTGAAATCACTATTAAGTACAAAAGCCAGAGCTAGAGACGAACAATTTAATTTTGAAATCACAGGTCGAGGAGTTTTCTATAACATTGAGCAGTTAAACATGGGATGATTTCAATTCTTCAATATAACAGTTTAGGTTCAGATGACGATTCATAAGTAGACAAATACCTAAAGCACCTACAGAAAAGTTGAAATATAAAGCAACAAATTTGTTGTAGCCTTCAAAAACGAATCCAATAGCAATAATGTCAAGTCATGGTAACTGATATAGTAATGTCAACCTCATTACTCCAGAAGCAATTATGTTTTGGAAACTACAAGGAAGGTACGATGAACTAGAAAGAGTGATTAGTACACACTCTGTGCAAAGATGCACCTTGAGCTAGATGCTAAGATAACCTCTCCAAAGAACAACAGATAAGAAAAAATACAGAAGATATA
The DNA here is from genome assembly GCA_025594535.1 of Erythroxylum domingense. Lineage (NCBI taxonomy): Eukaryota > Viridiplantae > Streptophyta > Magnoliopsida > Malpighiales > Erythroxylaceae > Erythroxylum > Erythroxylum domingense. The sequence continues at coordinate 45,953,816 of JANQBM010000222.1, forward strand.
GAGAGAGGCTGCTGGCTAGCAAATGGTTAGCTAAGTTTTCCAGAACACAAGAAGATAGAAGGGAAAGGAAACTAGAATGATGCTGAAAATTAAAGAATGTAAACCAGAATAAGTCGTCACTGTAAACATTCTTACCTCCAAGAAAAGACTCGATGCTTTCATATCGGGGAGCTGAGGTTCCAACAGAGGCATCTTTATTACCCTCATCTTGACTTACTAAATTTTTCTTCAGCGTTGCCTCCAGTAAAACAAACTTATCTGTCTGCCATATGCATTCTAGAGTGACAAAATCCCTCTTTATTGGATAATATTCTCTAAATACCTATGTTTCAATTGAAGCGCAAAGAGAATCAGAAAACAAATGTACATGTAAAACTGCACAGAGATAACAAAAATTGCACAACACAAAGGGGTAACAGACCTCAACTCCTTCCTGAATTATTTTCACAGATTGCTTCTTTTGGGATATGGAAGAAACCACGTTGAATACAGACACAACATCCAGTAATATCTATAGAAACAAAATGAAGGTAAATTTCATGCACATAGAACAACTAGCATTAGCTCCTGTATGATCAAGGTTATAAAACTAACATCTACTGTCCTGAAGAGTAAGGACTATGGGACCAGAAACCTATCTAGTAGTCCATCAATCAGGTGGATTTGATATAAAATGAACAAATCCACATAACTTCCTTATCGACACTAGCTTTTCAAGCATCTACTTTTATATCTCTAATCAAAGATCCATCTTTTTGTTGTGCTCCAAACTAAACATAACTTCAATTGTAAGAGAATTTCTTTAGTTTGTGAAATATGAACTTACTTGTTGAACTAAAACTCGTAGGCGTGCAAGTAGCGCCAAAATTGTCAATGAAAATCCCATAAAGAAAGAACGTGCCACTAAAACAGATACCTCACTGCTGGATAGTCAAGAAAAAAAATGAAGAAATCATGTGGACCAAGATGCCTCTCAAGCATGGTTCAAATATCAATGAGAATTCATCCATAGAATAAAGAAGAAGAATAGTAAAGGTTCAAATGAGTTGCTTCAAGAGGTACAAAAAAGTTCGTGGAAAAACAATCAGAAAGAAAAAGGCAATAACCATAGTTTTGCAGGAATATAAGAAGGTCCAAAAGTTAAAACAAATCTAGCATTTATGGAAAAAAATCAGAAAGAAAAAGTATGGTTTTGCAGGAATATAGGAAGGTCAAAGAATTAAAATAAATCTAGCATCGGAAGCTAATAGCATACAGAGAAAACTGAACAGAAGCCCAGGTGCTAAGCAACAAGGGCTATGGTAGAAAATACAAAGGCTGACTGATAGAAGATTTGTGACAAACAGGAAAAAGAAAAGAAAACTATTTAACCAACAAACAGGTTAAGAAATTATCTCAAATAAATATTTCCAAATCACAAGTTCAAAATTAACCAACAAACAGGAATGGATACACAGCCGCCTTAAACATGGGTTCGACCATCTGGAACAGAAATAGAAGTAAACTATTTCAGTAAACGCCATACTTGATTGAGATTTTTGTTAGCTCTTTACCACTGTTATGATTTAAAAGAAGAAAGTTAAAGAAAAGTAAAGAGTGTTGCTTTTATGATAATAGGAGTAGCTGTAGAATAAATGTGGCACAAAAAAGATGTGGAATAGAAAGAGGAGACAAGGAAATGTATACTTGTGAGAGTAAGCGTGCAGCTCCTAAGAGTCGCTCCATAAAGTTGGGAGTTCCACCATCACACTTTCTCCACTTCAAACTGTAGCATATGTCAATGTTCCACGTACAAAAATAACTATGAGGTAATATTTTCGTAATTTAAAATTTTAAGAAACCAACATCAAGATTTACTTATAGCAAAGGTTACACAATGGACAAGTCTTCCTCTTATTGAAAGTCTTGAAAAATATCATAGTATGTGCATTTCAACCATTCATTTCTTATGAACAAGGCATACATCTAGAATGAAATCAATGTACCTCTCCAAAAGGTGAATCTTTTGTTTTGGTTTCTCTGCGGTGATAACTTGAAAGCAGGAATTCAGGATATCATTCAATTTAACTGATTGCAAAAGCCTCAAATCCCTTCTTACCTACATCCCAATGTAAGTCATATTAACTTAACAAATTCAGAATGCAGATGCATAGGCACATATCATATCAAGAAACAGCCATCACTAAGTTCAACTCGTAATAATTCAGCCAACTTAAAAGTTCTCTTTTCTTTGCATATACAAATACAATACCAAGAAGCCCAAAACTTTCCAATTCTTTCTTTCTCCTCAAATTCCTCAGTTCAATTACCTAAGAGAATAAAACAAACACCTCATCAGCTTGACTGAAATTCCCTTTTCTACTTCCGGACACAAATAACGCTTCACACCCTATTAAGAATTTTGCTCTCATATATGCAAATATACTCGGAAGCCAGATGAAACTCAATGAAAATTTCAGTAAGATATAGCATAAACAATCCACAAACACAAAAATTAGCAAGTGTTTACCTTAAGCAGATACTGAAAATAAGAGCACCTTCTATGCTGGTTCTTGTTCTTGTACACCATTCTCTCAAAAACCCCGCACTCAGCCTGAAGCTGACTCATAAACGACTGCAATCTTTCATTTACAACTTCGATTTCGACACCACTACCCATGTTGCGATCTGTTGTACCAAAAACCAAAAACGTACTTTCCATGGATTAAATAAGGCTTTAAGCTTTCAGGGTTTTAGACGTTGGCCATCTTAGGCGGTTTTATAGTTTAGTCAGGTCGGGTCGGGTTGGTCCCATTGAAGCCTGAACTGAATTTGGCGACAGCATAAGCCGGGCTGATAATTGATAAGTTAGTCCCGAGTATAGTCCAAACAAGGTGGACTGTAATGGGCTTGAAAATTGACGAGTTAGGCCCAGGTTTAATAAGAATTATGTACTAATTAATAACTCAAATGTAAAGGAAACGAACAATCATCACCTTGAAATATACATGATAATAATAACAATAACAATTGGTTCCTTACTTAATCAATAATTCATAATTCATAATTAACTTCTTGTCGGTTATTTAGACAATCTCTTAACTAATTAAAAGTAAGATTACGTATAATTGAACCTTTTCAAATCTTGCATGTCAGTAAAATTTTTACTAAATGTTATTGTTATTGTCATTATTATAATTCATAATCAAGGGATATTCTTGGATTAAATACTCAATTGAGTTCTTAGTACAAGGTGTTTCCTATCACTAGCTAGAGTCTCGAATATTCCTATTATTGGAATCCTAAACTTTTGGAAGCTTCCACTCAATCATTTGAATCACTATCTCATAAACAAAACCTTGAAATTTCGATATATTTTTCTTTATTTTACAAGCACTTTCAATAAATTTCGGTAGCATGATGCTTAGCTATAAATTATTAGCACAATGAGTGGTTGAATTATACTTGACCAATATTTGTATTACGGTTCACAACTAATTAGCATCATGTGTATGACATGGGAGTTAAGAATCCATGAAAGAGGATAATAAGAAGAAAAAATAAATGTCTTGGGCAAGAAAATTCATAATCTTTTCATGCTAATCCAATAGAGTTGAGTGTATATTAATATCGTGTAGTTTGTCAAGAGACTATGTTTGGTCATGCATTGGCCAATTCCATATCTTGATGTATACAATACGAGCTGAATAAGTTATAGTCTAGTTTTTGAAGTTTCAGATATATTATTGTTGACCAAATTGAGTATTTAAAGAAAAAAAAAATAGAGCATAATGTGCGAATGGAAGAGGTTCAGGATAGAAACAAAGAATACTTAAGCCTAAGAAATGGTAGACAAGCATGACTGATCACCGTACCTGTCCTCTTCTCGTATAAATAAATGGAGCTATATATGGATTGATTTAAGAAATGGTATTGTATTTATAGGGCTTATTTAATGGGGTGATTGAGAATTGAGATTCCTACTTTAGTAACATGATCAATGGCTGCATGCTCTAACTAATATTGAAAATGATCTGCTCTCTTTCTTTTTGACTAATATTTTTCACCGGCCTTCCAATCTTTGGATTTAGGCCACAAGTTCAAAACGTTCAAGAAAAACTCATTTCCAACCTCCAAAGAAGGTAGGGTGATTGCCCTATTCCTTTGGCGTTTGGAACTCTTGTTAAGAGAACCATAAGAAAGCATCAAGGGTTCATTAAGAAGAAAAGGAAAGAAGAACTAATGATTAGCTCTGCCTATTTGTTAACTAGTTTTAGTTTGGACTGCACAATGTTCATCTAATACATCGGAGTTGTTTTAATGATTAGAAAATCATGATCTAACGGTTCAAGACCATTAGAAATTTATTTAGAAAATTACATTTGAATATAAATTTTGTGTTAATAAAACCCAATAACACCT
>JANQBM010000222.1:46064742-46075176 GCA_025594535.1 Erythroxylum domingense
GTACAGACTGTACACTTGTTGTATACACTTTCAGATTTTGAGTAATGAAAGAGGAAGGATTTTGATTTTAAAAATCTAGTGATTTACATTTACTAGTATTATTATTTAAATGTATGTGATGCCATGTGAAGTTTGTAATGATCGCACGTGGCATTCCCTCGTCGTAGGATATGCACCGGATCGACCCACGGGCGACCCACGGTGCGTGCCCTGCGGTGAGGGGGCGCTACATGAAACATCACATTTCAACTACATTGAAAGAAAAGATGAAGTTTTACATAAAAATTCAGATTGAAAAAGAGTACTGCATTTCATCAATTCGAAGTGATCATGGACGAGAATTTGATAACAGAAAATTTAAAGATTTTTGTGATGAAAATAGTAAGGTGGTAAGAAACAAAACTAGACTTGTAGCTCAAGATTATAATCAACAAGAAGGTTTTGAGAATGAAGATCATCCAAATTACGTGATTAAGTTATCTAAAACCCTATACGATCTAAAATAGGCTCCTTGAGCATGGTATGAAAGGTTATGTAATTTTCTGATTGAAAATAACTTCGAAATAGGAAAGTTAGATAAAACCTTATTTATTAAAAGAAAGGAAAATGATATACTTATAGTATAAATATATGTTGCTGACATAATATTTGGTGCTACTAATCCATCCTCTTATGAAGAATTCTCAACTTTAATGCAGGGGAGAGTAGATATATTTTTTATAATGAGAAAGAGGGAGTGCTAAGAGTTAATGATATATTTTTGCCTTGTATGGTTTTGAGCATGACATGTTATATATCTCTTTGATAACTTTGTTTCTATTTTTGCCTAATTCATTCTTTTTCCTCTACTTTTTGATAATGACAAAAGGGGAGAATTAAGATGACAATATAGTTTGCTGAAAGATGTATGATATTATACTACATGACTTTTACTTGCATGATTTGTGAGCATGATGAATCTGTTATATGTTACTAACTGAATCTGTAAAGTTTTAATTTGTGATTTGTTAATGATAGGCTCCTTACTGAGAAAGGAAAGGCTTCTACAGGTATTTTTTGAAACCCTTCATTATCAGTTGAATTTTGAAAATATATCTGTCATTGTTTGTCAACATAAAAAAGGAAGAGATTGTTAGCTCAAGGTTTATTATTAATGATTTTGATGATAACCATATAATATTTCAAAATTCAAATTGAATTTATTTCCTTGTACAATTAACGGTCTAACCCTAAAAAAAATAAAATCATAGGAGATATGCTTCCTTTCTTATAGGAACCTTCGTAATGAATTTACCTTATTTATTTTACAATATTCGAAAGAATCTTGTTATCATTAGACTTGTTTCCTTTTATTGTTAATGAGTTAATTCTCAAAAGGAAATAAAATCATAAAAAATATGCTTCTTTTCTTGTAGGAACCTTCTTTATGAACTTACCTTATTAGAAATTGTTTTTCTGAAAGGATCCTACTAATTATGAAGGTCATATATTAGCTTCGTGATTACCGAAAGATTTTTAACAAAGATGACATCGAAGTTATTCAGATTTAAATCCATCCAGTTGACTAAGGATGCAAGTGAAAAAATGACTAGTTGAAGGAAATGCCTACTTAAGGAAGAGCTATTGCTTTTGTAAAAACATATCAAACTCTTAAATTACATCAACAACATCAATATTCTTGAAAGTCATATTTTTATCAATTTTCTTGTGCTTTATAAAGTGAAAATTCTTTTTGAGAGAGATCATTGAAGATCATATCGAGCAAATTACATTTTCATTTGTTGAGAGCTTGTAGAGGTAAGTTAAATACTACTAATTTGAAAGGTTGAAGACCTTAAAAAATATGTTCTCGTAAGCTTGAAGAAGCTCATCAAATTACTACTTGGGATTTTATTGAAATACTCAAGTTGGATACTTGGAGAGTGGATGTAGGTTTGGGTTGTAAGTCGAACCAGTATAAATCGACAGCATCATTCCTCTCTCTCTTTAACTTTTAAATTTCTGCAGTATATTGTTTGTGTTTTCTTTTTTGCAAGAGGCTCCTTTACTTTCATAATAAGCTTCTTCACCTTTTCAACTTACAAGAGGTTCATTTCAGTTTTAACATGAGTCTTCTATTTTAAATTGTTTTAATAGGGTTTATCGTTTAGCTGGCTCCTAAAATTTAGCAGGCTCCGATCGTCTAACAAGCACCTGTCATTTAATAGGTTTCTATCGTTTGACAGGCTCCTATTGTTTTAAATTTTAACAGGTTCCTATCTTTATACGAATTAAAAGTAACTTGTTAAAATTTTCTAAGTTATACACAATTCACCCTTATTGCGTATATTTGCTTTATTAATAGATATCTAGACCAAATCTCTAAGAGGTTCTCATATTGAATTTATATGTAACAAGTTTGGTGCATATAATTTACATGCCCCAACTTGAGAAGGAGTATTAAATTGTATATAGCTGTATAGTGATAAATTAGGAAAGTATTTACTACTATTGATTGTATTTTCTAATTTGGGATTAGACATCAACTATTTATACTTGTATTTCATCAACATGTATGAATAAGAAATTTTCTCTCTAAGTTTAATAATCATCATACCTCCCAACCTCCTACATCCATTTCCGATCTCGAATGAAAACTCCTGTAAATTTCCATTGGATCCATTTCCCCATGTAACCTACTGACTTTCTCTAACCTATCCAATGTCCCAAAACTCTCAACGAGATATCTATGGAAAGAGGTCCATCGTCGACCACAATAAATATGGGTCAAAATATATTACATTTAATCTTAATTTCACCAAAATTACTATTAAAATAATATTTAATTTTTGTATTATGCTTATTAAAAATAGTCATATAACATTAAACGATTTTATTTAACATCCATTTTAATATTAATTTTATAAAAAAATTTTAAATATGCCTCATAAAATAAAATTTCATTAAATTTATGATAAAATATTAAAATAGCTTAATTAATTAATCAACTAAGTATTAAATTCATTATATTTTATTAAAATAAATAAATAAAATCTTATAAATTTCTCTTGTAAAATATATTTACTAATATATTTTTATTTTTAAGGCCAATGTTTTTATGATATTTAAAATATACTAAATATAATATATTTTAAATTATATTAAATTTATCAAAAATACAAATATTTTCATTAAAATTTTGTATATTAAATTAATAATTAATTTTTAGATAATATATTAATATTTCATACTAAATATTATTGTATTTTTAATATGAATATAGAAATCGATAAAGTAAACAAATGAGTCTGTTTAATATATGAATAATAGTTTTAAAATTCTAAATCATTTTTCATGTGATTATTTATATCCACATAAAATTTCACGTGTCTAGAAAAATATCATATTACATGGACTTATTATTACGGATGACTATTTCTTATAAAAACTTTAAAATGTAATCTTATTTTGTAAAATTAAGAAAATTTAGAAGAAATGAGTGCTATTTATTCCCATTTATATAAGAAAGATACAAAATTTTCATCAAACTATATGCTTTGGAATTTTGGTGAGGTCGCGATTAGATTGGGAACAGCATTATCAATGTTTGATGGAATCCTTCCAATAACCCTGTTCTATGGCCAGTTCGATGTCGTTTTGTAGCATATTACGAGGTTGTTCGTTTTGTGCATAAGCATTTAATATTACTTTGCTGCTAATTGCATGCCAATATTATGATTAACTAAGTTTAAGTACATCATTTGTTTAATCATATGTTTCCATAAGAAAATTTGATAAACTTAGTAAGATACAGAATAGATTAGTATGACTCTTATTTAATATAGACATGCACAATTTAAGGAATGGTGAGCAGACGTTTGCAATATAACAGGTATGAACAGAACTTTATAACGTTTCTAATTATTTTTTTCTTATTATATATATATAATCACTTGTCTTTTAAATTTGTATCTACTTATAATAATTTTGGTCATCATATCAACTATTTTAGTTGGTTTTGTTTTATTTTATTTATTTATTTTTTACTTATTTAATTTTTTTTTTCTATACTTTTGACATTATCAGTTTTCATTTGCGTCATTTTTTATTATCATCTGTGTCATTTTTTATTGTTATATTTATATGTGGGTTCATTAAAAATAGCCTCTTTATTATATAGAAGTAAAGTTGCGTATTATCAGACTTTCTCAAACTTCGCTTCATTGTGAGATTTCAAATTGAGTGATGAGGAGGAATGTTATATTGAACTTTAGAACATAACAATAAAGAGAGTGGATTTGAACCATGTTTAACGGAGTTGAACTTCGGTTGACAGATGGAGCAGGAGCACCAGGCAACTGCTACTTAGATTCTCCCAGAACACTCCCAACCGTCTCCTCAACTGAAAGGGCCACAATCCTCTGTCCGCTTCCTACAGCAGACCCGCACTCTCCACCGCCAATCCACGCTTTCCAAAGCATGATTCCCGTCAAACGACTACATGTGTACGGCCACGTGTTAGGGCTTTTATAAGGTCCATTGTAACCCAGCCACGTCACTGTTGACTCACCTGTGTGCGTCCCCGAAGCTGTTGTTGGCGCGAGTTGAGCATCAAGATGTGGCGTCGTTGTAATTAAGAGGAACTAGGAGGACATGTTGTAATAGATACATTTTAACAGACAGGTCCGGGGAGGGAGAGAAATGAAACAAAAGGGAAAAGAGAGAAACGGCTTCTCCGTTTCCACTTAACAACGTTAGTTGGTCTTAGCCAGCAACTAACCAAAAACTTTTTTCTGCATTCTCGGCCCCGATGGCCGATTCCGAGGTAAAATTAGCTTCCTATCCCATCGCTTTCAATCTCTTCACCCGCGACCACCTTTCTCTCGCAGTGCTTCTTACTTGAATGACTGTTGATTTCGATTATTTCGTGTATTTAGTTCTGCATATTCATTTTGTTTGATTTTCTTTTGTTTTGGTCTTTTTGGTGGGAACAGAAATTGACGGCGTTGAAGAAGGCGTACGCCGATATAATGCTGAACACGGCGAAGGAGGCGGCGGCCAGAATAATGGTGTCGGAGAGGAAAGCGCAGAGGTATCGGCGCGAGCTTTTCGCTGCAAAAGACGAAGCACTTGGTATGCTGATTAGGCTTAAACAGATGTTAGATGCTAAGGTACAGTGGTCTCTTCATTCTCGTGTTTGTCTCTCTGACGGGAGTGGTGTTTTTTTTTAAGAAGGTCTGGTTTCAGTTTGTTTTAAAGGCTGGTCTTGATTGTTATTAAAGTGTTCCTTACTAGGATTCTCCTTTTGGGTGTTTCGTGTTAATTCCTTTTATGCTAGAAGTGTCTTTCTGGTCTTTAAAGAATTTCATTTGGTTGTTTTGTTTCTTCTTGTATGAATTGAGTGGGCTTCCCCATTGTTGAACAACGCTTGATATGTGAAGTTTGTCTTCAATTTATTGAAATGTATTTCTAACTTCCCCTTTCTTTTGCACTGTTTCTACTGGTGTTATTGTACTTGGTTCACTGCCTTTTGATTGGACTGTAGGATTTTCTTCAGGCATTGCCAATAGACGAGTAAAAATGGTTTTTTTTTACATTGGATTGCAGTGTTCTTTAGTTTTAACCTTTGATGTATTTTGGAGGATGGCTTAGTGGCCGGCATTTAAGGGAAAATGTTTGCTTGAATTGTTTATAAACTACTGTTACTGCACTATCATTTTGTTTACACTTCTACAGAATTTCTTATTCTATGATGAATGGTAGTTGGATCAGTGTTGCTAGTCATAAATCTTCGGATGTCTCTAAGAATGTAGTCTTACATCTGCCAGAATACAAACATCACTGTCAGTTTTAAGTCCTGAAAGATTGTGCATTGAAAACATGTTCTCTAAGTTGGTACAAGTAATCTCCTGATAATGAATCTGAAATGAAAGCAATGATATCCAAAATAATTTAATGGTGGTTAAACTTGTTTATAACATTATGCAAATTCGAGTTCTTTAGGCATATTAACTGCTCATCAATGAATATTGTTACCGCATTCACTTTTAAACAGTTGACAGGCATGCTTTGGAAGATATCAGTTGCTGAAGCCACCACTTATATGTTCTGCACTTTCAAAAGAAACACTGCATGTAGTTGAAAAGCTTTTTCCTTTCATGATGACCCAGATTATTGCATGGCACATTTTATCTTGTTCTTTAAAATTTTTATATTGTCACTTGTTCTAAATACTTCTGCTATTGACCATAGTATCCACAGACAAAGATCAACACCTATTAAATTGAATATAGTTTCTAACACACTTAGTTAGGTCAAGACTTGGTCCTCTGTTTGATACTTCCACTGTTTGCTCAATTTACAGTTAGTTACTGCTTTAACTAGACAACTTACCCTCACTAGATTGTTTGGGTTGACTGGCGCATGGTGTGTCTAGGTTAACGAAGCAGAAATGACAGTGTTCAGTCAACAGAGAAAGATTGAAGAACTGGAAGCACAACTTGGGGAAGCAGAAGATATAGTAAAAGATCTTAGAGCAGAGCTGCACCAACTGCGGGATGAACTGGAGAGGGTGACCCAGAATCGGATGCAACCTTTGGGTGTACAAACTCCAGATGAAAGTGGTGCAACTCATGAAACAGAACTAGAGGAGAAAAAATTGTGCTCTTCTCTGCCCGCTGCACACTGCACCATAACTAAAGCTCATGAGACGAAGGATTCAACTTTGGATGGAATATGTGATAGTACCCCATGCCACAGTGATAATTGTTTCCACCAGGACAATAGCTTTGATTACAACCCTGACCTTGCTTCGATTATGATAAGAAGCAAAGAGCCCGAGCTGTACAGGAATGGCTGCACTCAGAGGATTCGTGCATTTGAAAGGAACCAGCTGGATGGAGATGATTCGCTTTGTGGACAAGCTGGTGGTGCAAGAAATCTAGTATGTAAGGGAGAAGGTGAAGAAGACTGTAAAAAATGCAAGAAAGTCAGTACCATGAATAATAACATGTTTGATGGTGATAAAAGCCCAGACGAAGCCAAGGTGGGACCAGCAGATGATGCCTGCTTCCAACTTCATGCTGTTAGATCATTTAACAGAAAAAGAAAAAGAGCTATGAGAAGTAAGAAAAAGAAACGCAAGGTTCTCCTGTTTAAGGAATTTCCTTATCAGGTTGACAATACTCTGTCCAGTGAAGATTGTCAGAAGGATCAAGGAACACTTTTACTGTCAATTTCCTCTTCAAATACAAATGAATCAACTTCGCAGTCAAGATACTTGGAAGCCATTACATGCGATTCAGATTTCCTTAGGTCTTGTATAGGACAGGATATAGGAAACAATGATAAGTTATTGTCAAATGAGCTTGCATTGAGTGGAAAGGAAGCTGTATGCACAGAGATTTCAGAATGTCCAGGGAGTAAACCGGCCATTGGAGTAGACAGTGTATTGCTAGTAAACTCAGATCCAAAAGAAGCAGATGCAAGCATAGCACTGACTAGTCGGCAAATGGATAATAAGTTCCTCAAATATACATTCCAAAGGAAACGAAAGAAAGAGGGTACGAGCAGCCCTGATGGGGAATCGTCTCTTGACAGTGGCAGTTTTGCAAGAAAAGTGGAAGAGAAACCAAGTGAGATTATGGTGGCACAAAAGCCTAGCTTGCTAAACGAATCATCGAGAGATGGTCGAAGAGTGGCACAAGTCGCCCGTCAGGTTGGTGATTAAGTGATACAAACCGTCCCTACCTTAAATTGCGCAATTCTCGTCGTTGACATTTTTGGCTCTGAAGTTCTTGGAGTGATTGCCTTTGCTCTTTAAGGACTCAAATCCCTTTCGTGTCTTGCATAAAATAAATGGAACAACAGAAGGGAGATGGAATTCAAGAAGAATGAAAGATATAATTAAGGAGTAACCTTAGAAAAAGTAGCAGCAAAGGAGTATTAGAGTAGGTAGAAACCAATGGTATCTAATTCGTTATAATGGACTAAGTCTTGGCTAGAATCTGCAGTTACTAATCTAATCAATGCAAAAGGAATCCAAAATTTTGCTTTTAATAATGTCTGCTTTTGTTATTGCTTTCTCACAAGCCTACTTTTGGACTGGACTTGTTTATGTGGTGTTGCTTAAAGCATTATTCCAGATTACACATTCTTCACACAAAAGCATTTCGTGTTGAGTGAACTTTCTCATTCATCTTTGTTTAGTTTGATTGTTAATAGGTCTCTGATTTTTCTTGTTTTTAGCTTATATCGTTGTCTGAGAAGAAATGGCACAGCTGATGAGACGTGAGAGAAGACGCTTTTGTGCTATAGCTCCACAAATGGAATTTTAACAAAGAATTCTGCTGCGTTGACAGAGCAGCCTTAGCAAGGAAGAGCAATAGGTCCTCTTTTTCTTTTTTGTTATTATCTATATTGTTGTATTTCTATAGTTTTATTATCTTTTCTTAACCATAAATATAGAAGGTGTCAAATCTTAATCAGATTTGATTAATTTTATGATAAACAGAAGTTTCTGCAGTGCTGCATAATTCTAGCACTATGAACCAAATTATAAACGAAAATCAGCAATGGATATAAAATTCCACCATTTCTGCACCTTCTTGTCTGCTAAACCAACTTCAAAGAACATCTACAACCAAATTAAGTTATATTTTGCATTAAGTTATAATATAAAGTATATCCTAGGAAAGCTATTTATTCAAAACTAATTTAGGAATATATTAAAAGTATATCTATTGCATATATTTCCAAACAAAATTACATAAATGAAATTCAATCAAAATTTTATTATTAAAGAAGTGAAGATTTATAACATTTACATTTTAATGTTACAACTTAAAATTGAACTAAGCATCCCTTAAATATCGTGGTAAAAATTATAAAATTTAAACTAGGATAACATTATTTTAGTGAGTGAAACATATTGTAAATGTTTTAATTCATGTGTAATTTTGCTTCATTTATACATAAGTTCCAGTATTATTTGCCCCAAGAATAATGTGAAGAAAGAAAATCATTTGAATACATGTTAATGAATTAATCAGTTTTGTTTTTCATATTGAATATGGCCTAATAAGTAAAAACAAGTGAAGAACAGTCTATGCTCAAGCTTCCTATTTTTCCTTTTCTTAGTTAGGTAAGGATTAGTGAGTGAAAGAGTTATAGGTTTGGCGAGTGAAGTTGATGAAAGCACGATCTTGGGACTTTGTAAGCGAAATAGCGCCAAAGATGAGCTAATAATGTCGGAGGGATCAATAACAAGATCAAGAGCTAAGAAGTTCAAAGAAGCGCTTCAATTCTATATGGGTTGAAGTATAGATGGCATGAAATCTCAAGAGACAATGAGCGATAAGATAACTAATCAAGTTGGGCAGAATGAACAAGAAGACTTTTATTCTTATTTAATTAATTATTTTACGTTAAAAGCATAACTTTCGGCAATCCAATACTTATGTTTTGGGCTTGTTTAAAACTTTTTGATTTAATGGGTTGTCTTTTAGAAATATTAGTTTGGGCTTTAATTATTTTGGTCAAAGCCCCATGTTTAAAGGCTTTTTTACATAGTTAGGGTTTCTTTCTTTTCAAGAGGTATAAATACATCATAATAAACATTGTTTAGGGTAAGATTGGATAAATAATGAATTCTTAAAGGAGGATTTCTTGTCTTCTTCTATTGCATCAAGAATATAATTCTTATCAAGGTAAACACTTGTGGCGAATTTCTATTCTTGTTTTCAAATCAATCTTATTATATGCGTTTCTTTTCATATAATTGATTTGGGGTTCATTAGGGTTGGAGATTTCATCTTGTTCATGTTTTATCCAAAGTGTGTGTTTAAGGAGTTTTAGGTTCTTTAAACTTGAGGTTCCACATCATTTGGTATCAGAGCTTGGATTAGAATAAATTCTTATTTATCTTGTGTTCATATACTGTTATTACTATTATTTTCCCTAATTTAGGGTCCATCTTATTATTGTGTTTTTTTGAAAAAAAAAATCAGTAGCTAGATAAAAAGAAAATGTTGCTACAATTAAAAAAAGTTTAAAAAATGAAAAAAAAAAGTAGCTAGACAAGGAAAAAACCGTTGCTTTAATAAAAGAAAGAAGTAAAAATTGGAAAAAAAAATCAGTTGCAAAAAAAAACTTTGGGGTTGGAGTGATTATAGGATTTTCTTTGGCTAACTTCCTATTTTGTTTAGTGTTTTTACATCTTTGCATTCAAGTTGATTTTTCGACTAGGGAAATCTCAAGTTCCGCATTTATGCATTAGTTTCATCATTTTCTTTCATTTTAAGTTTCTATTTTTTTAATCTCTTATTATTTCATTTTGTTTCCATTTATACCATAATTAACAAATTGATTCTTGTTAATTTAAATTATGTTTTTTTTTGTTAGGCATCATACATCCTTTCCCCTTGTGTGCCCATTTTACCTTCATTCATTTCGATA
>JANQBM010000222.1:46080665-46094726 GCA_025594535.1 Erythroxylum domingense
TAGGTAATAAGTAGGTACTTTGGTATCTGTTGCTGCAAAATTGTGCTCCTATGAATGCTCAGTGAGATGAAGACTTGAAAACACTAAGCAACTAGATGGTGTAATGAACTTAGGACTTTTGAGTCTACACTGAAGTAAAAGGGAATCGTTTGTATAGATTATTCAACAGAGCAGGGTCTAAAGTAATTCATTTTCTTCAGGTACTTTCTGCCCCTTCAGTTCTCACTTGGTGATGTTTTTCATTCCTGTCCAAAGAGTTAACACTTGGTTTTATAAGTTATTGTAATTCAAGTTGCTTAGACAATGGACTCCATTTGTTAGGCTAAGAAAGCTCGGATTCATCGAAATCAACAGCTAAATTTGGTTCCCTTTTTGATTTATAGAGCAAAACACTTGATTTACCAAAAAAATGACACACGGTAAAAAATTAGTCATTCAGGTTGATTGATCTTCCCATGAAAAGAAAAACAGGACGTTTCCATAATAAATCATTACGGAGTAAAAGCCATTCCTTCTTACCTAATACAAAATCATTTATGTTCACAAAAATCAGCTTCAATTGTCTGGGAAGGTGCCATTTTGTAGTTTTACGAGAGAGTAATATGCTCCTTGACGACCCAATGACATAAGTTCGCTATGAGTTCCATGTTCGGTAACTTTTCCATTCTTGATAACTGCAATGCAGTCAGATTTTTGTATTGTGGATAACCTGTGCGCAATAACTATAGAAGTTCTACCAGCCATCATCTTCTCAAGTGCCTCTTGAACTAAGCTCTCTGAGACACTGTCAAGTGCACTGGTAGCTTCATCCAACAGGAGGATGGCAGGATTCTTTAGTATTGCACGAGCAAGAGCTATCCTTTGTTTTTGGCCTCCAGATAGCTGAACTCCTCTTTCCCCGCAGTAAGTAGCATACCCATCTTTCATTCCACTGCCAGAAAGTAAAGGAAAATGATCAATTAGGAGCTTAATTTGCTTTCATGGAAACTATTATGCAAAAGTTGTCTTTTTTTTTTTATGTACATCTATCAAGCAAGCTAATATTTGAGCTACTACCTTGATAGATCTTGGTATTAGTTTCTGATAGATTGTGATGGCCATACGACTCTTGACCTTCCTAAAATTCATCACTTAAGTTCTTAAAATAGAAAGTTTGAACATGCATGCATAAAACTGAGAAAGTATCTAAAGTACTTTCACTTCATACCTGATAAATTCATGTGCATTGGCAAGAGTTGCAGCCTTCTTTATCTCGGATTCTCGCATATTCTCTTTACCATAGACAATGTTTTCGCGGATAGTTCCAGCAAAGAGGGTGGGCTCTTGGCTGACTAAGGCAATATAGGCTCTGAGAACCCTCAAATTGTAGTTCTTAATATCCTGTCCATCAATAAGAACTGTTCCTTTTGAGGGATCATAAAACCTCTCAATAAGACCAATAATAGTAGATTTGCCAGAACCACTTGGCCCTACTAATGCTACTGTCCTTCCTGCATCAATGCGAAGGTTCAGGCCATTTAAGATCATCTGATCTGGTCTTGTTGGATATGCAAATGACACATTTTGGAACTCCACACGCCCTTTTATCTCTTTTTTAATATCCAAACCCCAAGACTTCTCCGGATCAATCTCGCTTTTCCTGTTAAGGATTGAAAATACTGATCTAACAGCATTGCTTCCTTTAGATAAATCATTAGTCATACTTCCTGCTTCTGCGATAACATAAGCAGTGAAAACAAGTATCAAAAAAGCTTGGAAAAGGTGCTCTGGAGTAATTAAACCCTGTGTCAAGAGCTTCCCACCATACCAGTAGGCTAATGTCGTAGAAGCCGTGTTAAAAAACTGAGAGCTGAATAAGCCAAGGCCAGAAAGCCAGGAATGTTTAACACTCTCCTCTTTAGGGCCTCTCAAAGTGGCCTTGAAAAGTAGCAAGATTCTTTTCTGAGAAGAGAAGGCAGTTATAGTTCTGTGGTTGATAACTGCTTCACTTGCTAGTTGGCTTCCCTCTTTCTGGGCCTTCTGTGCTTTTCCTGCCATACTTTTCATTATGACAGTCCTCAGATAGAAGCTTCCAACAACCAATGGCTGCACAGCTATCATGATAAGAGCTAGCCTCCAGGAGAGTATGATTGCCAATATATAGGCAAAGAGAGAGCCAAAGAACGCCTGAATCAGTAACGACATCCGGTCTCCCACAAGAGACCGAACAGTGCTGGCTTCAGTGGCCAACTTAGCGCAAATTGATGCACTTGTGTTTTCTTCATCATCAAACCACCCTATCTCGAAAATCATCAGCTTTGCAAGCAGTTTCTCCCGCACTCTCTTTGTCAACTTTTCACCCATAATTGCAAAATTGTAGTGTTGGAGAAGACCTGTGGTGAAGTTGAGGGCACCAATACCTAAGAAAACAAGGGACAAGATTCTGGATTTATGCTTGATAGCAGAATCATTTGTGCCAAAGTAGTTCCATATGAGCAATCCCACACAGTAAGCATTTATGGGTTGAACTGCCCCAGAACCTATTGCAGCCAATGATCCAATTAAGGCTGTCACCCATTCAGGTGCATTCATTTTCAGCAGAAGCCACTGAGAAGGAGCAGGTTGAGACAGTTGATTTAGGTCATCTTCATAGCTTTCGTCATCAGAGTTATAGTGGACACTGAAAGAATATGGTGTGCCTAAGGAAAATCCGGGGCTGAAGGGGTTGATGCCAGGAGTGCTTGGTGCACTTGGCCACGCACTTTGGGGGCTTTGACCAATGTTCATCTTATGGTGGTTCTTCCTATCACTGTTATCGTAGTCATCAGGTACTACGTTATGAGTTGCTCCCTCTTGTAATTGCACCATTTTGAAGTAGTCCCCATTTCTTTTTACCAACTCTTCATGTGAACCTGATTCAACCACTCGCCCTGCTTGAAGAACTACAATCAAGTTCGCTGCTCTGATCGTTGAAAGTCGATGAGCAATGGTGATTGTTGTCCTTCCTTTTGATACATTGTCAATTGCCTCTTGCACTATTTTTTCAGAGTGTGAATCCAGTGCACTGGTTGCTTCATCTAACAACAGAATTCTGGGGTCCCTGATCAGAGCCCTCGCAATGGCAATTCGCTGCTTTTGCCCACCAGACAATTGGAATCCAAATTGGCCAACCTATTAAATCCGCAAAATACGTTTTATAATTTACAAGTACTGTACTTACATTAATATTTTACCACTCAAAATCCTCTTATATGCGAAATACCAAAATCGTCAAGACCTTGATAATTTCTTGGAAAGCATTTACCACATTTTATAGTTCCGGGGTTAACATGCTTGCATTCTACGAAACTATAGCCTACAAACATGACATTCTGAAAGTACAAGAAACATTTTATACTTAAGAAGAAGGTATCTGAAATATGTTTGCAGAAGTTTTCAAGTGTTTTTACACCAACACTATCTTGAGCTGATGAGTAAAAGTTGAGAGAGATAGCCTGACTAAAAGTAAGAAACTAATGGGAAGATTAGCTTAGCTTACTTGAGTTTCATATCCATCTGGTAACTTAACGATGAAATCATGAGCATTTGCATCCTTGGCAGCATTTATCACATCCTCAGTGGAGGCTCCTTCCTTACCAAACAATATGTTCTCTTTAATAGATGTTGCAAAGAGGATTGGCTCCTGATTAACCATACCCATCTGTATTCGCAGCCATTTCAGCTGAAGTCTTCTTATTTTGTGACCATCCAAGAGAATATCTCCTTCGGTGGGATCATAAAATCTTTGGAGCAATGCAACAAGTGTGGACTTTCCAGAGCCACTGCCACCAACAATACCGACAGTTTTACCAGCTGGAATTCTCAGATTCAATCCTTGCAAAATTATGGTTTCTGGTCTTGAAGGGTAACTGAAATAGATATCCCTGAATTCAATCTCTCCTCTAACATAGGACAAAGCCTTCCCTTTTTTGTCTTCTGAATCTATAGCAGGCGTTCGGTTAATCATCTCGAAGATCCGTGTAGCTGCGGCTTTAGCCTCTGCAATGGAAGTTAGATTGGGGAGTGCACCCAGAACGCTCCTGCAAATAACAAAACAGGAAACATAAAAATAAAGAGTTTTTGGCATAAAAATCAGATTACTGAAGACTAGTTGAAGAACATTTGCATAAAGAAGTGACTCACAGCCCTCCCATGATGATATTGATTCCAGCTACAAAGACAGAGCCACCTTTCTCTCCTTTCTCAGTCACCAATATTGTGCCAACCCAAGCCTGAAAAGCCCAACCTACATAAATCATTCCCATGCTCCCCATCAATAAGCCCTTGGCAAAACCTTGCTTTATTCCTAATTCCAATGTCTTTTCAAGTGCACTACTGAACCTGTTCAGTGTTTGAGTCTCTGCAACATATGAATATACGGTTCTTATAGAAGAAATCGCCTGTTCTGCGATCCCACCAGCGATGCCATATGCTTCCATAGTCTTCATTATGACATCCATCATTAACTTCCCGAATACGAGTCCCGGAACGATGAACAGCAATGTCAAAGGAAGAGCAGCAAGTGCCAGCTTCCATGACAAAATAAAAGACGATAAAAGGCAGAAGAAGAATGTTGACATGTATGTGAGGCAGTCTGGTATCTGCATCCAGACAAAGAAAATATTTCATTTTCAAACAGCATGGCCAAGCGTTTTAGATCACTTCCATTTCCTGGCAACTCAACCAAAAACTATTCTGCATCCAGGTTTCAATTCCCTACGCTCATGAGGAATATCATGTCTTATTTCCCTTCGATCTGAAGTATAATATGCTGAAAAATTGTCCGTAGATATGCATGGTTTGTATGTACCAAATTCTTCTTGTTGAATTTTCTCCCAGCAATAGAGGATTGGGAGTTGGAGGTCACAAATTCAAAGCTTGATAAGATGAAGATAATTAAGAGATTAAGGGCTTCAAAACATTTGATTTTTCATATTGGATATTAGTCTTATCATATTTTCTGGTCAATCTTTTTGTTCACTTGTACGTTTTTGGCAATAGAATTTCTCTCTCTCTGTGGAAGAATGCTTCTTTTCACAAACACCGTGTAAAGAAGCATCAATCCTCGTTGACTAGGAATCTTTACTCCATTTATACACTTTTTTCAATTGTTTCCATTTTGTCTACTTGTTTTCTTCTGTTGAATATATAAGCCTTTGATAATAGCACTCCAGAGACAGATGCCTCTTTTACCATCTAAGTTATTTCTCTGCTTCCATGATATTCAATGCAACATGCATCTTTATAGAAATCTTTCCTTGTGGAGTTTTGAGTCCTCAATTCTTGGATTTTAAGTGCAACTTTATGGGAGCAAGAAATACACAGAAACTCTTACCTTTTCACATATTGCAACTTGGATTGAGTTGGCATCACTTGAGACGGTAGACACAACTTGAAAAGTTGTAGAAGAACCAGCTTCCTGGGTGTCAAAGAAACCAACTTCTTGTCTAAGAACTGATTTCAGATATTCCGTTCTCATCCTTGAAGTCTGCCGTTCAGCAGTCCTTGTCCAACATACGCCTTCTGTAATAATGGAAGTGAACAGAATAGATTCTCACGAGTTTCTCAACTACGAGTAACGCCACAATTATATAGTTCTGTTTACTAATCCGTATCCAGTATTTCATGTCTTTAGAACATTTTTCGATAACTAGATCAGAGCTATCAGGACCAAACTTACCGACAAAAGCGGAAAATCCAACAGCAAGAGCAACATACAGCAGCTTGAGTGAATACTGGCAAAATTGGAATCAACAGAATGACAATCAGAACATGAAAATACGTAATATCATCATAGATAAGAAATTGTTTTGGACGAAAGGAACATGGAATTTGAAAGTTTTGGTCCAAGTTTCAGCCTGAATAGATACCATTTCCGGTCCAAATTAGAGGAAACAAAATACAAGATTGAAAGAAACGAAATTTCAGATCACTTCTAATCTCTCTAAATGCCTTCTTATCAATATGGAAAAACATGCATAGACTTTTATCATAACTGTGGCATACGTCAGTATTCGGGAATGAAAAGAAAAGTTTCAAGTATATTTCTCCCTAGCATTTCATACTGCTCAAGCAACAGATTCCATGGCCTATATGTATAGCAAGCAGAAAGGGATATATGCACGTACAAATCAGTAAAAAAATTACTCAAGATATGATACGTTTGCTCAACTGTTACAGTATGAAGTGAGCTAATGCTTTAAATTGCTTACGAAATCCTTAATTTAACAGTGATTTAGCTGACTCTACTCTTTCTCCATAGCATATATGAAGCCAACCGCCAAATTATTATATCCCTTCAACATAACAGAACTATGATAGGATTCTGAAAAGAGATGTTGCACTTCTTCGTCATCATGATTTTCTGTAAATTGCTTAGTTCAACTCGTGTCGTTAACATATTCCAAAATGGTTCTTCTACAAGAGGTAAGAGAAGGCCTACACTGCTTACCTCATTTACAGTGTGTATAGACAAAGAACTACCAGTGCTTCCATATTCATTAATTACATGGCTAAGAACAAACATCATAAGAGGGTATTGCATCCCATCTCCAATGCTGCCCAAAGTCCCAAAGAACATCAACAATTTGTCTGTGCCATCTGCATATCTAAACATGCTATCTTCAGCCCCCATTGCACTTATGCTCCTTCCTTTTGAGCTATGTTTGAAGTTCCAAGGAATTTTTGGTTCATTAATTCTTCTATGAAACTTATCGACAGATTGCTTTATATAAACGTTATTAGAAAGAAACAGCAGCTTAATCATGCAGGCCTCTGTCTCTTTCGTTGTTCCTATCAATGGTTTTGCCAATTCCGAATACATTAAAAACTGATAGTAATTTAAATTAGCCGGCTCGAATTTGATGATACATTCCATTGCCAGCTCTGTCGAAGGTATTTTATTTATCCTTCGACACGGCTGCAAGTGCTTTTAAATTCTTTCTTAGCATTTTTGTACGTTCCAAATGCTAAAGATAATTAAGATATAAAAAACCAATCTAATAAGACTTTGGTTTCGAAATTCTATGCTATGATTAATCAAATATGCTTATGCATTGTTATGCACCGAAAATATAGAACCAACTCTACACATACAAAATATTTAACTCATTCATGCTTAACATGTCATTTGGTCTCACTCTCTGCCTTCTGCTGGACCTCCTGCCAAAGATATAACAACAAGTTGCTTATTATTATCGAAATCCAATATTGTTAAATCTTTATAGTGTCCTCTGTTGGGAGCAAAACACCTACTTCGTTCTTTCCGCTAATTGTTCTTTCTCTTATAGACAAGGGATGTTGCAGTCGAAATCCTCATAGGTAGGACCATCCATCATGTATCAACTGACTAGTAGGCTTAGGACGTGTGTCTGTAGGAATTTTTTTTACTATTTTCCAAATAAAGATATTGAATGAGTCAATTTAAGTTTGTGATAGCAAATTTGAAAGTGACCTTTGACTTTTTGCAGCAGAGAGCCTCGGCATATGGACATCTCAGATGCAATGTCCGTATAGCTACGAATCTGAAAAGTTGCTTGGAATTTTCTCCATGAATCATGTTTCTAGAGTATAAAATCAACTTCCATTATACTTTCATTTGGCATTGTTCCTTCTCTTTATGATTCCACTTTTTTTTTTTTCCTTTCTTGGGATCTTCTCTTATGCAGCTGTATCATGGGTTGCAGCTTGCAGGCAATGTCTCACTTGAAGATGGGGTTCTTAACAGTTTCAGGTTATGGAAGATGGGGATCATAACGCCCGTCTAGTAATGGCAAAGCCAAACGCAAAGCCTTTTTAACTCCAATAAAACAAAGAAAAAGTTGAGTTTTGTGAATCTCATAAATTAATCTAAAGCTGAAAGGGATAGGAATGCATGTAATGTAGTGCATAAATCAAGCCAAAGTCATGCTACCTTGTAGGAATACTTCTTGTGTCGAGGTTACTGAGAACTAAGCTGTCATCCATTTATCATATTGTTTGTAGGAATCTAAACGCTTCTGTGGAGCTTGCAACCTCAGAATAATCGCATCACCTATTATATTTTATATCTTCCAAGTAAGCAACTATCAGAGTGATAGCTAGTCATTCTCACCTGTTACTTTTTATATAGGCGAATTATCATGATTAACTTTCAGAGTGACAGCTACTAGCCATCCCCGAAACTACCAACTTCTGTGATTATTATCTGGAGAATTCACTTGTATTGAGAAGGAAGGAATCTATACATTGAAGAGGCTTTGTATACACTCAAAGTACACAATTGGTTATTTACATGAAAGGATATTCCAAGTTGAGGAACAAAATCCACTCACAATGTTAGGTAAAATTTTACAAGGGAATGGTGATTGACCATTTGGATCCCATAAAGTTTTTGGAAGACCTTTATAAATTTTCCACTCTTATTTTTCAAATAAGTCTCCACATTCTATCATTCCTAATGACGGAGGCAGCAAAATTCTAATCACTGATAAAGAATTAGAACAGGTTTTAATGCCATGATCCTTCTCATGTAATTAATATCCTAGATTTGAGGCTCTCAACAGAAGGAAATCAATCTTTATCAAGTTTAGTAGTAGTATAAACATAGATAGCACATTATCATAAGCAAGTCATTGTCGCTTAAAGAAACCATTGAAAATTTTGGCTTAACCGTTGCAAGCAGTAGTCAAACTTAGAAACCATTGAAAATTTTGGTTAACTGTTACAAGCAGTAGTCAAACTTGCTTAACTCAAATTTCAACATCAGCATTATTTGAATATGTTGATTGCTAATATAACTCTGTGTTGAATATCGGAATCAAATAGCTTCATTGGAGTCTAGATTCTCTGTCAGATATAACTCTGTTTTATTCTGTCTAGCTCAAAAAATGTCGCCGTTATTCTTAAATTTTAAACACTTTGTTACTCTTTCCAAAATGCGTAGCTTATGAGCCAAGCCGACCCAATCGATATCTTCTATCAACTTCTTCGTATCACCAGAGAAATCTCTCTCTCTTCTCTTCGCCTCCTTCCTACCCTTGTAAATTTATCACAGAATTAGGGAGAAGGATGGAGCATAAATAATAATGAAGCATTGGCAGTGCCGACGTCCTCTGTTATTTTCTTTGTAACAATAAAGAAGTCGCCCTATTACCGTAGTGATTTGTTTATGAGACAAAGATGGAGTAGGAATCCTTTCTAAATTTATATGATGCACGGCCGTGCAACCTAACTCATGATCGTACAATGCCGTGAGTTTTCAATTTATATGGAAGAACAACCATTATTTTGAATTAATTAATACAATTATACTACTAATGTAATGTTAACATAAAATATAATAATTGAAATTAAGAAATAAATGTAAAAAAGAGTGGATATTAGTGATAATTTTTTTATATTTATTTATTTATGCATTAACTAATTAGAATGAAAATTAACAAATTACAAAAATATAATATTAATATATTCATTACAAATAAGATTACCATAACGATGATGATTGTAATTGATAATTTTTTGTCATTTCCAGAGCAATGTTTAACTAAGATTTCCCATCATTAACTTGTTTGTTTCTACACTTGTTTGTTATCCTATTTTCATATTTTTGAAACTTTTTTTTCTCACAAAGCAAATTAACTTTGTTGGTAAGGAAGTAGAAGATCACAGCAGGGGAAGAAAGATAATATTTTGACGAATTTAATTTGCTAGTAAAGAATTAGAAGATCGCAGCAGGGGAAGAAAGGTAATATTTTGACGAATTTCAAGTATCTTCTCAAGTAAGTTTTGTTTGTTTTTTTTGTTAGTTGTTTTATTTTCATTCCCTCTCTCTGTATCTCTCTCTGTCTCTCTCTTTAAGCAATTCTTGAGCTTACTTATTTTTATTACCATTCGCTCTCTTTGTATCTCCATCTCTATCTCTAAGCAATTCTTGATGAATGACTCAGCAGACCCGACTGACTCTGTTGCCGAAAATACATCATTTTGTTTATTTACTTTTATTATTAAATTTAATGTGGAGAGATATAAGGTACTTTAGTCGTTGCCTCTGGTGGTTGTTAAACTGAATGTGTTATTTATGTTTTCCTTACAATAAGTGTTGAAGATATTTGGAATTCATTGGTATCTAACTTTTTTGTTTCTGTTTATAGTTTCTGTTTATACATATACGTGAGTGATAATTAATGTATATTGTAAAGTTTAAGTTGCTTAATATTGACTTATGGTTAAGACCTTCTAAAACATATTATTCATTTTGTGGGAAGAATTTACTGTGAAACCTTTAATTCTTCGATTACTTTTTAGGTTATAGGAATTAAATAAGGTATGCATGACAAATTAAAATAACTCACAGTATTTTTTAGACCACTCCTTTTTTGTTGTGTTAATAAGTTTATCTGAAAATAATACAATAATGATACTTTGTTTGTGAATTTGCTAGGTGTAGAAATAGAAGGTAGATATATTCCATACCATCGATTAGATTATGAAATTGAGAAGAAATAGCATAAGAATGATATTGGCATTGGTAATGAGAGTAGAAATATGAATTCAACTGATTTGGTTAGCAATAAGACTCGAAGTATGAATTCAATTGATTTGGTTGCCAATGAGACTCGTAATATAAATTCAAATAATTTGGTGAATTCAAATTCTGAGGAGAATTTAAAAAAATTTCACTAATCTGTTGCAAGAGAGTTAATACCAAAATTTGGCATGGAGTTTAAGACGAAAGAAGAAGCTTATCAATTTTATTTAATTTACGACAAACATGTGGGTTTTGGAATAAGAAGAAGCAAAAGTTACAAAGATAAATCTGGTAAATTGATTTTCAGGCTTTTTTGTTGTAGTACTGAAGGTAAAAGGATGACAGATAAAAGAGATTTGTATGTAAGAGCTTTATGTTCCGAAACAAGATTTAGTTGTGAGGCAGGAATGAAAGTTAACAATGTGAAAACTGGAAAATTTCAAGTGATTCAATTTATCCAGGATCACAATCACTACCTTTCAAGTCCTAACAAAACGTATTTGCATAGAAGTCACAAAAAAAATCTTCAGCTGCAGCAATGCAAATTGAAATGACTAATGATGTGGCAATTCTACCAAAAGCATCTCACGATCTTATGGTGAGACAAGCAGGTGAGAGAAATAATCTTGGCTTTATTTCGGAGGATTACAAGAATTATTTAAGATCTAAAAGAACAAGAGACATGAAAAAGGGAGATACAGATGGCGTGTTAGAGTATTTGTATAAAATGCAAGTTAAAGATCCTAATTTCTTTTATGCCATTTAAGTGGATGAAGATGATTTGATAAATAATATATTTTATTCAAATGCAAAGATGAGGAATGACTACTTAGACTTTGGTGATATTGTTTGCTTCGATACTACTTATAAGAAGAATGGTGAGGGTTATCCACTTGCTTTGTTTGTCGGTGTGAACTATCATAAGCAAAGAACAGTTTTTGTTGTTGCACTCCTATATAATGAGACCGCTTTTATATTTGAGTGGTTGTTCGACAAATTTGGTAGAGCCATATTTAAGAAAAAACTTATATCTATTCTTACTTATTAGGATGCGGCGATCGCAAAGGCATTAGCTTCAAGATGGCTTGAAACTCATCATCGATAGTGTATCTGGCGCGTTTATCAAAATGTTGCAATCCATTTGAGTGGTGTTTTTCTTAGTTTAAAGATTTTTCGTGAGATTTTAGCTCATGCATATATGATTATGAAGAAGAAGAAGAAGAAGAAGATTTTTCCAATGCGTGGAATAAGATGCTGCGAAAATATGAACTTGAAGATAATGATTAGTTGAAACGTATGTTTTATATAAAGGAAAATGGGCTTTGGTTTATGGACGAAAAATGTTTTATGTAGACATGACCACCACTCAATGAAGTGAGAGCATGAACAGCATTGTAAAAAGGTACATGAGTTATCAACATAACTTTTGACAATTTTTTAATCAGTTCTAGAGGCTTATTGATGATCGTTGATTTGATGAGTTAAAAGTTGATTTTAGAAGTAATATAAACACTACAACATTGTCAGAACTTATTCAAATTTTAAAGTAAGTAGCTATTGTCTACATGGAGATTGTAGACCACATTCTCAAGTTCTATTTTTAATATTGTCTTTTGGGCATAATCATTTAGTGATTTCAAATTTGTATTTATGAACCACTTGGTTATGACAAATACAAAATGCAGCCAATTGGCATTTGTATA
Source organism: Erythroxylum domingense (assembly GCA_025594535.1). NCBI lineage: Eukaryota > Viridiplantae > Streptophyta > Magnoliopsida > Malpighiales > Erythroxylaceae > Erythroxylum > Erythroxylum domingense. The sequence goes on from JANQBM010000222.1 coordinate 46,092,894, forward strand.
GATGATATGTGTTTAATTGTTGATACATTTAATCATTTACACTTAGCGATTAATGATACGAAAATGATTAAGATACTCACTTAAATTCAAATATGATTTTAGGTACAATTTAGAAGCAAAGAAATTAAAGTGAGTAGAAAGCACTACATTTGGGTCGTTTTCTGAAAATTAATTTTCACTTGTCTTCATGGAGTAAGAAGAAGTTAATTAAAAGATAAGAAGAAAAAAATCAATAGTAGTTAAAAGACAAAACGACAGTGCAAGATGAATAAAATGCAGTGTAGAGGACAAAGTAGAAGGAAGCTAGCGTTAAACGCTAGCATTGCCTACGTTTGACACATGGCATTAAATGCTAGCATTGCGTGCATTAAACACTAGCATTGAACGTGAAAGCTAGCGTTAAACATTAGCGTTAATACAAAAAAAAGGCATCTGTAAGGGTTAAGAACATGAACAGGAGGTGCGGACCAAGAAATCCTCATCTTAAATTGTCACATCAGCTACAATGGAGAGAGGGGTGAGTAGCGTGGAACAGAGAAGAATGGAGGTGAATAGTAGGTGGTCCAAGATATTAATTTGTCAAATCAATGAATAGTGAGAGAAGAGAGCATTAATGTGAGAAGAGAAGAAGAGAGCTGCGACAGTGAATAGTCAAAGGGGTTTCAGCTAGGGTTACTACGTAGGAGGCTGAAGCATTTTTTTGGGATAGACTCATGGAGGGCTAGATGTTCCGACGTTGGTTCAGAGGCAACATCAATGCTGACGACCTGGGTTAAGCATTTTTTATTGTTTTGTTAGTTTCTTTTTCTCATTAGAAATTGATTATGTTATTTTGTGTGTATTGATTGGGTTTTGTGTATAGATAATTTTAACAATATTTTTCATTATTGTTTGGTTATTTGTGTATAAAATCATTGGGTATTGTGAAAGGACGATTTTAATGCGTTCATTGAATCATTTAATTGCATACCCATGGCTAAAATTTTGATATAATCGATAATTGCTATATTGAAATTCATGTGTAGCGACTAATGATTCGTAATCATTAGGGATAACATGACCTAGATTAAATGACGCACTGCATGTAGTTATTTCCTTGATTAATCAATTTTTCTAATTCATAATGTTACTGCCTAATTAAATCTAGATATCGTATCTTAGGTTATTCGGTGGTTAGGTTTAATTAATGCTCTTATCTTGATTAAACAAAACCTAAGGAAATTTTTAGGTTAATTATTAACCCACGATTAATAGTTGCTAGGAAAGGTTTGAGAATGACAAATTGTTGAAATATGCTTAATTAGGGTGTAGGCTGAGATTGAACCAAAGAATCAGGTCCCTACCAAATTCCCCACTTTTATCAATTTTTTTCATGTTTTCTTTAATTTGCTTTTATTAGTCTAGCTTCATTTTATTTTTTTATTTCAAAATACAAAACCCCTATACCTAAACATCAGTTAATTTTATTTCATAAACTTTATACACACTCTCTGTGGGATCGATTTAGACTCACCACTGCTATAGTAGTAGTCTAGTTATTTTATTTTAACTAGTGTTACGACGCGCTATTCAATGGATAATACAATTATGCTTTACACTCATCATCATTTTGGAACAAATTCTCAGATCTTATTTGTAATATTTTCTTTTTATATTATTTGTAATATTTTCTTTTTGTAATTTGTTATAAATGTTCGAATGATTTATCATGTTAGGTCATTAATGCAGAAACAAGTAAATAAAGTATTAGAGCTATTATCCCACCTTCAATGCGCATGACTTATTTACTTATGGTAATTTGAAGAAAGTTTTTGTCTTAATTTCAATTTTTAT
>JANQBM010000222.1:46119264-46136070 GCA_025594535.1 Erythroxylum domingense
ATCTCTTGTTGTATGGTCAATCTTAAAGACTCCTTAACTCTCGATAGTTCTTTGGAGTTGATCGTTAGTACAGTAATGGAATTAAGGTTTAGGGAATTATCTAAGAAACTTAAGTCGAAGACTTCTTCCAAGGTTGTAACTGTAAACCAAACATCTTTATCTATAAGTCTTAAAAGAATTTGTTAACGAATTAATAGGTCAACATATACAATAAATAAATTCTTATTTCACCTCCAATGAAGAAACCTTATTGGTTTTTGTAGGTAAGGAGAATTCTTGATCTTTCTAGATTCTAGTTCTAAAGGAAAAAAAGGAGTAGGGAGGTCCAATATTGTGTCATCTACAAAGAAAGATAGATCAACAAGAATTTGTAATGAAAATAAAATTAAAAGTAATAAAGGACGAGTTATACCATCACTTATTTTTTCAACGACCTTTTTAAGAGTATACGAAGTCCCTTTTAAAGGAAAAGTGTCTTTAGTAGAGGGTTAGATGGTTATAGATTCTTTGAACAATTTGGAGGAGGAGAGAGTAGACTTCCTCGTAGAAACTCTTGGAGTTGGGGTTTTGGCTTTTTTGAAACTAAAAGTCGCTGGCGACTTCTCTTTGAGTGTTCTTTTAGAGAGAGGATTAGGAGCCATTATTTTCTAAGAAAAAGGTTGAATATCTCCAAAAATTTTAACATCCAATATTCCAAAGTATGAAAAAAATAAGTTAAGAGAATTCTTTGAAATTAAGAATGTGTGAATATAGGGGAATACCTTTGAGGAGTGTAGAATTTAGTCGAGGAACCAACTCTGAAAACTTTTAAGCCACTGGGAGTGATAAGCTTTAGTGTTAGCCACGCTCGCAATAATAATTTTGCATTTTTAAATGCAATAATGATTGAAAATTTCATAGAGGAATATGTCAATGATAACGCTTGCTTCCAAAAACAATACTACTAAATAGTCCAGGAAATGTACAATAGGAGAAATTCATATAGATAGGCCAAGTTGCCTACTCCATAAGCAAAGTCGACATTTAAAGCCAGACGTTATAATATAAGGGTCGAGCTTTGAAGCCTTGTCACCATCAACGATAAAGACTCTAGGGTTAATATAAACCAAGAAAAGGTTTTCATAAATAGCCAAATAGGAGGACTCAAAAGTTTTCAAGATTTTTAACTAGTAAGTTATTTTGGAAAATTCTCTAAAAGAATTTAACTAATCTTCAGATCAGGACTTCAAAGACAGTAAAATACTAAAAATGTCTTTGGAAGACTTAATATAAAGAATGACAGATAACCGAAGGCCAAGAAAATCAAGAAATTTAGGGTCAAAAGTATAAAGCTGGACAAACCATATACATAAATTTAGATCTTTGAAAAGAAGATTAGAAAGAAATCTCCTCAAACTTCTATATAAAAAAAACCCAAGAAAACTGAGCCTAAAGAAAAAAATTACTAGAAGCTACCACTTTGTAAAAAAAGAAGAAATTCTAAGCTAGGTTTATTATTAATAGAGCAAAAAACAAATCGATTCATGAGGACCCAAAGGAATTTCACATTTTCTTCTAACATGAGTTCTCAAAGAAGCATAGTTGTTTATTAATCCAAAATAAGAAGAACATTTAAAAATTCTATAATTCGAAATAAGAATTTCTTCATCCAAGCAAACAAATACTCTTTAGTGACAACAGTCAAGAAGAAAATGTCTTTGAAAGAAATAGAAGCATGCCCAAAAGGAAAGATAAGTGAATTATATGAAGGACCCCATAATTTCATAATCACAAACACGAGATTAGGCTAGTACTTAATAGGATTCTTAGAAAGAGTTATCAGTTGAAAAAGGCCTTGCTTATTCCATGTTGAGTGATATGATAGGTACAACCTATCTACCCATTTAACCCATTGATTTACATTTCTAAGCCAGGGTTTTAAGGATTTAGGAGCCTGAAACAAAGTGATTTCTAAGGGAAATCGGACTTATTTGCTTCTCTCAAATAAGGGAGCTATGGACAAGAAGCATCCATAGGTGGGGGAGTCCTAGTAGTAAAAGAAAGGCAATATTCATTGTTGAAGTGTAGACAGCCTTCAATAGTGCTGAAAAATAAGAATTAAAATGTTATAAAGGAACAATAAGCGTAAGAATTCTTTACCTGATTCTTATGCAAGGTGGAAAGGACTTAAACGGAATGGATATCACTTTAAGTTTAAGAGCCTCTAAAAGAAATGGAGTTAGGAAAAATTGTAGGGATTTTTAGAAAACAATAGAATTAGACACATACTTCAGTGGAAAAAAAGAGAATAAAAGACTATTTGAAAGCCAAGGTGAAAAATGAAGAAGTAACAAGAAGCTTTTATAATGTAGAAACGGCCAAATCGTAAGGGAATAGTAAAAGGTGAGAATTTAAAGAGATTTACCGTCTTTTGTAACGGATATATATTTCAAATTTGAAACAATTCTAATATAATCTTTAGATCTAATCATTCTTATATGTAAAATAGTGGTTGAGATTAAAGAGACTTCCTATAAGTGATATTACTTGGCTTAACTAGTGAATTCAGCTTAGAGTAATTCACTAGCTTAGAGTCCTGCAAGTTTTTTAATGAAATTTGAATTCCAGTTAGGAAACCAGAGGAATTTTTATAATATATTTGGTTTGCTTAACCAAACATATCAGGGGGCAATTGTTGATAATCTAAAATAAATTCAGCTCATTTGGCCCATAAATGAAAGGAGTCTAATCTAGAAGTCTTGAAATTCATTAAGCTAGAGAATTCATGCATATGAGAATGAATTAAGAAGTTCATGATTCAAGAATTTCAGATAATTAATACATAATTGACATATGTTTTTGCAAGGAGGTAGTTAGTTGAAATATAGGAGAATAGATTGTAAGTTAGATATTAGAGCAAAATATGGAAGTTGAGAGAATGCTAGAAGGTAATTAACAAAAATATGGTTGAGTGAGACAGAAATTAAGCAGTTATAAGAGGCAGAATTCTGGAACATGGAAATTAAGAAAACTATGGCTAGTAGTTAGTTAAAATATAGGAAACTGGATACTTATAGTGCCAAGGATAAGAAGATTATAAATTCACCAATACCATGACAATGGAGGTCTCGGCAACACAATCTCTAGACAAACATAATCTCATTACAACAAAAATCACTATCTAAAGAGATAAAACAACTTATTCCAAATACATTTTGTTATTTTCCAATTTTCTTTACTTTGTGAATTTCCCTTTATTATATCCAATTCACTTTGGTAATTTGTGATTCTTTTTTGCTCTTTAATCCAAATTTCATTTTTGTTAAATTTTAACATTTTGATATCTTAGAACTCCACTCTCTAAATTTTTCGAATTTCACTTATATCATGAATAAAGGTCAGATACAAATTTGAAGAGAATTCTTCTCTATCTCCTCATTCACATTTTAGATTAATACTAATTCTATCCTTGCTCATTGGAGTACAACCCAAAATTTACATTGCCTTCCTCTTTTTCTTCGTCATGGATACGTCGAGATAGCCAAAAAGAGACAAGAGCTGAGATGAAGCTTACGGAGAAATTAACTCATTTCAGAGAAGGATGACAACTTGAAAAGCAACGTCTGCGAGAACAATCAAATGAAAACAGCGGCGCTCTTCTTCCTTCACTATGTTAGAAGACGATCACAGAATCGTGAAAATGATCCCCTTAGTTGTCGCTGTCAGATGTTACCGAATATAAACATTTAATAGAAAATATTGTCTAATAACTAAAATTAAGTAATTATGTATTTTTAATCGAATCACGAACCGTACATTTAAAAGGAATTACCATATGCAGGATACAAAATTTCTTTGGCTACAAACAACTACAAAGTGAACAGCTTTCAAACGTTTCAGCCTCATTCCCAAAACTCAGCATCTATCCTTATCTACACTATGTACAAGAAAGAATTGATGACCAAGAAAGAATACAATACATTTTGATCCCCAAAATTGCACGGCTACGGATTGAAGTGAAAGAGCCAAATCATATTTGCGACCTTAACCGCATCACTAGCTGTTGTATACTTTCAAGCTTCTCATTGAGTTGCTTAAGGTCAGACATACGTTCTTTACAGGGCTCTGAACGTGATATAATATCACTAACAAGGGCAGCACATTTTGACTGTGAATCTGAAACTGCCTCCTCAAGTGACGCAACCGTCGACTCCACAGTTGCTGGCAAACTTAAACTCGTAATATTTGTTGAGGGAGAGAAACCAATGCTGCAGGGACTGCTACCCCTGCTGTACCTTTCTGACGTGAAAATTTTGTCAAACCCCTCTGTACCTGCATGCACAAATTCATTTTTATCAGCCACAATCAATAATCATTTCTAAGTTGATTAAATCTTTGATGATGCAAATGAGACTAATAGATCCTAGAACTTCTAAACATTGATTGCTTAAAGATTGTCACTTTAACTTCTTCATTATGAAGATACTGGGAGGATCCCAGATCTCGATAAACACTAGATATTCAAAATGAAAGTCCAGGAGGTGGTAAAACATTAACCGTACCAAGGTTCCCGAGCTGATCTATGGCTCCCCGTCCAAGGGCCTTCTCCAGCTTGAGTAGCCTCAGGATTCCAGCAGTTATCCGACCCATTGCATCAACTTCAGACTTGCACAATAGAGCGAGGTGCTGAAGCTCATCTTTGGTTACAACAGCCTCCATCTACAATGTAGAAATTACAGTAAGATATAAAAACCATAACCGTAAAATAGAATCATCTCAACAGAGAGCCATCAATTAAAAGTTGGCACGCTTCATTACCGGTTGCTTGACAGAAAATTTCAAATTTTCCACCATCCAATTTGCCATTTCATCATCAGCACTTTGCTCTGATGCCACAACACGAATCTCAACATTTATGCCGCCAGGTGCCTCAACAACTTCCTTGATTCCAATTGAAGAGACAGAAATGCCCTTCTGCCCCTGTGGTTTCAATATTTGCAAACCTTCTACGCCAACCTGCAGGTATGCTCAACCAATAGACATAAAGATTCTCGTAAGCAAGCACATGGTCATTCGTATCTTGAAATTTAAAGCATCAATAACTAGTTTAAATGCTTCTAAGAGATTTGAAGAGAAATGAAATCACAAAATCCCCAAATATGATTTTGCATCGGGAGAAAGTAACAGGAAGGAAAGTGAAGGAAAAGACTCCCATAATGGGACTATTTTGTTTTACTTTTCTCATCTCTCCTGCCGTTTGAGCAAAACCTCTATATGTGTTCCCCTCATTTTCTCCTCCCAATGTTTCCTCTCTCCAAAATGCAACATCAAACCAATTATCCTCTATGCATTTTACTTCTCATTTCTATTCCATCTAATAATCTCAAAGATTAAATTCACAAAAAGAAATATAGATTAAGCAATCCCCACCGTGACCAACTCCACAGGATATTTGTGTATTCTGCTCAACTTTGCTTTGCCATCCACCTCATGCTTTGCATCGCTCTTGGCTTTTACCAGCAAACTTTGGAAAGTTGCATGCCAAGACCTCTGTTCTCTGCCCACATCTCCTTGGGTGGAAAACCACCACCTTTCTGCCATCTCCTGTGCACCTTCAAGAGCAAATAACCAGTCTTTCAATTCTATGCACAAATCCACATCATCTGGCATTCCTAGTTGCAATACCCCAGTATCTCCTCCCTCTCCTGTGCCTCCATCTGCAGAAAAACAGGGAATGAAGAGAACTGCCATTGAAGAACCTTCACACTTCGAAGCAAAATCAAAGGAGCATATGATATAAATGAAGAGAATTCCAACCTCCTAAATCATCAATAAGAAGAGGTGATGCTTTAAAAAGTTTTGAAAGTGGCCCCTTTGCTATATACCCCAATCCTTTTGACAGCCCCTCACCAGGACCACCATCAGGTCCAAGTACTCCAAAGCGATGCATGAGGGCTTCGGCATAGTTCATTCCTCCCCCAAGGCGAACTCCAGAGATACAGGCAGACACACATAGACTATGGCACTCCCTATCCTCTTGACTGAATGGCATCACATGTACCATGCTTACATCAAGAAATGGATTTGCATTGCCAATCCAATTTATTTTATGTTTTGTTTCCTTGTGTACCCAAAAGACAGTTCTCAACTGATGATATCCATTTGCTGCCACAAGAAGACCATTTTCAACTGAACCCGAAACTGTGTCATTCTCATGGAACAAGCTTCTGTCAGTGTCTACACAGTCCACCTCAACACTCTGCCAGTGCAAAGTGGATGAAATGGCAATAGCGCCACCAAGGGTTCTATGACTGACGTTGATGAAAAGATCTTCTCCAATAAATTGAACCAGAGGCAGTCCCTCTGCATCTGTGGCAGAAGACTCTAAAAATCTCAGCTGAAGATTTTTCAGTGCCAAGCACACTGCAGTATCACAGGGAACCTTATCCATTAACCTACCACTAGAACACTCATTCCTATTTGCATTTAGTCTTCTGTTTTTACCAACTGATGCAATCTTTTCACTAACTCTTCCAAAGTACGTGTACAGGTCTAGTACAAAAAATAGCTGCTCAACAGAAGAATTTGACAAGTATTGTTCACAAGCTATCCCAACCCTAACAACACCACCAGGAGGAGGAATAGAAGACAATGGCCTTCCATCAGATGAAACCATAGCTACCTCGATAGAAGAATGCTTCAGTTCAACACATCTCCACGAGCCCAAAGTCAAACCACAAGAATTTAGTGAACCTGTTAAATTAGAACATGTCGCCAGAGATAAACTAATCAATGATGCCGTTGCAATCCATTTCTTCTGGCTAGCATCAATTGGTTGGCCCTCCCAAAGACAGAAACAAGCAGGATCCTTTTCCAAGTTGAGTAACTTGGGTCTCAATGAAGGTGACTCTGAGAAGGACAAATTTTCAAGGTGAAGCTTTGTTCCAGTGAAGGAACTATCAACCATAGAGTTCCTGCTGTCAGCTTGATTGCTTGATGCACCCACATCCAAAGGAATACTGACATCCAACTCCTTAAGGTTGAGGATCATTGAATTTATGGAAGAATCTGGTAAAACATCCCCAGGATTGACAACAATACCATCAGCTAAGAAAGATGATATCCTCAAACATGATGCTTCTTGAAGATGAATCTGAAAAGGCAAAAGAAAATGGTTACAAAAAAACATGAATAGCATTCCTGATAAAAAACTCATAAACTCAGATCATTAATTCATACCATAAGAGGCTGACAAGCAATAACCGTTTTTGAAGCAAAAGACGGTGGGGCCGGGGATGGCATGACCTGAAGAGAATGTAGGCATATCAAAGGAACACCTGCCGTTGACTGCCACCATAGTTCTTCCAAGGGATATATTGGAGGACAGAAATTCTTAGCTGTAAAAGCAATTAACAATTGGGATCAAAATTGCTGACTTCTAATACATCCTAAAAGTACGAACTGATAAAATTATAACAGCTCAAAACCGAGAGAGGTATACTACCAAAATCTGGAAGTTGAACAAGATTTTCCACATCAGCCTGCATGGATGGCTGAATCAAAGTGCACGGAGGGCGTGAGAAGGTATCCCTATATTCACATTAATTACATGAATTCATAGCAATTCATAGCAAATTAATCTGATACACGAGTAGGTAAAGTATAATCAAGCCTATTCAAAATACTACCCAAACTCGAGCATCACCTCAATATAACATATATAAATATGCATTTTCCAATAACCAATTAGAAACTTTCCTACCATATCATAAATATAGTTAAAGGAAAGAGATCTTGTTAAAAGCTATTTGACGGAATATAAATTGTAATAGCATATAGTTTTGCCAACATGCCCTTGAAGACCAGGGCTGCATAGAAGAGAATTGAGAACAGTATGTTACGCAAGTCCCCCCTATTTAAGCTAAACTTCTACATGAAATAAAGAAGTTTAAGAAGATATCCGTATGGCCAATTGCATAAAACTTGAAGAAAGGATGAGGGGGGTAGGGAAGGTATTACTTAGAATACTAAATCGTTGGCCAAAATAGAATTAGACACTAGTTACAGCACAGCTCACAAGCCCTACAAATTTAAATACCACTAGCTTCTATATGCAAAAGAAAATTCATAAATCCACTGGAGGAACAATCTACAATTTTTGAGAACATAAACCCACCAACCATAAGTCTGGCAAATTTACTATCTCTCAGCATATGTATTAAATAAGATTCCCAAGCTCTATGCAACATCTCCACACAATAATGATTTAAGCACATACTGGGTAATCCAAGATGCTCCTACAGATCCGTTTAGCAACTACAACAAAGGAATTCCTTTGTTTTCTTATACAAACTATCCCATTCAACCTCAAGTGCATTGCAATTGCAATTTTCGTCCATGTTCATTGCATTTTTTGTTGGTAATATTTCCTCTGAAGTATATTAAGACACATGCTCCTGGTACAGCTTGTTATGGTGCCTTAACACCTCCCCTGTTTCATTTTGCACTTCAAAACATAACCAATTTTCTCCAATTTCTGGTCCCTTAAATTTCATAGGCTGGTGGTCTAGATCAGATATACATCTATCATTAGTAAAGATATGCAACAGAATTCTTAAGCAAGAAACAGAACGTAGACCCACATGTTATATGTGCTAACAGAAACAGGTCACCCTTAACTCATAATCCGAATTAAATGATATCAGCTACATAATTCCTTCTCCTTTGAATTAAACCAATCAAATTACAAAGTAGAATGGCAAACAAGCGGTCGAAGTTTAAAGATTACCACCTACTAAAATTTTAAATTGATAAAAGCTAAGGTCCTATTTGTTTCCATTTTTATTTTTGGTTTTCTGTTTTTGTTTTCAAATTCAATAAACAAATATGTTTGTTTGAGTTTTTGGTTTCTGATTGTAATTTTGATTTCTTGCAGTTTTAAAAAATTATGAAAACCATAAAAAGTGACTTTTTTTTTCATAATTTGATTTATTATTAAGTAAATATATATTATTTAATTATTTAAGATATTAATTTTAACAGAAATTACGAATAATTTAATTTAATATTATATATTTAATTAATTAAAATTAATTATTAATAAGAAATATGAATAATTTAATTTTAATTAATAATTATATTCAACTTTTTAATTAAATTAAATAATTATTAGTAAAAATAATTAAATGTAAAATATCTTCAAAATATATAAATTTCAAATAAAATTTGACTCAATAATTAAAATATATTTTTAAATATTAATATTTTAAAAAGATAATTTTAAAATTCTTGTTTATAAATAAATAATTTTATTAATAATTTGTTAATAAATATTCTATAAGAGATTAAAATAAATTTATTTAATTAAAAATAAATTATCTTTAAGTTTTATCTAAAATATAATTATCATCAGTTATAAAAATATAACTATATTAACATTAACAATCAAACAGGTTTTTGTTTTTATTCGAAAGAAAAACAAAAACTAAAAATAGAAAACAAACAACAAAAATTAAAAACCACAATAAAAAAATAAAAGTAGAACCAAACGACCCCTAAGTGGACCTAAAACCCAAGCCAAGGAGTGCTACATGTATAAATGCTAGTCCTTCATGCAAGAAAAAATAAAAAAGCATAAGAGCTTACATGCAGCAAGTCCAACTTAACTTAATCTACAGAACAACAATTAGGAAACTAGACCTCAAATTACCTCAGGAACAATCCACCAATCATAACCTTAGTCAAGTTATTGGCAATTTCTCCATCACAAACTGCAGCCTGGAACGTAAATCACAGAATGAGACCATTGACGAAAATTATGTGTCACAAATCAGTAGCAGAGACTGGCATGTAGCGAAGTAAGAAAAAAAATCTTGGCTATCAGAACCTCTAACAGCAAAAATGCAAAAGTGCAAACCTCAATATTACAAATAAATATAGCATGTAAAGAAACCACTAGTAAAATTCAGGACAAATTTGCTCATGTCCATGCCATGATTATTTTTCACATCGAATCTGACCATCTAAGTGCCTTTGGAACTACTTCAAATATCAAAGTATGGAGACTTTTCCTTTTTTCCTTTTTTTTTTCTTTGGTGCATAGAAGAGTGGTTCACATTAGTTGCTCAAACAGCTCACTATATCTTCCTTATCTTCATACTAGACTGTTTTCAACATTCAAAACCAACGAACCATAAGAAAAGATTAAAACAGATCCAGCTAACTACAGGGTCATTTAAGATGCACAAAATTCTCGTCAGCAAAATTATGGGACAAGAAAGTTAAATTATTTAACTAGATGAAGGCATATTAACTTTGTCACGAATGATAAACTTCAGATCAGTAGCTCACAATTGTTTGCTAAGGTTGCCCCAAGACAGAACAGATCCTTGCCCACAAAAATTGGACTAGCAAAGTAACAAGATTTTACAAAATGTAAAAGGTTGTGAAGCTTTACCCGAGAAAAGTGGAGAGACTGCATCAGGAGTTCAAGCTGGAACTCTGCATGGAAAAAGAGACATTGAGAAGATGTTCTAGTCTTATACATATGCATACCCTCATTCATACTAATTTACAGTCCCATGTAGGACAGCATGCAACCCATGCAATGTCTTAGAGGTAGACAAACATGCATTTTGGATAATATACACAAATGGATTTTAACATAGCCACTATAAATTAAAGAGGGAAACCACGAAATTTTAATTCCATTCAATCAAGAAAACATTCATGCGCCCTTAACATGAACTGTGAACAAATCACAAAAAAAACAAAAAGAGATCTACCATAAAGGAGCTCAGTGTGGCATGGACACATGACCACCCAGTCATATGTAGTGTCAAAATCCAATCAAAACCCTTAAGTTGTTGGCTAAGGTTCACGACTATTATTCTAACACAATGAGAGATGAAATCAAGACAAACACAGTAATGGTTCAGAGAATAGTAATTTTCTAACTCACACAAACTTATCTTCAAAAGGAATTAAAAAACAAACCAGTATCTTTAATGCGTAGAAAAATGTGGTCCACAACAATAGAGACTAGAGAGCGTCCTGCTGCTTCACTAGATCGCTGCAAGCATTCAGACACACCAAACTTAATTGATATTCACATAGCAAGCTAACAACGGAATGCTAAAGGTTGACAAGACTTAAAATTGTTAACTGTTGCTATTTAATACCTGCTGCGACTTTAGATCCACGTCTCTGTTTAGGCACACATATAATCCTGTCAAGAAGCGGAGAAAAGCACGAAGACCTGGCCACACAAGGATGTCTCAACTATTAGAAGTATTGTTGCAGCAAGCAAAACAAATGTGATTGAGCTTTTGATGCTTATACCTGGTTCACTTAAAGCTGGACAGACAGCTTCAGTAATATGTAATTGAACCTCAAGCCCAAGTGGATTGTTAAGTTCAGTCCTCTGCATTGTGATCTGAGAGAAAAAAAAGTGATAGATCAGAGCCTAAGCATAACGACATTGGCTAAGGCCCACTAGAATTGCTCCAATACCAAACTCATCAAGAATTTTCTTAAGATGGATTATATGGATTACATAAGCCTCTCCAGATATTCCCTCTAGAAAACGTTCTCCCCCAAAGAAAACTCGCTTGGCACCATCATCATCTCTCTGAGTTAATCCTTCCTGAGAACGAGCTAGACTGGCATCAGCAAACATGTCAGGATGTGGCAAGAGATCAATAGATAGCGACTCCCATTCGAGTTTCTGCAAAGTTAAATTTATCATCAGCAGTAGTTTCCATAAAGCATCCAACTTGCCACCCCAGAAGAGAGAGTTGGATGTAAAAAAGAAACTATATTCTCAGTCTCGCAAATAACAACAGAATAATATCCATCACATGCAAAAGTTATTTTCAGGTATGAATGATAAAGAAATGATAAAGAGTTTTTATTATTTTCAGATATGAATGATAAAGAGTTTTTATTATTACTCTGAACACATAGATGAAATTTTTTTCGTTGGAGAAATCACGTGCTTCCTTCAAATTTACAACCTACAAGATAAAACTGTCCACATAAGTAAACAAGAAAGGAATCAAGAAAACATAAAAGCACTGGATAGAAAAACTACCTCCCAATTTTCATTGGTAGTATACAGTACAAGGTTCCGTATGGTAACTGATGCCATCGGTGATGCCCTAAGATGGAAGAAAAACACTAAATAATTGTTTGTCAACGTGAGATAAAGAATACTTTTCCATTTAACTTTACTATTTTAGGCCCATTTATAAATTTTGGTATGCTGTATGTTGATTGTTGTCATTCACAAAAGTTCAGATTTGTAAGTAAACAACCATTGCACAGAAAAGAAAAAGGAGTTCAGAATAAACATAGATTGATTAACAGACAGTAAAAATAGTCATGGAGAACATTAAAGATGAAGACAACTAGAACTTACCAAGCAGCACCTCCCTTACGTCGAGCACCCCCACGTGTTTCAAGCAGAAGATTAACAGTTCTAACCTGAATGGTCATGCCATCTGCAATCTGGTAATAGTTAAAAAGAAGTTTCAGGTTCAATAACTAGGTCTCTTTATTAAGAAATCAGGCAGAAGATTAATACTAGAAAACCAATATTTAGTTGGTATAGCTGCATATATACTTCCACATCAACCCATATTAGCATAAATCTAAAACCATGACATGGTTAACAATAAACATATTCCTTAATTTCCAAACCAAATGGTGAGTTTGGGACCTAATAACTGAATTCATTGTCAATATTCTTCTAAATTGTTTCTTTCCATCAGCTTATAGCTATTCATGCTTGAGCAGCACAGTTAATGTTTGGGAAATAAGTGAGCATAATTTTAAGGGACTACTTCCTAGATGATACATGCAACTCATCCCCAGTTACAATCTTTATAGCCATGATAGCATTTTTACGAACTTGTATAAATATTTTTTATGTTTTTTTTAATATTATCTATGTTGGGATTAAGGATAAGATCAAGTTCTAAGATATGGTCTATTGTCGTTGACTAAAGAATAACAGAAAACATAAACAACTTCATTAAAGACAGCACCTGACCTTATCAGCAAATCCATAGCCGCTACTTTTATTTGAGACAGTAGATGACTGGGTGCTGCATGAAGACAGAATAAATCATTACATAACTTAAACTCAAGTATCAATAAACTAGTCCTGATTCAATACTCAAATTTGAAGGTTTTTTACCTTGTTGGGCTACCACACAATTCGTCTGGATTCTCCTCCAACACTATATCAAGCCGATCAATTTGCACAATAATAGGTTCTATTTGCACATTACTCACATAGGGAAGCTGAAGGTCCAAAAACCGAAGAAGTAGAAACATAGCAATCAAACTGAATTAGCAGCAAGAATTCACTTTCAATCTCAGAAAATATGCAAAAGCATGAGGTGAGGAGACCAAGAAAAAACATTGAAACACGTGAATTCCCCATAAACCTATCCACCTATTCCTCGGCAACATAAAATTTTCAACTTTTACCATTTAACTATTCAAAGGATTGTAATAACAATACAAGATTTGTAATTGCAGAGTGCAAGGAAGATTGTTGCAGGTTATTGCCACAATTACAGTCATATTGGTATAATTGCTGCAGATTGTTGTGGTTTATCAATTGCAATCTTTTGACCGAAACTAGGATTGCAATCCGCAATGTGAGACGAAAATTCTCGGCCAATGGCAACAACATGAATGCAAGCAGATCAATAAACAATTATAACACAATGCAAAAACTCAACTTGAATAGGACAGTGACAAACATGAGAAAATACTAACAATTATTTCAAATTTGCCGACTTTCGCCTTGGTGACATTCAACGCCGGCGGCAATCCCATGCTGGCGTGCAAAGCGTCTCCATTTAACTCTAAACAGCAAAAGGCAAGTCCAACAAAATTAGCCTCACATCGATCAATGCTCAAAAGCTTTCGATTCGCAAAACCTACCTAAATTGGAAAGTTGAACGGTGCGGCCTTGGAGTTTGAGCTGATCTCTAGAGAATGACTTAAGCCAGTACTTGAGCGTGTACTCTAAAGCTCGTGCCAGTATCGCCTCCATAGCCGACGATGCTGCCACGTCAACACCACACCACCGCGGTCACGAGCAGAAGCAAGCTTCTCCTCCGCGCACCAGGAGCTTCTGGATCCAATCTAGGAATGAACGGAGAATTGTGAGAAACAAATGTGAAGGCAACTATTTGGTTGATGAGAGTAGAGAAAATTGAGGAAGAGGAATGTGAGAGGTGACACGTGCGAAGATAGGGCGATGGCACGTGAGAGGTTTATATGGGGAAATGCATTGGATCCCGGGTGGCGGATGTCAGGCGGCAGTGGTAGAATTGTCGGTGTGTGAGTGTCTTTGTCTTGGTCCAGAGAAAGAGGGGGTGATAATTTACTGAAATCAATCAACTAAAATCATAAGCACCTATTCTGAATAAGTATTTATGTATTTAAAATTACTGTTTTGGTAATTATTAAAACGTGAAAATAGGTATTTGACAAGTGCGATTGCGGTTGCTGAAAAGAGATAAAATGACTAAAAAATTTATTGATTTAATAAACTATTAATTGTTGTATAAATAAATTTAAAATTTATTATTAGTGATATAAATTTAAAAATATAAATAATAAAATAATAAAATATAAATTAAGTAAATAAAATATTTTATAAAAATATATTATTAATCATATTAATTAAAAGTATAATAGAAAATAATACTTATAGTGAAGGTTATAAATGGAAAGTAAATTTTCTACGACAAAAGCAGTTTCTTACCGCAACTCTCTTTTTATTTATTGATTTATGCAATAGCACCGCAGTTTTCTCTAACCTCTAGTTACTCACCACAGATTTAAACATGTGACTGTATTTGAAAACTGCGGTAAATAAGTATTTATTTCCACCGCATCGCAAATTCAAACGCAACCTTTGTGTTAGGAAAAAATCACTACCACCCGAGATTAACTTGTGCCATATTTTCAAATTTATCATCATAATTTAGATGAGAAAATAACTCTTAAATATAATGTACTCGTCATTATTATCATTGACTGAAGATTAAATTGATGAAATAAAAAATTTTAAATATAAAAAATTAAATTAGTATTAGATTATGATAAAATTGATTAAAGATTAAATAAAAAAATTTAAAATATGAGTTAAAAATATTGTTCTTCATCAACTATTAAATAAAAATTATTTATTTATTTTAATTTATAAAAATATTTTAATTTATAAAAATTAACCCATTAATTAATAAAATAACTGATTGACTTATTAAAATAAATTAAATTAAAAAAATGATCAGATTGAATTAGTTGAATTTTTTAATCATCAAAATTTAATAAAATAAGAAACACATCAATATTACTCACACCGAATATTTGAATTTAAATTAGACAAAACTTTATGTCATATCATACAAGATCTATTTACGGCAACAATTAAGAGGGCCATGGCTTATTGACTGTATTGAATGGAGATAGAGGGCATCTTTACTTCTCCCTTCCCCTTATCTCTCTGTCATGCATTAAAATACGATAAGCAAACAAACAAAAGAATCATGCGTATTTATTAATTTAACTTAATAATCTTAAAAGTAGTCGAGGAATGGAAGGCAAAGCAATTCCATTTCCATGACCTCTCTCAAAACTTTCCTTTTAACTTTATTTATTCTCAACCTTGCGTAATTTTTCATTTACAGTTTAAAGCAATAGATACTTGGTTTGATTTAATAATAAAACCCATCTCATAAGCGTCTAAATATTCCGAGACTTATAGTTATGCTCCGCCAAGATACCTACCTTAAGATAAGGGTGTTTTAGCCAAAAACTATAATAAAGAACTCCAATCAAACTATTTTTTAATTGTCATTTAGGGTTATCGAATTAGTAAAGGGGCATCACCTACTTTACAATTCAAAGTATGATCTTATCGACAATGCGACGAATTGGTTCTCTTACTCCAAAGTTCAAATTTCAACAGGATCCTATTGGATGGGTGGCCGATGATCAAATGTGTTTTGGCTTGATTTGTTAGAAACCTACATCCTTTGTAATCTTTTAGATAGCTTATCATTTGGAAGTTCAGTGTCCATTTTTTCAAAGTTCCCGTACCGAAAATTCAAAGGATTTTTATCTTAACAGATTTATAATACTCCATCTCTCTCTTACATCAAAATTTTAAGAGAAAACATATTTTGAAATGTCCTGATTTCTAAAATAGTTTTTAAAAAATTCAATAATGAGTAAATTACATGATGCTTATGGCTTCATATCTAAATGATTATATGTTTTCTCTTAGTCAAATTGGCATTGGCATGTAAATTTGAATTTCATAAGATAAATAAGGAAAAAGAAAACATTGATAACATGAATTTTATTAGTTTAAAATATTCAATTTAAATCTTAAAATAATAGACCTCTTAACAAAGTTATACTTTGGTAAGTTGTGTACCACGTCATTACTAATAAGCCACAATTTTATTATTATATGGGTCTCACTATACTTTTAAGTAAAAAGCATATTTTAACCTTAACATTTTCATCAAAATATATGTCAAATCTAATGTTTTGGAACATTCATATTAGACGTTAACGCTATAAAAATGTTTAATTTAAACTTTAGGATTAATTACTAAAAAAAACTTTAATCAATTTTGCAATACTTGTCTAATTTTTTTTATCTATGTGTAACACACATTGTTGCGACTACTGTACCGAACTGGGTTCTATTACGGTACTATATCAATACCGATCAATACTAGGGACCATTTTAGGTAATTTTTTAAATTTATGAAATAGTCCCTGAATTTTTTT
>JANQBM010000222.1:46137787-46165163 GCA_025594535.1 Erythroxylum domingense
GGCGTTTGTCCTAACTTGAGACCGAAATCGTTCTATCTTGTCCCCTCTTAACCTCCACCATCGAATTCGGCGACACTGCTGGGTTAAAGGCTAGGACCTCCACCCTTTAATACCGAAATCCAAAACTAGTAATTTATGTTGAGTCGATATGCACGCAGCCGGCAGGACTTTGCAATCTTTGCACCATGATTGGGTACCACTCCTGACAAGGAGATAGTCGATTTGAGTCTTGGAAGAGCTACTCTGAAAATTTACCAAGTGAGCTTCATTTTTCTTAAAAAGGGAATTTGCGATGACTAACTCATAAGCGACGACCACATCTAATAAAGCAATCCCATAGTCATTTCTAATGCCGTAGCCGAAGCCCCCATGTACACCTGAGTAACCATCCGAACCAGCTCCTATATGTCCATTAAAATCACCTCCAAGGATGATCGGCTCTGTAACAGCGAGTTGTTGCAATACCCCTTCTAGCGCCTCCCAGAATAGGCGTTTGTGCTGAAGGTCGGAACCCGCTTGCGGTGCATACGCACAGACAACATTGAGAACTACCTGGCTAAATACAATTTTAGCCACCATAATCCTATCATCTATTCTCGTAATCCCTACGACTTTACTTATAAGGTCCTTAACCACCAGGATACCTACCCCATTCTTCTTCCGTGTACTTCCTGAGTACCAAAGTTTGAAGCCTCCAATCTCCTTTGCTTTAGCTCCTACCCATTTTGTCTCTTGGATGCATGCGATTTGTATCTTATACTTGTATAAAATGTCCACTAGTTCTAAGGATTTACCCGTTAGGGTCCCAACGTTCCAAGAGCCGACTCTCGGTACGTCTTTTCCTCCGTCAGCCCGGCCTACTGCATGCCTCGACCCACTAGCACTAGATCCACCCGCTCGAATTGAAGACATCCTCCTGTCTTGGGTTATCACGCGTCCCTTAGGACTACCCCTAAGGATCCGCTAAAGGACCCGAGCCTACTAAATACACAGCACTAAAAGCCGCACCACCAAGAAAAGAGGAAAAATAAATAAATAAATAAATAAATCAAGAATACAGCTAAAATAAACGTCAAGTACCACGAAAAAGCGACCTACTGACTAATAAAAATACAAGAAGAATAATAATAATAATAATTAATAAATAATAATAAATAAATCAATAAATAAATAAAAGAAAGAGTGATAATATACTAATAAGATAATACTGCTATAATAAAAATAAAAACAAAAATAAAAAAATAATAATAATAATAATAGTAGTAGTAGTAGTAGTAGTAGTAGTAGAAATAATAAAAATAAAAATAATAGTAATAAGATATAATAATAATAATAGTAATAGTCGTAATAAGAATAGGGAAATAAAATAAGAAACAACAACAATAATAATAAGACTAAAATAACTGCAAGGAATTAGAAGTGAAACAAAGAAGGAAGGTGAAGTAAACAGATGTCAAGCATGCAAATATATACCTACGAGTGACAGAAGCACAATAAACTAAGAGCAAACACTAATATCAATCGTGGGAACAAGCAAATATACTAATAAGATAATACTGTTGAAATAATAATAAAAATAATAATCAAACTAATAATAGTAATAATAAAATAAAAATAATAGTAATAATATATAGTACTAATAATAGTAAAAGAAAATAAAATAAAATAAAATAAAATAAAAAAACTAACAATAATAATACCCAAAATACTAGGATAATACGAAGAATAATAATAATACTGAAATAATAAGAAAATTAATACCATGAAAAAAAATCAGCCCAAGAGCCAACCGCGAGCAATTAAAAGCCAAACAAAAAAGGATGTGAAGTGATCCGATGGCAAGCATAAAAACATATACTTACGATAGACGGAAGCAAAATATACTAGGAGCCAACCCTAATATAAATTATGGAAACATGCAAATAAAGAGGGTTGAATAGAAGTTAACTTACACTCGCCAGAGAGATTGTACTAAAAAGGCAGGCAATTAATAGAGAATGCGAAGCGAATAGCCACGCGTTACATGAGAATTGCTCTAGAGAAAAGCTTTGCAGAAAGACAGTGGTTATAAAGGAACTAAGACAGAAACGCAGTTTAGGTAAAAATAGCAAGTGAAAAAGTGGAACAACCAACGGCTCTAATACGGAAAAGATTCATACCACATCAGTCGCAAATAGTAGGCTTGTCAGGAGTTGTAGGTCAACCGCCTGAAAAGACCATTGAAAGGCCAAATCCCTGCACAAGTTGACAAAAGACGTTCCTTGCAAGCACAGAACTCAAGTTACCTCCTCCCTTACCGCTAGGCTTGGGCGGTCGGAATGGATTTGGGCACAGGACAAGCGGCAACGCCCAAGCTATTTTACCCAATCGCTGTATCACTCGCTAGCTCTCTCAGTGCATGTAGCACTGGAGAGCGTAAGCAAGACGAGAATCTACTAGGGGAAGAATACAAAATATAAAACCCAAACAGCACACACGGCCGCTAAAAGGGAATTGGACTCAACACAAACGGAAAAAGGTAGAGCATCAACCTCTCTGGCAATTAGGATTTATGCTTGGAAATGTAACAAATGCATAAGGTCTCAGCAGTAGAGGGCAAAGAGCACGTAAACCATGCAGAAATATCTGGGTTTTAGACCGCAATGCAGAAGACAGTGGCAACACGCATTCGCTGTCTCTCATTGTTGACTGCCCGCAAATGCACTTCATCGTCCTCCATATCTGCTGAAACCTCCTCCTACGACTGTTGCATTGCTAACAAAAACGCTGCCTGACACCAGCAACCACGACCGCAGATGCCTTTGCGTGAACTTCACAGACCCTGTGTTGCCTATGGTATCTCTTGGAATCAGGCAAATGAGCTCCACCCTTCTCCACCTGGCAAGACGGCAGCGACATGCCCCCTCCGCCGCCTCCACTAGAAACCCCACCGGTGGTGCTTCTAATCCCATTCACAGCCTTAACACCTCCCGTCGTTTCGTCGTCAACAAAACCAGCAGAACCACCATAAATATAAACATTCCAACGGTCCCATATTCTGACTTACTAGCGGAGACAAAAACCATATCATCATAAAAAGAAAATCGAGTGTTGTTTGTTTTAGTAAGTGAAGCTGCTAAAGACGATGTCGTGTTATGTTGCAGTGTCCAACTCTCCCGTGTTCGCTCCATCGTCGTCTTTCTTCTACAACAAGGCCTCCGTCGTGGTCCCTCAACAGTAGTTCTATAGAATCAAAGCACTAAATATCAGAAAGAAAAAACCCTTTAACAATAGTTTCAGAAGCATTACATGTACATTCATAATCAAATTCAAATATATTAATCTAATAATTTTCCTTATAAGGTATCACTTTCACACAAGTGTTTGAAATTTAGGTAAGGTACTCCCATCATCTTCTTATGAAATTAAAATTAGCATATGCTTGGAAATCATCTAATCTCTAATACTTTAATAAACATGTACAAGTAAAAATGAAAAAGACTTCGAATAGGATTATAATAAAGCCAAAGGGATAAATAGGCTAACAAAGAATAGGGAATAGGAGAAATAAAAATATTTATTATTAGTATAGAAAAAGTAAATAAATCAACGGATATATCTATGAATTTCTCCACTGACTTTTCTTATCTTTGCAAAAACCCTTTTCCTTCATTCTTTTTAAGTATAAGGATCCATAACATTCATTTTTCACAAATTTTTATTTATTTTTATCTTCTTTATATTTTTTTCTTTTTCTTTCTATTTTTTCAACATGCATGAATTCTTTATCTTTTTACTTTTCTTTCTTCATATATACCACCATCTACCCAACACTTAATTCTTTGCATACCATACGAGTAACCTTTTAAAATCATAAACAAAAGCTTTACTAATAATAAATTAAGGTGCAATAAAGATGTAATAACTTGTTTTTCTTTTTAGGATCAAGGTTCTTTGGAAATGACTATAAAGAGAAAAACTAAATTTTCATTTTAAGCTTAAAGGGTTCATGATATGTGCTTAATTGATTGTATATTTATTCAATAATACTTAGTGATTAACGATACGAAAATGCTTAAGATACTCACTTTAGTTCATATATGGTTTTAGGCACAATTCGGAAGCGAAGGAGCTAAAGTGAGTCGAAAGCACTATATTTAAGCCTTTTTTCAATGATTCACACTCACATGTCTTCATGGAGCAAGAAAAAGAAAATTAAAAGTAAGAAGAAGATAAGAAGATGAAGAATGGAAGCTTTGAAGAGATCATAGCTAGACCAAATAATTGCACAAGTATGAGCATGTCTCATGGCTTTGCAATGTCTTGAATGGGCATGAGACCACTCTCACACCCATGCATAGGTCACACCCATGACACATATCTCACAGTGGTGAGAAAGTGGACACCTCACCATTTAACCCTAAGTTTTTAGTATAAAGCAAAAGGTGATGTGACGGTTGAGAGTATGAATGTTTTGGTGTTTTCGGCTAGGAAAAAAGTGAATCTTTAAGAGAAAAGGAGAAGAGGCAAAGCTCCATCCATTTGGAGACCCATGGAGAGCTAGCATCCTAACGTCAGTTCAGAGGTGACATCGACGTCGACAACCCGGTTAAGCATTTTTTCTTTGTAATTGTTGTTTCTTTCTCTTTTTAGGAATTGATTACATTAACCTATGCGTAAGGATTTGGGTTTTATGTATGAATGATCGTATTCTTGTTATCGTTCGATTCTTTTTGTATGAACCTATAGCTAGAATTTCAATATAATTCGTAATTGTTATATTTGAGATTCATTTGTAGTGACTATTGGTTCGTAATCATTAGGGATAATATAACATAGGTTAAATGACTTGAGCGTATGCATTTGTTGCCTTGATTAATCAGTTTTTCTAATTCGTAATGTGGCTGCCCAATTGAATCTAAAGATCGTATCCTAGGTTATTTGGTAGTTAAGTTTAATTAAGGAGAGTCTCTTGATTAAACATAACTTAAGGGAAAACTAGGGTTAATAGAGCTTATCGTTAACCCATGATTTACAGTTGCTAGGAGAGGTCAAAGAATAACAAACCAATAAAGTATGTTCAACTGGGTGTAGGTTGAGATTAAACCAAAGAACTGAATTCCTAACGAATTCACCACTTTTATAATTTTAAATGTTTCTTTAATTTGTTTTCATTAATTTTTTTATTTTATTTCGTCATTTTAAACCATACCAAACCCTCCCCCACATAACCTAAACACCGATTAATTTCATTTCAACAACTTTATACATACTCTCTGTGGGATCGACCTAGACTCATTATTGCTATAGTAGTAGGTCTAGTTTATTTTGTGTAGTGTTACTACTCGCTACGTCAGTTCACTAGTAGATTAATGTATAAACGGTAAGCAATTTAACTCAGATTCAATCCTAAATGCTTTTTATCATTTTAATGCTTGTACACATCTTATATATAATATCAAAAAAGATGAAATTCATTTTCTGAAAAGTCTCATCATGGGATACTCAAGTCAAATAAAAGTGTCATCACTTAATAAGTTTGGTTTCCTATCATTCACAAAATCAAGTTTCATACTACAATCCATTTGATCATATTAAACACTTAACTTTTAATAACAAATTTTAACTATCAATCAAGAATAAACTATTGATATAAACCTAAAAGAACTAATGATCCTAAACACGACATAAAAAAATTAAAAATCTAAACCTAAACATGCAAAATATTTTGGTAGTTAACATATAAAACCTAAGGAAAGATCTTAGATTCACCCTTACACTTAAATATGACTTTTTCCTTAATTTCAAACAAACTAGATAATAAAAACAAATTTGAGAGACAAGTAAGGTAAAGAAACCTTCCCTAATTCTATGTATAGTTGGTGAGATAAATTCCAAGATAGTCCAAGAAAAGCAATTAAACTAAAAATTAGTAGAAATTTAGAATTGGGAAACTAAATAGAAGAAAAGAAAAGTTAGAATGTTCGGTTTCCTCCTAAGAAGTGTTTTTTCTTTTAGTTGGACTTCCTACTCAAGCCTTTATCCTAGATCTACAATTAAAGGCTTACTTCCACTCTTTTCTAAAATGCAAAGCTCATAAGCTCCCTCATGTTTCAATGGGAATAGGTTGCCCTATGCCCTGTTTCCTCCGTACAAGATATACGAACCCTCTTCATTTAACTTAACCGCTAATAACTCATTGAACTTCTTGTTGGAAAGGGGATCCTTTAAGTATTTAATATTCTTTGGCATTCATGAAGGTACAAATTTATCTTTCTTTCCATCCATTTCGACCCTACTCAAGTATAGAATACATGTCACATTGGTTGAGGTATCTATTGCTCTAGATTGATGTATTATTTAGATGAGACCAACATTGGTTTATTTTTATCTATATTATGTTCAAACTACATATTTAGACTAACATTGGTTAGAGATGAGACTGACATTGATTTGCTTTTTTTTCATCACTTATCTCTTCCTAATGCTTGGCAAAACTTTACACTTCCTTCCTTTTAGAAACTTCAACATCATATGTTTTTTCTCCTAATTGGAATGAATAACACATTGGGCTCACCTTTATGTTACTAAGTTCACCTTGTCCTCTTTTATATACCATCTCGACTATCTGGTCCAATTAGATCTATAAATCACAAATGAATGCACTTTTTATAATTTTTCATTGATTTAAGACTTTAACTTCTTGAGCTTCTCATCTATCATATTCAAATCTTCCATCCTATTAAACAGTGATGGTGGTGGGTGTCAAAATTGAGGTCATTGTTAGAACCGAGGTTGTAACATCCAGTCTCTAGAACTTGTTTAGGGTTAGAATCTTAGATCAAGCATTGCATATACATGCATAACATTAACATTCATACACGAATTGTATTTTGATACACATTACAAAGATAGTATATGCTCTCAATTGACTAATTCCGGGGTATGAAAGATTTTAAATAAGTATAATGTGATTACAAAATTGTGCGTGTTATTTATGTCTAGAATTTTGTTTTTGGATGGAATAAAATTAGTGAATTGGGAATTTATTGTTACAATTGGGTGATTAATGAAGTGTTATATGCATCTTGTCTAGGACAAATTGATACATGAAAATTTAGGTTGGTTAGGCATATGAAATGGTGACATGTGGCATTAATAATATAGTGACAAATGACTTGAATCTATGAGGGATAAATGGTGGTATAGTTGAATGACACATGGCCTATTGATTAAATGACAAATGGACTAGTTATGGAGTGACAATTGGGAGTATAGGACAAAGACACATAACATGGCTCTTTAAATGACAAGTGTTATGACAAGTGTCACAACACTTGCCATACATTTTATACACTTTTAATCAATGACCCTTACATCTAAGAAAACCATTTTCTCTTCATTTTCATTACATGCCATCTTCTTTCTTCTTTCTTATTTATTCTTTCATACAACACCCACATCCAACCTTCACAACATAAAGTGTTGCCAAAGATCTGCACTTGCCTCTCAAACCATTTGTTGTCTTCATCTTGTTGTTGAAAACTCAACCTATTCCACCTTGGTTTTGGGATGATCTTACAAGCTTCAAGGGCTAGGTTAACTTGATGGATTGAAGAGGCTTTTAAGCTGAACAAGTAAGTAACATGTTGTTCTTTATGGTTTTCTTTGATAGTAAGATTTTGGTGATTGTTTAAGGATGGATTAGTTTAAGGTGTGTTGGAATATGTTAGTTGTAGAGGTTCCACTGAACATGCATCATTATTTTAGCTATATCTTGATCTCTATATATCCAAATGAGATGATTTTTATTTCAGATTAAACTAGAGATATATGGATACAATTTTCATAAAGGAATCGAATTTTAATTTTTTCCCTAATGGTTTATAAATTTAGCTTGCATTTGAGTTCTAGAATAGGCTGCAACACTACCCTTAACTGAAATTGTGTCCTATTTTTATCAAATAAACTGTATTGATTTAGGTTAAATCAAACACAGTTGTCTTCATAGAATTTGTAGCTTATTCTCTTAGCTTTCTATTGGTATAAAGTTTGTAATTTTTGGATATCTTAATTGAGAGATATGAATTTTAAAAGTTGGAGTGCACTAATTCTTCAATCATGCACTAGCCAAAATTTTGAACGTGCACATTCTATGGTGATTTTGAGCATAAATCTTGGAAGAAGGAACCAAATTAAATTTTGTTTCGTATGAAACTTAAGACATATAGAAACATTTGTTTAGAAGAAGGTTTTGCCTAAAAACCTCATTTTCTAGGTCATAATTGTCATATAAAACTTACCTGAAAACAGAGTTGGAAAAACTGGAACATAGGAACTGGTTAAACATCAAATATACTTCTTTTAGGTACGGTTTGGAAAAACAAATGGGTAGGTACTTTTATATGATGCTTCAGGGCTTGAATGAAGCTTGAATTGAACCTAGAATGATGCTTAAACAAGTAAATAAATGAATGATATGTTTAAGATGATGATTGAGGATATAAATATAAGAATGAATTGTCATACTTTAGGTGTTCAAATCTGGAAAATTGGTGATGACATAAGACTGAAAAGGGTCCTATAATGGCTAAAGTGATTCAAGAAGATGAATGTTGTGTACTAAGTAAAGATAATTGATAAAATGGATGTTAGTGATCTTTAATGTTTGAATAACTTTGGTGAATGATAGAATGATGAACTCAGACTAATCTTGTTCAATTAAGGTGTAAACCTAAGTTCAATTTAGACATATTTGAGTTATGAAATGTGAATGATATTAAGATGTGAAATTAGAAAATATATCCAGAATTGTCATTGAACATACGTCACACATAACATATACATATGTGCATAAGTGAGTACTTTTGTGATAGGTGCAAAGAAGTAATGCGTAAATGTGTGATTGCCTGTTATAGGGGAGCAAATAGATCGAGCACATACAGACATTGCCAGGACGTCTAGGTAATAAGCTATCTGGAGTAAACCATGAGTTAACCTAGATGTGTCAACTCAATTATATGTGTTTTTCTGTTTTAATTATATGTGTAGTGAATTGACTTAGATGTATCTCACTATGCTTGAATTGCTCATTTTTAATTTTTTTATATATTGAACTGTTACTTGTTTGATTGTGATAATTCTAGACATCAATTGTCCAAGGAGACCTTGGGACTATATTGGAAGTGCTCATTGTATGTAAATTTGACTGACTAAGTATTATTTGATATTATTATTAAGTGTCAGACTAAGGTCCGATGATAAATGTGAATATAAATGTGTATGGAATAAGTGATACTCAACTGAATGTTGAATGTTCAATTATTTGTTGAATGCCAGACTTAGATCTGATGAACTGTGAAAATTGAATGTGCTATTGACTAAAAGTGATTGATGATATATTATGTGAACTATGTTATTCTATTACATGATGCATGTTCACATAAAGGAGTTGTGATCAGAGTAGCCAACGGGAAAAGAGCTTTAAGCTTAGTTATATGCATCAGAGCCTCAGGCTCAACAATTAACGAACCCCGGTATCCACAATAGATACGAGACAATACTGAAAAGAGCCCGATATCTACAATGGATATGAGACAGTGAAATAGGCATTCAGCCATAACAAAGTTAAAATGGAGTGAGTCTCATCTGCTTTTGCATTTATATATTTAATTGTGTTTATGATATTGATTACAAATGAATGTTGAACAATGTTGTGTTGATATTGAGAAATGTTTATGACTTTGATGGTAATATGAAGAATTGTGATAAATGAGTATTATGTTTTGAAATGATTGTATGATATTCTTGCATTCAAAATATGCTTCTGGAATGACAACAAGTGATTGTATTTTTAAATGCTTCTTTTATTATGATGCAAATTGTAGAATATGAGTTACAGCTCTTAATGAAGCATTACTTTGATTAAGCTGAATGTTATTCATTGATGTATATGTTCTCTGTTTTGAGTGAACACATCGATGATGGTTTATTCACTGAATTCGCAAAACTTATCAAAATTGCAACGTTGATTTTCAGGTACTGGGAGGAGACCTTGCTATTAAAGCAAGCTAACTGAAGTTTAGTACTGTCTATTTTGGATCAAGATATGGCTCAAAGGTCTGGAAAGCTGTCATCTAAGGATTGTAGATAGAGTACTTTGTATAGTTTTAATTTTATGTAGAATCTTTTGTTTAAAACAATGTGATCACAGATGATTTTTGTAATGTGAATATATGACCGGTTTGTAATGAAATAACAACGTAAAACATGTTTTGCTAATGAAATGAGATAAGTTTTTTGTTTTTATGATTGCTTCTAATATGTATGATGTTATAGTAAGTGAATGTGATTGCTCTAACACACCATTCCTATATGGTATGTGCTCGGATATTCTCAGGAATTTCGGGCATATGTCCTATGGTAGTGGTATGTTACAGAGGTGGTCCTATAGGACTATCTATTATCTACTCTAGCTCCCTTATATCATAAATGCTAATTCCCCTACAGGCAATCATATATTAGGCATCTTTATAGTGATATGGGATAGGTTCCATGTTCATGCATGCATGGGAAAAATGCTTATTCATGCCACAATGATAGCACTCCCCTTATAGCTTGTGTCACAATTTAATATCATCTATATTTGGTTCAAAATATTAGCAATTTATGATGATAATATAAGAGATATAACATTTCTTAATGTAATATAATTATGAAAAATATTTTAATTATTTTATCTTATCATGACATAATTAAAGTTAAAAGAAAACTAAGATAATTTAAAATAATTATATTTTATTAAAATAATAAATTAAGAGATTAAAACACCTAGTTTCTCCCAAAAAGAACCCTAACTCACTATTCCTAAGCTTAAAATTAGGTTCACCAATTTATAAAATTGATGAAATAACCTAATTATTCCCTTTTTTAGATAAACATAATCAATCTTTAAAAGCACTTTGAGGGGAGTTAAGCTTTTTATAATCCTAGTAGCAAGCTATTTTTTTGCAGGACCTCCCTCACAATATCTTCACTATATTAGAGTTCAACCACTAAGTTCAGGATGGATTGGTGTGGTTCCTCTATGCCTAGGATACCAGAATATTGAACCATGAATGAAGAAAGGCATGAGAGAAAGGCATATTTTATTAGCTAGTGATTGTTTATCACCAATTCTTAAATGGAGGGGACACCAATATTCTCTAGTTAGCTAGTAATCTCAAATAATCTTCTCCAATTTTGCTACACATCATGACAATAAAAAGGAAGGTGGCCCCTATTTGTTGAATGCTTTGTCTTCATTTTGCCTTTTATAGCTCGTCACTTCAATGCTTCCAATTTAGAACAAAAAGAGTTTATAAAATATCTTATTAATCCCCAATTTGAAAAAATTAAAATTTGGGGATAAGGACATGAAAAACCATTTATCTTCTATTGATGATAATGAGTATCAAATGATAGAGAATGACACGTTCCATTTAAATGCTAGACTCTACATCTGTTGAACTTCTAAGACATAAGTTTGAACTCTCCAACAAAGTGAGTTTCTTACTTAAACTTGCAGTCCTAAAATAGTTGGAAACATTCACTTTGACTATAAATGGTGGAATGGAAGTGTTATAGTATAAGCTACAAAGGTATAATTATGGCAATCCATATATGTTTATATGAAGGATTTCAAACGAAGAAATAGGGGTTAGAGTTCTATCTTTCGAGAACTTAGGGATTAAATTTATAGTTGGCTTTGGAAATTAAGTGTTTGGGTTGACATAGTTAAATAATTACGGGTTAGGAAGATTGAACGAAATCCTCATATGTACAATATCTAATTTTGAAAAACTTCTTCATAATGATACAGAGAAGTTCTTTATTTATTGATATTTAATTATGAGGCAAAACTAAAACTCAAGTTTGTGTTTTATAAAAGATATAAAAGACATAAATTTCCCTAAATAAAGAAATCCATAGCTAAAAATCTAAAACACATCAATTTAAGAACCCCCTCAAGTTGGAATTTGTAGGGAATCCAACAATCCCAAATTAATATATTGATGATGATGTAATTGACTAGTCAAAGATTTGGCGAAGATATTTACTAACTATATGGAAGAAGGAACAAATAAAGGTTGAACAAAACTTTGCTTAAAATGATCACAAAAAATAAGACAATCAATATTCAAATGTTTAGTTATCTTATAAAAAATCTAATTAGTAGTAATGTGATTTTCATAACAAAAACGAATGGGTTTATGTAGCTTTCACCAAAAATTAGTAAATGAGTAAGAGATCCATAAGACTTCATAAAGATAAGAACATAGGCTCTAATATTCAACTTTAGCAAATGACTACAAAACAATATTCTATTTTTTAGTCTTTCGAGAGATTAAAGTGCCACTACTAAACACAAAAAAATAGCC
Organism: Erythroxylum domingense; assembly: GCA_025594535.1. Classification (NCBI taxonomy): domain Eukaryota; kingdom Viridiplantae; phylum Streptophyta; class Magnoliopsida; order Malpighiales; family Erythroxylaceae; genus Erythroxylum; species Erythroxylum domingense. Next base: position 46,150,186 of record JANQBM010000222.1, read on the forward strand.
AAAGAATTTTAAGTCGTACGATAAGTAGCCTAATCTTCATCACAATATACAAGGAGCTTAAAATCATTATGCATTACGAAAAATATCCCTTTATGACTAGTAATATGAAGACAACATAAAGATGAAGTGCTTTCTAATAAGGAATTCATGGTTGAGACATAAATGAAGAAGTGATTTCAATTATTGAGTTACATAACTCATGTATGGTCTAGTAAAATTAAGATATAACAATTTACCAATTGAACTCCTGTACTACTCTGGCTCCTTATACAATTAAACTTAATCTATTGATAACTGCCATCCTTTAGGAAGAGGAGACTATGCATCCTTTAAACGACTTAGTCCAACCACCACTAAGATATCTTGAACAAATTTATTTCGTCTTATAAACGTACCTTAAATAGATTTGGATATTTCAAATCCTAAAAAGTACATGGCATAGCCCAAGTCTTTGATTGTGAACTTATAATCTAAAGTTGTTGTGACCTAAAATAAAATGGATTCACTAGTTCTAATATTTACCACTTCATCAACACAAATAAATATAACTCAGTCTCACCGGTATGTATTGGCCTTCCTATATCCTTCAAGTAGCAATATGTACACTTATTCTTATGAAAAACTTTAAGGAAGGCACTATTGATGTAAAGTTGTGGAATGGGCTATTAGTTTGCAAACATGTATTCTTATAAGCCCTTATACTTAATTATATCCTTTTGGAAATAATATATCTTTTAATTTATCCACCTTACCATCTATACCATACTTCACCTTGTAAACATATATACTTCTTATTGCCTTTTTATTAGTGTAAAAGTAGAAGAACCAATTGGAGTTTCCTTGTTTAAAACCATAGGTAAAGATAAATCATAATTCTGTTATGTGATATAGTCAAAAGGGAACATATATTCATAAAATACATCTTTATTAACACAATTTTCGTTATTATAGAAATCATACAACTTATATCCCTTTTAATGTATTAGGTAACCCACAAAATGCATGTTAAAAATTGAGCCTTAAAATTTTCTTTTATAAGGTAAAACATTAATAACATAGTAAATACATACAAACACCTTTAAATGGTAATATTTAGATAGTTATCTTGTTAATATCTCAAAAGGGGCTTTCCATGATAAACTTTTTAAAGGAATTCTATTCAAAATGTAAGTAACATAAAGAATACACTCACAATTGAAATTATTTAGTAATTATGATTTAAAAATTAAAGCCCTAGCAATATTGAGCAAATTCGTATATCTTATTTTTACTTTATCATTCTATTGTGAAGTATGGACACAGGCTCTTTGATGAAGAATGCCTTACCTGTAAAAACCTCACTACAATTTGTGTCAGTAAACTTATCAACATTGTCTATACTAATTACTTTGATTTTTTGATTATTAAGTTACCACTATGATAAAAAAAAACTCTTTCAACATAATAAGCATTTGGCTCTTTGGATTCAACATATAGGTCCATATCATTTGAATTTTTTCACTAATTATTTTGAAAATTAGCTCCAGTAAAAGAAGTAACAGGATAAAAATCCCAAAAATCCATATAAATTAAGTAAAAACAATTATAAGAACTTGTACAACTATGTTGAAACACATCTCTAGTTTGCTAAAACAAAGGAAAAACATGAAAAATAATTTTCTTTCAAGCTTCCTTTAGGAAAATGTATACGATGTGATAGTGGTAGATTGCATAATGTTTTAGTGGAGAGTTTAGTATGTGTTTAGTTGTTAAATTGAATAATTAGTGCATGTTTAGGTTAGGATTGTGTTAATTAGTTAGACATTTGTGTTTTGAGTGTTTTATGGGTTAGAGTATGCCATTGAGCTTAAATTTTGTATATTTGAGGTGCCTTGATGTGTTTGTTAGAGCTTAAATTTTGTATATTTGAGGTGCCTTGATGTGTTTGTTAGTGTTTCAAGTCAAATATAAAAGAACAGAGGAGATTCAGAGGAGGCCTAAAGCTAAACTCAGGGCCACAATCGTGGCCTGTGGGCCACGATCGTGTTAGAAGCCTAGTGGAGATGCCACGATCGTGACCTCATCTATCACGATTATGATAGTAGAAAAAATTGGTGCCACTATCGTGGCCTGTATGACAGAAGACATGAATAGCCTTCCGGGCTTAAGTTTTCGAGGGATTTTCAAACTTTTTGGGCACAGGAACACCCTAGATTTGCCCTAAATGGAAAGTACTATATAAAGAACGAGAAATGACCTTGACAATAGCTCCAACCTTTGCCAATTTGAGAAAGATATAAGGAGAGAGGATGAAGAAAAGAGAAGCAGGAGAAAGGAAGCAGAGAAGAATGAGGTTGTTGTGTTGCCATCTTCCCAATCAATTCCGACCTTCCAAGTGACTTCATCTCATCTTTATTATTCTTTCTTTTGAATGTATAAGATGGATTTGTTAGTGATGGATTTGGGTTTCATAATGATGTTCTAAACTTCTTTAGGGATTTCTTCATGAATCAATGCTAATGTAATTTCTTTTGATGTTAATACATTTTGTATTGTGATTATTTGTTGTATGTGTATGCTTCGATAACAAGAAAAGAGAGTGAACTGATAAAAAAATGATTATATTAGGTAACGACAGTTAAACAATCTAATAGATCACGTAAATAATCAAATTAGGAATTTAGACGAAGAGAGATCTTATGTGAGGACCAGGTTGTCTATTAGAGGGCTTAAGATATAATTGTAACTGTGGGTTTTTTGTTAATTGAGAGGCTGAAAATTCCATAATTCAATTAGGAGTTATAATTTTGGATTTAATGATTATAACTCAAGAGAGAGTAATTCATCCTTAAAAGTTTAGGACTAATACTGTATTAACTCAAAAGTAGTCATGTTAGCATTTGATGATAAAATAAATCCCCCTTCTTGTATTCAGCTAATCTTCCTTGTGTGATTTCGATCGTTAATTTGGTGGTGCTCACTTTGATTCTCTTTGTGTGTTAATTTTACATTTTTATTCCAATCAATCATCTTCACGTGTTTACTTTTCTGTGTAATTTTTATTTTCTTTTTGATAATTCTTTAGGCCTTAGATGATTAGAACTCCTCGAGGGATCGACACCTCACATATTATTACCCACGGCTTGTGCGCTTACAGTATTTTGAGGATTTTCAATAGATTAAAACTTTCTTCAACAAGTTTTCACTGTCATTGCTGGGAGTAGTAGGATTAGTTTAGTTCTAATAGTCTAAGACTTTCTCACCACTCTTGTGTTTGTGCATTAGCATGAACATAAGAGTCAACCAAAGTTTAATTCTATAACATACCACTCCCAGAGAGTATAAGCCAGAACATGCCAGAGGATATTCGAGAACATACTATATGAAAATGGTACATTAGGACAATCAAACTAACTCATTAATGGCGTCAAACATATCATAAGCATTTTAAATGTTCATTTCTTCCATTTCATTCACAAACATAAATTTCACATATGTCATTACAATTCAAAATCCACAAATACATTACACAACATTTTTATGAGTTCAATCTCAGTACCAAAAATATAACATGAAATGGGATGCTAATACACCGGACTCTAACTAGACTTCTCATATTCAACTGATCAGACCTTTAAGCCATCTTGTCCTCAAAATGCAAGTGCTAGACTTCTATTATATCACCTTAGCAGCTATAACTCCCTTAAACCTAAAAAGCAACGTTATAATTTTGATGAGTTTGCAAACTCAGTGAGTGAACCATCATTGATGTATTCACTCAAGTCAGATCACAAAAACAAGTATATCAAAGTTATCATACTTCCACAAGCTTATCATGTAAGCTAGCATTGTATATCACAACATATCCTCCATTAACTTCAAATGTAATTCATTATTTCAAAAAAATTCAACAATTCATTTCAATTCAATCATTTGATACATGTAGGGATGTATATGCAAATGCACATGCGTTTCTATTCTGATTTTGTTTTATTGTGACTAAGTGCCTATCAACCCAATTTACTGTCCCGCGTCCATTTTGTATATCGAGATCATTTCTGGCCCGTATCCATTATGGATACCGAGTGCATGTTATCTAAGCCTAAGGCTCTTTTTCATAATCTTGAGCTTAAAGCTCTTTTCTACACATTGGTCATTCTGGTCACAACTCCTTTATCTGATCATGCATTTCAATGGGATGAGATGTATCATTTTATATGTTATGTTTTCATTTCCTTTCATTTCTGTGTACTCTAGCATTTATCAATTTGTTGTACACACGTTCCATATTAAACATACAATTCATACAGAAGCACATATAAATGAGTTTACACATCTAAGTTAACTCACAGTATGCTCTAGAAAAGTTATTACTTCAATGTTCCGAAAATGTCTGGATGTTGACGATCACCTTGCGCGCCTATCATTATACAATACACACATAGTTATCAAATCACTAATTTGTTTAATTATATGAATATACAATCATGTACATGTATACATGTCATGTTTCAATGCATGTTTAATTGACTTTTCATGTGTAGTATCCCGTTTTCCAAACTAAGAGTTAGGACATAGGGTCCTAGACCATGATACATGAGAAATAGCATTGAGGAATTATAAGAGTGCATTACATTGACATGCATACCATTAGCATATACACATCTGAATATTGATTTTTGTACACATTGTAAATGTTGTGTATGCACTCAATTGACATTTTTCAGGGTAGGAATGATTTAAAATGGTCAAATTGTGAATTATTATGTCATTAATTTTGATTTGGTGAATTATAATTATTAATTTAGAATTGTTTGTCAAAATTAAGAGATTTATGAAATTATGTGTATTTTTGGACCAGGAAAAACATTAAGTGGCAAGACAAATTGACTTATGGTGGTAGAAATAAGTGACACATGGCAATAGAAATAAGTGAAAAGTGGTTTTAGGATTTATTGACAAGTGGCATAAAAAATTAGGTGATAATTGGTTTAGAAATTGGGAGACAGATGGACTGATTTTTAAGAGTTATGTAGTAGCTTAAGTAAATGACATATTAATTTGGTTAATTAAGTGGTAAATGTCATGATATATGTCATGACACTCACTAAGTATTACTCACCAAGGAATATTGACCTTGCTTTTTTAACCCATCTTACGATAATCTTAATCACTAAAGACCATCTTTCATTTTTATTTCATACTCTCATCTTCTTCTTTATTCTCTCAAAGTTACGACACTCTCACTCTCATAACCTAACCCTTAACGTTGAGCTTTTTTATCATTCAATACTAGCCACTTTAAGATCCTTGCTATCTCTTCATCTTGTTACTAAAAACCTAACATTTTCCACCTTGAAAAGTTGATGATTGTGTAAGCTTTAGAGAAGCTAGGTTTACGTGATTTCAAGAAACTTAGAGTTAAACAAATAAGTGTAAATTCTTCATGGCTTACTTGATAGAAATGTTATGATGATAGTTTTAAGAAAGATTGAAAGTGTAATGGAGTTGAATATATGCTGAAACGTGGATGAAGAAATAGGTATATTCATGTCCTATTTTTGTGTATATAATGAGTAATAATTTATGAATTGCTAAGGGGATAGTTTGAGATGGATTGATTAAATGAAAATGGTATATGATGAGTGCAGAAATTTTTCATGAATGAATGATGATGTTGTGTTTTGTTTTTATATAGGTGATAAACCACAATTTATGGATAGATGTATGAATGATTTTGAGATGGTAATAAGGTGAGAATGAAGAGAAAATGAAGTATAAATGATAAACTATGCATAATATGTCTTGGATATAGTACAGAAAAGTTAGGATTACATGTATGATGGGATTAAGTAAATGACGATAAATTAATTGAGTAGAGTTTTGTAAGATTTAATGTAACTAATATAGTAGTTAGATTTGCATAAAATGAGGTTACATAAATGGACATGAATTCTGAAAAAATTGAAGTGTTAATGATGTTTCTAATGGACATAAATTTTGGAAAACTTGAAATGTTAATGATGATTCTAAATATGAGAATTCGTAGAGAAATAAGGGAAAAAAGACAGAGCATGATCGTGGCCTTCAGTACACGATCGTAGCCTTCAGTGCATGATCATGGCTTGGTTAATTGGGCTATGTCATAATCGTGGCACTCATCCCACGACTGTGGCCAGTTGTAATAGCTTCTTTCACAATCGTGGGAAGGTCCACCATGATCATAGGCAAGCATAAAATATGAAATGTTGTCTTTTAAGTGATGTTTGAAACAACTAATGCTAAGGTACTTTCCTATGGTGTATTTGGACTTAAATGAGGCTTGAAATGAACTTAATTTGATGCTTGATTATCTGATAAAGTGTTTGATATGTTAGTGTGCTAATTGAGGTTATAAATTAAGAATAGATTAATGATATAAATGTATCAAAAAAATTGGAAAATTTAGAGTAGTAAAGGAAGGAATAATGTGAATTAAGTATAAATGAAATAGAATTTGGATATTATGTGATCATATAATGCTAGAAATATATTGGTCAATGATTGATTTATGAACTTAGAATAATCAAGTTTCTTTAAGGTGTAAACCTAAGTACAAGCTAAATAAATAGAAGCTATAATGGTTTAAATGATCATGACTTGTGAGTAAGGACGTATACATACCCGGGAATGTCATGGAGCATGCATTAAACATAACACATATATTTATGTATACATGATTGAGTGCTAATATGATTGAGCAATTTAGTAATGTGTAAATGTGTGTATATTACATGGTATAGATGCTCAGGTCGAACGCCATCATCAAGACATTGCCAGTTTATTGAGGCAATAGCTATTTGGAGTATACTATGAGTAACCTATATGTTTCTCACTAGAATTGAATGTATTTGCTAAATTTTTTATTATTGAACTGATATTTACGCGAATGTGACACTTTCGAACATAGATGGTCTTAGGAGTTTGATAATTCAGATCGTATTAGAAGTGCTTCATTGAATGTGAATCTGAAAGAAATACGTGTACTCAACAAAAATTGTTAAATGCCGAACCTAGATCTGATGAATGTTTGAAATTGACTGTGCATCATGAATAAATGTTATTGATGACATATCCTGTGAATTGATGTATCACGTTAAAATGCATGATTAGATAAAGGAAGTGGTGACCGGAGTGGTTAGTGAAAAGTAGATTAAAGCTCATAAACGTGTATAAAGAGTCATAAGCTCAGTATCGAAATGAGCCCGGTATCCACAAAGGATATGAGACAGTTATAAATGAGCCCAGTATCCACAAAAGATAGGAGATTTTTAAAAAGATACTCAGTCACAACAAAGTAACAATGAAAGTGAGTCACATGTGCATTGTATATACTAATTGATATGTATGGTTTGAATGTTTGAAATGAACTGTTCTAAAATCAAATGTGACATGATATTCAATATGTGTGATATGATTTGATTGTAAATAAAATTGTGAATTATCATTATGGATTGATATGAGTGAGCACGTTGATAATGGTTCACTCACCAAGTTCGCAAAACTCATTAAAATTACAACGTGGCTTTTCAAGTACAAGAAAGGAGACCTAGCTATTAAGACACCATAGAAGAAGTCTGGTATTGCAATTTTAGACTCAAGAAATGACTCAAAGGTTAGTCAGTTGACATTGTGGAGTTTAGATTGAATGTTTTTGTTTAGTTTCTCATTCCATGTAGAATATTTTGTAAAAGAGCAGTATGCTCTTAGATATTTGTGATACTATATCTATGAATTATGAAATGTAATGCTATAGTGTAACTATGTTTTACAGATGGAATGAGGAGTTGATATTTTGAGTATTCATGTTATTTATATGATGCCATACTAAATGAATGTGACTGCTCTAAGATGCCACTTTCACGGGGTATGTTCCTGAATGTTGTCTAGATATTTCGAATATATACTCTATGGTAGTGGGATGTTGCACCGAGTATGTATTCTTATACAAATATCTTAACCATTCAAAAATTATAGCTTTTATACAACTACTTTGCAATTAGGTTTATACCTTAAGTAAGCTTATTTACTCCAAATTCATTAATCATACATTCACCAAACTTTTCTAGCAACATATAGTCATACAATTACCTAATTCTCATTCACAATTACCTTATGTTCTTCAATGCTCATTCATTTATACCTAATACACATTACTCAAATCCTTAAGATCATGTTTGCATTCATAAGAACATATTTATTCCTTCATCACATCATAATTTCCATATTTGATTACATTGAAAACAAAACAGTACATTCTTTAAGTTATGACATCAATTAACGGCCTAAACTTATCAAGCTCTTAACCAATTATTCAAGCAATAATCTAGGTTCATTCCAAGTCTTAATCAAGTCCAAATACACCAATTTAGAGTGACTTTTCCTCAGCTGGTTCAGCATGTACATAAAGAAGAAATTAAAAATCCAACATTAGGCCTATGATCGTGATAGAAAGTAAGCAAAATAGGCCACGATCATGCACTGTCAAGTATGTAAACAGGCCGCGATCTTGCACTGTCTTTGTTTCATCAATTCTGCATGAATTTCTCACACTTAGAGACATCACTACCACTTGAATTTTTCCAGAATTCATGCCTTTTAAAGCTACTTCATTTCATGCTAGTCTAGCTTCCATATTGGTTGCATTAAATCTTACAAAAATCTACTCATTTGTTTCACTAGCATTCACTTTATACCATCATACATGCAATCCTAACTTTTCCAGATTTGAAAACACTTCATTAACACCTATCTTTAGCCTGAATTCATCATCAATTATAATTTAAATCCTAACTTAAATAATCCATATAAACAACCTATAAACTATTGTTATCATGCATCCAAAAGCAAAACAGAAGGTACCCCTTTCATTCACCCTTTTCCAGCACAATTTTAACACCAATACCATATTCAATTTATCCCTAATCAGTCATCATAATTTTTGCTAACACATGCCACAATAGATCAGTACTTTACTTACTTGTTCAGTTCAAATGCCACCTCAGTGTATCAAGCCTGCTTTGCCTTACATGTATGTAAGATAATCTCAGGAACAATGAGGGAATAAGATGAGTTTCAGCAGAGACAAGAAGAAGACAATAGAATATAGCTATCTTTCTAAAGAAATTGACAAGAGTTTTGAGGTGGAAATGGACAGAATTTAGAGCAGAAACTCAAGAAGTAAGGGAGAAGTTAGTTTCGGCAATGAAAGGAAGAAGAAGTAAAGAGTTACAGCAGAATACCATGAAGATGATGCTAAAGTGTCTATGTTGTTTTGTATAGGTGTAAGATTAGTTGAAGGACACTTGTCAAATGTCTAAGCCAGCTATATGTCCATTCTTCAAGTTATCAAATGTCACTTAGTTCGTCTTCCATTTGTCACTTAATTCTCTAAGTCATTTCTCACTCAAGTCTACTGTCATATGTTACTCATTTTATAGGCTTAATCATCCTAAATTTTCATATGTCAATTGTTTTGCTACTTGAAAATTTTCCTAGTCTAAATGTACATTTTAATTCATCAATCTTCCAATTGTGACAAATAACTCCAAATTACTAATTAATCCATCAATTCTTTTTATTGGTAAATCAAAATACAAGACATTATAAATGCATAATCATGTCACAATTATTTAGAAACTTTCATTCCCCGGAACATGTCAATTGAGTGCAATTTTTCTAAATCAAAATTCATATGTGTATGCTCATATTATGCATGTGAATGAAATCATAAAATCATATCATAAGTGCACCAAATTCATTCTAATATGATGTAATTCATATGACTAAGTAATCTAACACTCTAACTCTCAGTAGTTTTGGAAACTAACTATTACAAATTTGGATCGCTGAAACCATAACACTCAACATCACCCACCTGGAATGAGCCATTTGAAGAGTCAAATGCCAAGAAGAAGAAATTGAAGAACTGATGGCTGAGGAATTTCATCAAGAGTCTCAACAAGGAGGAACCCAAGGTAAGCAACCTCAAACCCTTATGGATTTCGTGAGACCAAGATTTAATGTAACCAATCAAGGAGTTGTTGGACCTCCTTTTCAAGCACCTTCATTTGAAATTAAGTCGACCACCCTACTAAACATGTTGCAAACAAATGTGAAATTTTACGAATTGACTAATTAGGATCCCAATGCATATATAGTGAACTTCCTCGAAATTTGTGATATCTTTTGATATCATGGGAAACCAGAAAACACGATTAGGATGAGGCTTTTCCCTTTTACGTTATGGGATAGAGCCAAAGTACCACTTTCTCCCTCATTTGTTACAATGTGGGAGCAATTGGTACTTGCATTCTGACACAAGTATTTTTCCCTTACTAAAACTATGAAGATTATAAAAGAAATCACGAAATTCCAATAAAGTGATGGGTAATCACTTTATGGGATGTGGGAGAGGTATAAGGATTTACAAAGGAGTTGTCCACATTATGACCTACCTAAAGAATTCCTTTTGCATGCCTTCTACAATGGATTCAATCCACCTATGAGAGGTACCATAGATGCAGCATTGAGCAAATCGCTTATGCGAAAGACTGTCAATGAAGAAGAGGAGTTGCTTGAAGAAATGGCTAGTAATAGCTGTATGTGGACGAATGATAGGTGTAGATAACCCACAACCCTCTATGAGCAAAAAGGAGCTATAGCTATTGACCCAATTACAGAAATGCAAGCTATGATTGATAACTTGACTCAACAACTGAACAACATGAAAGCTTCTTATTCAGGCCCTATGAAGGCCATTCAATAAAGATGTAAGCTATGTGGCTAAGACAATCATGATACCATCGATTGCTTCCTGATACAAGGTAAGGAAACGAAGAAAGTTAAGTATATAGGAGCATAGTTTGGTCATGGTCGAGGTAACAATCCCTATTCGAACACATACAATTCTAGGTGGAAGAATCATCCAAATTTTTCATGGTAAAAAAATACTGGAGGTTAATATCAACCTCAAGGGCCACCTAGTTTTCAACAGGAGAAACCTAATTTCATGGATGCCAAGTTAGACAAAATCTTGGATAAGATTGGAAACACGGATGATGCACATAAGAGATTGAAAGAAAATTTTCAACAAGTGACAAAGAATCGTGCATCCTCCATCCACAACTTAGAAGTCCAAATGGGTCAGTTAGCCAATGCATTATCTACACAAATTGTGAGGAGCGTTCCGAGTAACACAGAAACAAACCTAAAGGAAAGGATCATGGTTATCACCCAAGCCACTGAGGAGAAGCTCGACCAAGCTGAAGAAGATAGGGAGCAGCAAAAGAAAAGGGCTAACCAAAATCTCCTATTAAATGAACATAACCTGACGGAAATCAAGGAGTATTAACTTGCAATTCTATACCCCATTTTAGCACAAAAAAAGCCAAAAGAAACAGAGTTAAGGAAGTCTTTGAGGTAATAAGGTAGCTAAAAATGTGACTCACTCTTATGGAATCCATACAAGAAAGACTAATCAATATAAAGGAGCTGGAAAAGCTGAAGAGTGAAGTAGGAAGCATGAAGAACTTTAATGAAATGGCAACATTACCACATAAACAAATGATCATGGAGATTTCTACATTCCTTACGCCATAGGTAATTTCAAGGTGAATAAGGTTTTTGCATACTTAGAAGCTGGCATAAGTATGATACCTTACACTTTATGCAAAAAGATGAAGCTAGGAGAAATAGCACTGACCGTGATGAGTGTGCAGATAGCTGATAGATCAATTCACCGTCCTAGAGGTATATTCAAGGATGTTCTTGTTAAGGTTGAAAATTTTACCTTTCCCACAAACTTCATCACTTTGGATATAGAGGAAAACTTAAAGATACCCATTATCCTTGGATGACCATTTTTAGCCATCGCCCAATCTATTATAGATGTTGACAAAGGCAAGTTAACCTTAAAGGTGGGGAATGAGAAGGTGTCCTTTAACGTGTCCAAAGATAAAAGAAGCTCTCACAATTCCATAGACATTATAAAGAGAACCAAGTCTTAGGGAGAGGTTGAATATAGTGATGATCACATGGATCCACCTAGGAAGCCACAATCTTGAAGGAATAAGAGGAAAAAAAACGAAGAAGAAGGGTGGTGAAAATCATAATTTGGTAGCTAATTCGCAATTTATAAGATCTATGATCATGCTACCTTTACACAACTCGTTCAAACCACCATAAGCAAAAGAAGTACATCAAGCTACTGACGGTAAAAGAACCGCTAAAAGGGAGGTGACCTACGGATTTTTTATAATTATCTTGTTTTGTCATCTTATATAGTAAGTAGATTTGGTGTCCTATTTTTCTTTTATGTATTTCGAGTCCAATTGAATATCTTGGGAGAATTGAGGATTAGTTGGCATAGGAATGTGGTAGAAGGCAAGCACATAATGTAGTTATAAGGTATGGAAGGATTTCTAGATGAAATAAGGAAAAGAAGCAAAAATCGAAAAATATGCAGGAATTTTTGCAAGGCTACGATCGTGGCTTGCTGCGGGGCAGAATAATGGTGCGCAATTTTCATCCTTTTTTCTTTCAATTTTACCCCTTTTTACCCTTCCTACCTTATATATTCACACTCACCCTCCTTTTTCTTACACCTTTCACTTTCTCACTCTCTCTCTCTCTAAACCTAAGAAGTCAACTCCTCTCACTTCTTTCTACCCATCTTCAAACCTTCAACTCTCTCCAAACTTTTCATAACTCTCAATCCAATGGGACTGTGCATCAAGCAGATGGTTAAGCGACCCAACCTAAAGGTAAAGTTCAAGTATCAGGCTGTGGATAAAGAAACAAGGTAGCAAATTACGGTGCACCTTTACCTATCTTCTTAGAGGGGAAAGGTGACCGCTATCACACCCTTAGTTTAAAGAATAGCATTGTTCCTAAATACTTAGATTTTGATACGTTAGAAGCAATTGGATTGAGAGAACGAGCTAAGGCTTTAGGTAAAAGAATTCGATAGGAAAAAATCATGCAATTCAATTATCCTATTTACAAGGAACTAACCCTAGAAATCTTCACCTCCCTCCAATTTGAGCCAACCAACCCTAAAAACCTATGGTTTCGGCTGTGAGGTCAACTATATGGATTAGATTATGACATTTTGTGTGAAATTGGTAGATTCCCCAATTCACAAAATAGTTGATCAACACGATAAATTTCATGCCATCCAATATTGGACAGAATTGACTGGGTTGGAGAGCTTCGATGCTAAAAATTCCTACAACAATATTATTTGAAGCCTTGAATACTTGTTATTGCACAAATTTATGTGTCAAACGGTCTTTGAAAAAATTGAAACTAATAAGTTTTCAACTAAAAAGCTTTTTCTAATGTAATGCATGGATCATAGTATCCAAGTTTGTACATCCACTCATATCTTTGATGTAATTACTGCTTCTCTAAGAAAGAGAAGCAATAATTTAGGATGGGGTATTGGTCACAGCTATTGCAGAGTACTATGGTGCTAATTGCAATGGACTAACTATCCATTTTCCAGAGTTTCTTAACACTTGTCAGTTAACGAGAGCTAAAATCTTGAAGTCCCATAATATAGAACTTCGAGATATCAGTGCTAAATCTCATGTCAAGACTAGGGCAGGATAGGATAGTTCAAGTTTAAGGTGTTCAACTACCACCACTAACACCATCATTACCTTAATCACCATTATTTTTTCTACACGCTAACCCTTGTCTTTTATTTAATTCTTATTTTCAATTGTTCTCTTGTTTCTCTTATTTCGTTATTTGTATTCTGACCTTATATATTGTTTGTTTGTTCTTCTTATATTGAGGATAATGTGATGTCTAAGTATTAGGAGGGTTATATGCATTATATGTTTTTTATTTGAATGTGAATGTTGTATGTTAGTTTTGTTTAGGATTGCATGGTGTGATTTATGTCAATGTGGCAATTGCTATGATTACATGGTATGATTTGTGTGAATGTGTCAATTGCTAGGACTTAACGAAATCAATTTAGCTTTGAACATAATCTTTTAGGTTGCGAAGATTTATTAGCTTGTGAAATTAGTGTTCTAGGTTGTTTTCGTCAAATATGCATATTAATTAGGATATGATGTTGGTTTGTTCACTCTAGAATTAACCATATTCATTTATAATTTTAGGTCAATCAAATAAGTAGCATTGTTAGTGCCTTTTCATAAGAATGATTAGCTAAATAAACAAGGTAGGCAATAAAATAAAATAAAATAATAAAAATGTGTGTTTTGTTTAATTAATAACTATTCTGCTGGCCCTTTTTGAAACAAATTAGGTTATGAATAGAGCTAGTAACTAGTTGAGAATGTGATGTAGCTGAGTAACTAGGGACATTTATCACAAATGTTTGCCTTTTGCATCAAAAGGATATAATGACATTCCAATTAAGCCCCTTAACAAAAACATGACCTAGTTGAGTAACCAGGGAACATTCGTCACAAATGTTTGCCTTCACATCAAAAGGCTAGGTTCCTGTCACTTAAAAATAACAAAAATAGTATGTTGGTTAATAAATCCTACCGATCTTAGTGAATAGCTCAAATTTTCATGAAATGCTACTTAAAGATAGTGTTGAGTGTAATCTATGTAACACAATCTACACGTTTTATGCTTAAAAACTACAAGTGTACGGGTTGTGACTTGTAGTTAAAAAGCGGATATCGATCCCACAGGGACTGATGCTCAGACACCACTTAATTCAGATAAAACTTTGTTTAAAAAACGAAATTGTTTAGTGAAAATAATCTGGAAAATTAAATTAAAATTTAAAGACTAATAATGTGTAACATCCCGTTTCCAGAGAACGGGTCGGACCAGAGAAACGGGTCCAGGTGTGAAATTACCACACCTCATGCTCATGCAGTTGTGAATAGAGAGTTTTGTGCATATAAGGATTTAGTGTACATGCGTTCATGACAATTATCCCGGTATAGTGTGAATAATTGATTCTC
>JANQBM010000222.1:46165263-46213778 GCA_025594535.1 Erythroxylum domingense
AAAAAGTGTACAATATAGTGATTTGCCAAAATCCTGAGTGGGAGCTTAGGTAGAGGACGTAGGTTTTAACACCGAACTTCTATAAAAACAATGTTTGCTTTTCTTCCCTACTCTTTTCATTTGTTTAATTTGATTGTTTCTTGTGTATTAATTCCGTATTTTGTGTAGAACTCTGCGAAAAAGTTTAGACGATCTATTCAACCCCCCTTTTAGATCGCTTTCATACCGAGTCTATGTTATCTGAGCCTGAGGCTCTTTTTCATAATCCTGAGCTCAAAGCTCTTTTCTAAACATCGGTCACTCTGCTCACAGCTCCTTTATCTAATCATACATTTTAATATGATGAGATGCATCGTTTAATATGTTATGTTTTCATTTCCTTCATCTCTGTGTACTCATGCCATATATATCAAACTCCTCGGATCTAAGTTTGACATTTATCAATTAGTTGTACAATGTTCTATATTAAACATACAATTCATACAGAAGCACATATAAATGAGTTTACATATTTAAGTTGACTCACAGTATGCTCTAGAAAAGCTATTTGCTCGATGTTCCGGCAATATATCAATGTTGACGATCGTCTTGCGCGTCTATCGTCATGCAATACACACATAGTACATAAATCACTAATTTGTTTAATCATATGAATATACAATCATGCACATGTATATGTTTCATGTTTCAATGCATGTTTAATTGACTTTCCAGGTATGTATTCTTATACAAATATCTTAACCATTCAAACATTGTAGCTTGCATACAACTAGTTTGCAATCAGGTTTATACCTTAAGTAAGCTTGATTTACTTCAAATTCATCAATAATACATTCACCCAACTTTTCTAGCAATATATATTCATACAGTTACCCAATTCTCATTCATAATTACCTCATGTTCTTCAATGCTCATTCATTCATGCCTAATACACATTACTCATATCCTTAAGATCATGTTTGCATTCATAAGAACATCTTTATTCCTTTATCACATCATAATTTTCAGATTTGGATACATTAACATCAAAACAGTACATTCTTTAAGTTATGACATCAATTAACAACCTAAACTTATCAAGCTCTTAATCAATTAATCAAGTAATAATCTAGGTTCATTCCAAGCTTTAATCAAGTATAAATACACCAATTTAGAGTAACTTTTCCTCAGCTGGTTCAACATGTACACAAAGCTGAAATTAACATTTCAAAACTAAGCCCACGATCGTGGGGGACTATGTTACGATCGTGATAAAAAGCAAGTAAACAGGCCACGATTGTGCACTGAGGGTCACGATCGTGCACTGTCTTTCTTCCCTCAATTCTACACGAATTTCACATACTTAGAGATATCACTACCTCTTGAATTTTTCCAGAATTCATGTCCTTTAAAGCTACTTCATTTTAAGCTAGTCTAGCTTCTATATTGGTTACGTTAAATCTTACAAAAAAATGCTCACTTGTTTCATTACCATTCATTTTATACCATCATACATGCATTCCTAACTTTTTCCAGATTTGAAAACACTTCAATAACACCTATCTTTAGCATAAATTCATCATCAATTATACTTCAAATCCCAACTTAAATCATGCATATAATAGCCCATAAACTAATATTGTCATGCATCTAAAAACATAATAGAAAGTACCCCTTTCATTCATCATTTTCCATCATAATTTCAACACAAATACCACATTCAATCTATCCCTAATCAGTCATCATAATTTCTGCTAACACATGCCACAATAGATCAGCACTTTACTTACTTGTTTAGCTCAAATGCCACCTCAATGTATCAAGCTTGCTTTGCCTCACATGCATGCAAGATCATCTCAGGAACAATGAGGGAGTAGGATGAGTTTTAGCAAGGACAAGAAGAAGACAGCAGAATATAACTATCTTTCTAAAGAAATTGACAAAGGTTTTGAGGTGGTAATGGATAGAATTTAGAGCAGAAACTCAAGATGTGAGGGACGAGTGAGTTTCGGCAGTGAGAGGGAGAAGGAGCAGAGAGTTACAGCAGAATATAATGAAGATGATTTTGGAAGTGTCACCCCATAATGAAGCAATTAATATTTCAATCGCATAAAACCATAAAAACATGCTCCGAGCGTACAACTTAGATAGAGAAAGAAGTTTATTTTCTACTAGAATTTTAAAGCCTAACAAGATGTTCCATACTTCCTCGAGTAAAAAAGAAAAAATGATTAAAATATATGTTTATATTTTAACTACCACGACTAAAGTAAAGAATGGTAATATGTCACCAATAACTAGTCAAAATTTTTAGGTCAAAGTCCGAAAGACAACCTTATAGGGACTAAAGGTAAGCTTATATGGGAATTAAGGAATTTTAATTGAATTAGCAAGCATTGGAGACGTGGTTCTGATAAGGGTTTGTGTCACTGAATGCTTTCATTATTTAACGTTTTCTAGTGATGGATTTAAGGATAAGGTCGAAAACCTGTGTTGTGTTTTTAATATGATATGGGGCAAAGAATATGCTTTAGCCCTGTGACATCTGAGCGTAGCTGGAGTCATTTTGTCTCGATAATTGGGATCAGTTTCTTCTGGTTTTGGCGTAAGGACTTCTTCAAACCTGTTAGCTGTCACTTAAGCCGCAGCTCGGTCGATTGTACGTGACCTGGTCAAATTTTGACTGCGCTGGTAATATCAACTTTTATCCGTTTCCGTTATAACTAGGGAAACCAATTACGTCAAGGGAATATGGCATCTTGAAAACTTTGTGCCAATTTGACAGTCCGGAGCCCTAATCGTAGCACCCAATCCCCTAAGTCATGCTCCCTGTCGCCTAACTGTTTCATCTGATGTGTTGAGTTTTACTACTATGGCACATGTAATGAAAAAATTTTAATAACCGAACGAGAGGTGGCGTTATGTACCACCAGTCAGCCAGAGACAATCACATTTTTCATTGAGACAAACAGTCCCCAGATATACAACACAAATACGCCTCTACTGTCTCCTTAAGAACCTTTTTCTTGACCACCTGTCCAATGATGGTAAGCCATCGCCATGCTCAAAATGTTTTAAAACGAAAGAGCTCACGCCAAAATTGACTCGTAAAGGCTGCATCTCGATCGTTGGTCATGGTCTTTGGTAGTCCGTAAAATTTATACGCCTGATTCACGATTACTCCGGCAAACTTAATTAAATTGTATACAATAAGCATATTTTGCTAACGCGATCAATGACACACAAAATGACATAACACCCATCTTATTTAGGTAAACCATCAAAATGACATCCAAGCTGATGTCAGACCTAATTGTTAAGTCAGTTGCAGTAATCCTAACCGACCCATCGGTCTCGTACTTACTTCTTTAACAAGTTGCACAACGCCAAATAAATTCCCTCACGTCGCTGTGCATTTTTGTCCAAAATAGTATACATGTAACTTCTTATACGTGCCCACAAATCCCGAATCAGAACTTAGGATGCTATCATGAGATAGAAAAATGATTTGGGTCTTTAACATTGGGTCACTGCCAATGAAGAGTAGCCCTTTCCACCGCAGCAAGCCCAATGCCGTTCTTAAAGTTTTGTAAGCGCAGGCAAAATAAAAAGAAGGGTCTCAATGAATCGATAATATACAAATATGTATTATTTAAAAAATCATGAGATTTAGTTCTCTTATAAGCTTCTTTTTATTAAAATATTCTTTATTTTATTGACAATATTATTTCAATTTTTAAGATCATAAATATTTTAACATAATGATTAGTTGCTTATCTACCCTTTCAATGCATTTGATATATATTATTCTTACTCAAATTGTTAAGATTCTCACGAATATTAATCTCATCACTTAAATTTTCGTTAGATTGTTCAAAACTATCTTCACTTAATTTCTCATAATTTTCATTAGAAGAGTCACTCTTTCAATTAATTTATCAATAACTCTTTTTAAGGATATTAACTATCCTACTTTGTTTTCACTTCTAGATAAATACTTTTTTGGCAACATTATATAAAATAATTATAACACAATTGAAATAGAAAAAGAACAAAAGCTTATATATGGAATTGGAAGAAGCAGGCAGGTGTAATAGAACAACAATAATTAGATCATTTATCACAAAGATATATCAATGATATTATATATATGTAATAAAGGAAAAAACAAAAAATTCAAATTTAATATCTTATATTAAAAATAAAAAAACAAAGGGTAAACTTTTATGATAAAAGTTATCATTACACAAAATTTATTTTTGACTTTTCAAGTAATTATAAAACATCGTAAACTAACATCAATCCACTTTTCACAAAAGAGAATAGAGATTAATACCAATATTCACATTATAGAAATATTGAAATTAGATTTCATTAACAATTTACAAAATGAATTTTATATGTTAAAAATTATTCGAAACTATAAATCAAATAATGCTAATTATGACTTAATAAATGAAAGAGAGAAAAATTGCAATTGAAGAAAAAATAAGGGATAAAACTATCAAGTAAGATATATGTGAAATAAAAGAAAGAAAAATTACCTGAACTTCAATTCAAAATAAAATTATACCTATAATCGCAATTGAAAAATATCATATAAAATTAAATTAACAAATTTCAAATTATCCAGATAAACTGCAATTAAAATAGGAAATAAAAGTAAGATAAATTATAACTAAAATTTAATTTGACTTTCAAATCGAAAATAATAATTTCAACCCAGATTACAAAACCTATTATACTCATAATCAAATTTCAAAATTTTACCCAGTCTACAAATCAAAAAAGCTACTAAAAAATATAAAATTCAAAGCAATAAAATAAATAAAATGAGACTTGAGAGAATAAATGAGATGCATTTCTTACCTAAATGAGAATACTGTTGATGGAGGCAAGACCAAGATAAAATTCTTGAATTTAAGGCCTTCTCTTATTGAACTTTAATTAGAAAAATGTGAATCTTGGTATCTAGTGGGAGCAATTTTATTTTGAAATGATCAGTTCCACAACTATTTTATCTCCCAAAAAGAAGTTTTTGTATGCATGATGATGAACCAAGCTATTTTTCACCAAATTAAGATTAATGTTTGCTCCCTAAATAACTTTTGTTACATTCTTTAAAAAAAGAACAAGTAAACTTGTTTCACTTAAGTGAAAAACTCCAATGTTGTGAAATAACTTGTAATTAGTAGGCTTATAATAAGATTGGACCCTCGGTGAAGACCCTTTTTGCCCTTACTCAGGACAAACCTTGAATAAGCCAATGACCCAAGTATATACCGAATTTCTTGGCATCCTTTTGCAGACTTGTCACAACTTCTTTATAAATTGATCACCTCCTAATTATCCTTAGCCTCCTGCAATAGTATGGATATTGAAGATAGTCATACAAATAAGTCAAAGCTTGACAGTCTTGATAACGGATCTGTAGTAAAATTATTAGTGCCTTTTTTATATTTGATATTAAAATTAACCCAATAATTTGGAAAACCAATTCTACTGAAATGGAGTTGTGATTTTCTGTTTATGCAAATGACATAAGCTCTTTATGATCCATTTGAACCAAAAATGATGGCCTATCAAATAATGCTACCACTATCTAATGGCCATAACCAACATTAACAAATGAAGATACCCAGTGATAGTACCTTACCCACCTTTGCTTTGGTGTCCCTTCCATATTAACACAACTCTAATGCCTTCCCCACTCACATCAAATTTAACCATAAATTCCTTGGTTAAGTTAGGCAACGTTAGAATTGGAGTCAATGGTAAGGACTCTTTCAAGTCATTAAAAACTTATGTTGCCTCCGGATTCCAAGAAAAAAATTTCTTTTTTGTGCAATCTGCCTTCAGAAATAGTGGATAGTGTCTGCATAAGCCCAGAAATTGTCGAAGTTTTTTTGAATGTTTTAGGAATTGGTCATTCTTGTATCCCCTTAATCTTCTTCGAATCCATCACCACGCCTCACACCAAAATAACGTATCCTAAAGATTTGATTTGGTGGGTTTCAAATGAAAATTTTACGAGTTTCTTAAACAGTTATCGAGTGTGAAGAATATAAAACAATTGAATTAAAAGAATAACGTATGGTTTAATTACCAAAAAAAGCTCAAACTTTTCAATTATGACCCGACCTTTAAAAAGTAACAATAAAATGCTCAAATTTTCAATTTTTTTCAATTATAGTCAATCGTTATTTTGCTAATGTGGCACTGCCACATGTCAATAGATCTCACTAATCAGACAAGATAGCGTCATTAGGAGAAGTCAGTCTAATTAATGAAATGAAAGTTGTTTCTTGATAATAGTAAAACGACGTTGTTTAAACAAATATGAGATAATCTCACTCACGCACATCGTCATTCTCAAGTTGTAAGCTAAAATCCCTAAAATTTTCTCTCACTCATGCACGAAATCACTCTCATCCCGTCATTCTCAATCTGTAACCTATCCTAAGTTTGCTCTCACTTGTCGTTCTCAATCATCGTCTTCAACACTTCTCCCATCGTCGGAAGCTCATTTTGCCCTACTCTCAGCCCTTCTTGCATTGCATCATCGGAAGGGTGATTTTGCCCTTCTCGACAGTCAGCCACGTGAAGGTTAGATTTTTTATTTCTTGCTTTAAGATTTCATTGTCTTCTTTTATCCTTTGATAATGTTTGATGTTCTGCTAGCAAGTGTATATGATGTTTGATGTTTGATTATGTCTCTTATTCTGCACCTCTAAGTTGGTGTCTAAAATGACAAATAGGAACATATCCTGGGTAATAGGCCTAAATTGGAACCATGTTGGAATTGTCTATAACAAAATAAATTTATAGATATTTTTTTACTTCCAAATTTTGAATTCTTAATTTCAATATATATATGGTCATTTCCATACTTTTGGTGCAAAATAATTGCCACATAACAGGAAATTTGGGTGGTGTTGAATGACTTAACTATTAATGTATTTTAGTATGACTTTTAAAAAGTATTAATAGATCAAAATTTACAGTTAGAATGTGTTAAAAACCTACCTACCTTCTAACTTGGAAAGTTCATATGTTCAAACGTAATGTTGGTGTTAAAAGGATTAATGTAGTCAACTGAGGAATCCTAGTCAATAATGGAACTTTATCAACAAGTTCAGATTGAATAAGTATTTTATGTTATCTTATCAGTTACCTATTCTCTTAAACCAAAAGTGCTTAGAAAATTTCATATAAGTGACATACGGATAAATCTATCATCAATATGATTTTAAATACACATATTTGTTTAGAGAGAGGGGATTTAGTTATATGGAGTCTAAATAAACATATGGAAGCTATTTTAATTCTTCATGCAAAAGGTTGTTATCCAACCTCATCCTAGAATACTTTGGTCTAAACTTATGTAGTTTCCTTAGTCTAATATGAGAGTGATCTTTACTTTGTAGCTAACAAACTACTTACGTAAGCTTTCTTATAGAAAAATTTAAACATAAATAAAACCTGTGCGTTTTATAATCAAGAGGAGACATTGGATCATATATTTTTTGGTTGTCCTATTCTCTTAATAAAAAATATGGTCCATATATGGTTAACTAATTACTTGTCATGTCAACCAACTATAAGATGACATAATATGGTGACATAGCCACATATAATTAATGTTACAAATAAGAATTACGGAAGCTATTTTTGTACCTAAATGATAAAGTGAATCTTCTTATAGACAATGCAAATAGAGATGACTCATATGTAAGAACACAAAAAATGTTGACAATGCAAAGTATATAGAATTGAAGTACTTTGAGATTACATAATATGAAGTAAAAATGGTGATGTTAATTATGATTTACTTGTTTATAGGATTTTCAATTTTCCCAAATTGAGATTTGTTATTTGTTGCTTCTTTTTTAATTTTTGGAATATTTAGTCACACTTTCCCTTTGCAGATGTTGGTATATTTTGAATTTTATTATAGTGGAGTGTTGGAAAGACAGGAAAATAAATTTGTTGGGGGCAAGATAAAAAGAAGAAAGGATATGGGTATTGATGAACTAAGCATGTAGTTTTAAAAGGGTTTTTCGAGGATAAAGGACATAGAATAATCTCTATGTTTTACAAATTTCCACATGAGTCCATTAGAAGCTTGATGGAGTTAAGCTTAGAGCATGACAAGTATATGTTGGATATGCTCCAAAAAATAGAAGAATTGAATTATCAGAATGCTGAAATATACTATGATTATGGTTATGAGAATCCTACGACAGATGATGAGAAGTCAGACTCTAATGACTAATTGGAGGAAGATAAGGGGTTTTTCTAAGTTGAATTGAAGCAAAATGAGGATTTTATTATTACATAGGACAATGATTCTGGAGATGATTTAGTTGATGAGGAGTTCTTTGAAACTAATGATGAAGAATATGTTTTTGACAAAACAAATGATAATAAATGTGGGAAGACTTTACAAAGTGGGTTCGAATGCGATAATGTTGTCAGTTGTATTGGTGGTAGTGGAAATAATTTCAATGAAGTTAGTGATCATTCCAAAGATACTGGAAGAGAAGAAGCAAGTTCACATTATGGAAATAGTAATTATGATGACCGTGATGATGAACTTCAATCACCAGTTCCTATTGATGATGAACTTCAATCACCAGTTCCTAGTGATGATGAAGCATCGATATCAAAGAGGAAATACATAAGTTTTAATCCAAAAGTTGAAATGACAAATTTTAGGTTTGAATTAGAATGACGTTCAAGAACGAGAAGCAATTAAGGGAAACTATAAGGAAGTATGCAATTAGAAATGGGTATAATGTTTCAATGGCCAGATCTAGTGTAAGTATGGAAATATTTTGTGATGCACATTGTCCTTTTCGGGTGTTTGCTAGCTGGATTGGAAATGAGAAATCATTTGTTATGAAGAGAGTAGAAAACACTCATAACTGCAATAAAGTGTAGAGGAATAAGTAAGCTACCAGGAATGGATTGCGATTGAATTCATACACAAGTTTAGGAGGAACCTGAATTGGCCAATTAGTGAAATGATGGATGATCTTCAATCAAAATATACACTACAGGTCACTAAAATTCAATGTTATAGGGTTAAGTGAGAAGCAACTACCATGCTTCAAGGATCAATAGAAGGTCATTATATGAAGTTATGGTCTTATGGACATGAGTTAAGACGATCTGACAAAGATGGAAAGTTTATTATTGAAACTGAATTTGATGAACATGTCAGGAAACCAATGTTCAAAAGATTTTATGTTGGATTTAGTACTTTGAAGTATGGTTTTCTTGGTGGATGTAGGAAGATTATTGGGTTAGATGGATGTCTTTTGAAGACTTTCCTTGGTGGTGCATTATTATCTGTTGTTGGTCATGACAAAAATAATAAGATGTTTCCTATATGTTGGGCTGTAGTTGAGGGTGAAAAATAACAATCATAGAATTGGTTTTTAAGCATTTTTGCTGAAGATCTCGATATAAGTGGAAATTTATAGACTTTTGTAAGCGATCAGCAGAAGGTAAACTTTATATATCCATATATCTGATGTTCATTTCTTTATGTGATCAACATTTTATTAATTTATGTAACCATTTCTTTTACATGATTTAGTGGAAGCATTAAAGAATTTGTTTCCAGAAGCTGAACATAGAAAATGTGTCCATTATGTGTATGCAAACTGGTCTACTATTCATAAAGAGCACATATATAGGACTTTATTTTAGAAAGCGATGAATTGCACAATGGAAGTTGATTTCGATAAGGTAATGAAGGAGTTGAAGAGTTTGTCAGTGAAGGCTTATGAGGATTTTAAAATTAAGATTCCGAACACATTTGTGAAGGCCTTTGTGAGCACAAGATCTAAATGTGAAATAATACATAATATTTTAGAGAAGTTTAATAGATTCATTTGTGAAGCTCCTAGTAAAAGCTTGATCAGTATGTTAGAAGACATTCGAGTTTCTTTAATGACTCGGATACATGCAAAAAGGGCTATGATGCTGAAGTCCACTGATGACATATGTCCTAAAGTGAGGAAGACCATAGAGGTAGCACAATGGAAAGAAGGACATTGTATGACCAGGACAAATGGGAATTTAAAATTTGAAGTAACTATTTTTGCAGACAAGTACATCGTTGACTTACAAGCACGAACTTGTCAATATCGACTATAGGATTTAACTAAGATTCCATGTAAATATGATGTGGCTTGTATATCTTATGAGAGGGAGGATATTGATGCTTATGTGAATCGATGTTATAAGCGTGATTCTTATTTGAAGAGTTAATAGTATGCTATAGAACCCATTAGTGGTCCTAATTTTAGGCTAAAGACTGAAAATATTCAGTTAATTTTACCTTCACTGATCAAGAAGATGCTTGGAAGACCCAAAAAAGGTAAGAAAAAGGGATCACACTGAAGAACCTCAAAATCCTAACATTGAGCAAGGTTAGAGTAACTATGAGATGTCATCATTGTTATGAAATTGGTCACAATACAAGAGGATGCAAAAATAATAACCAACCTCTAAGGTAACTTGAAATTGTTAAGGTAGTTATTTTAGTTGTATAACAAATGTCTTGTTATTCATCCAGTATTATTAACTTTATGTTTATCTTCAATGTGTATAATGCAGCAGAAAAGAGGAAGGACATCAAAAACTGAAGCCCCTTATCTAATATTCGTAGACATCCAGTATAAAGACTAACACAATCAGTATCGACAGGATCAAATATGGCATCTTTTATATTAAGAAGAGAGACGAGAATGATTAATTAATATTAGGCATAAAATTAAATCTTTTTTTCTAACTTATATAACATTATAATTCTTTTTGTTTTTATAGGCAAGTAGAGGATATGAAGTAACATTTTGGGAAGATACTGGGAATACCCACTTTACAATAAGTCACTTAAATTGATATTTATACTACTTATATGTAATTATAAGGGAGATGATAATATTTACATAATTGGTTATTTATACTTTATAGATGGGTGAGAGTCAATGTCAAGTGTTACAACC
This sequence comes from Erythroxylum domingense, assembly GCA_025594535.1. NCBI lineage: Eukaryota > Viridiplantae > Streptophyta > Magnoliopsida > Malpighiales > Erythroxylaceae > Erythroxylum > Erythroxylum domingense. Next base: position 46,176,261 of record JANQBM010000222.1, read on the forward strand.
TCCGAATACTAACACAACAACAACTCAAACATCCCAAAGTACAACTCCCAATATAACTCAACCTTGGAGGAGGATTAAACTAATGGCTAAATGATCTACTACTAAGAAATCTTGGCTTGTACAGTTGTTGTTATATTGTAACAGATGCTTGGCTTCAGTTGAAAATGAACTCCCTCTTTTGTTTTTTTTTTGTTATAGTTTAACATTTTTAGTTTTATAATTATAGACTATTAGCAAGCATAATACCTTTTGAATTTGTTCAACCATTTCATTTCTAGAAAGTAAAAGTGAAGCAAGGAGTGAAACAAATGTAAAATTAAAGTCACTGGCCATTTATGATAATACTTTATATGTACCATCTTCCTTTTTTTAATAGATAATTGAATGTAGATGAGTTTTGAAACGAACCTATGCATTTGGATATTACCTACCTGAGTATGAGCATTCTAAGAGACAATTCTTTGAGCCCATACAAGGTATATGTTCTTTAAGATTTTATGTAATTTTCTTTCAGAGTTTTTGACATTGCTCATATCTATTTGTATTCTCTGTTGAGTAATGGTTACAACCAAGGTTGACTCAATTCATTGTCGAACATTTGTATCTTTAGATCAATAGATGGCTCTTTCTCTTTCTCTTTCTCTTTACTTCTTTGGTTCACTCAAAAACTTAGCATATACATTCTCTTGCTCTGCATTATTGAAAGTGCTCCCTACAACTGACTTGAGTATATTTTTATAGGTTTGTGCTCGTTTCTTTTCCATTTTCCATAACAAGTTCTACTATGAATATTCATTAGCATCTATGTTGATGATGATATACAGTCCACGTTGTTTCTATATGGATCTTGAGAATAAGGTAGCATATTTAGTTGAGAGAAGCTTGAAGCCTATATGAGATGATATTGCTGTTGATGATGCATTCTATGGAATACTAGATTGGGATGTGGAAAACATATATAGAAGTCATCAAAGTGTGTAGAAATATTGTATACAAAAAACTAAAACTGTGTGGAAAGGTGTAGCTGTGGCTCTTTAGTGACATCATTTTTTTTAGCAAAACTTTCAGATTGTTAAGTAGTTTGAAGCTTTATGCTATAGATAGTTGTAAACTTTTCACATTTTCTCAACGAGAATATGCTCTCATTATTGTGTAAAGATGGTTCTTATTTCTTTCCTTTATTGTAAGAACACACATCATTCATGATTTCTCACTTTTGTGATACATGGATTGTTTCATTATCTCTTAAGCAAAGTTGGAAATTTATAGGAAAAAAATGTTATTTTTGTATGCAAATAGTTTTTAATGATTTTCAAACTAAGCCTATCCTTTTTTTTTCAATTTTCTATATATTTTTATGAATGATAAATTAAGGGCACTTTAGTATATTTTTCTTATGTCTGCAAAGTACTTCAAAACTATAAATTTATCTGAGATTTGGAATTATATAAAATGAAACAAGAAAAAAAAAGCAAACACCAAATTCCTTCATAAGTGTTTTTGCACTTAACTTTTCCTTAACAACATGAAAAGCTTACAACTGAATATTAAATTGGCAGGTGATTGAATAAAAGACAAAAGAGTCCTAATAAACATAATCGTAACATTTGCTCTTCTATCTATTACAATGTCTCCATTTTTTTGTACTTAAATCTGGTGATCAAGCTATGAAGTCGCATGGGACCTACAAAATAAAGATATAAACGCTTATATTAGGACTTATGATAAATTTACATTACGCATACATATTTTTACACATACCTATTTCTTGCAAACAATAATACATCTTTCGAAAAAGACTCTTACCCCGATGCACATAACTTGTTTAACATATTTTCTGATAAAAACAAACTTTCATGTTTTTCACAAATACGAAGTACCTACAAAAGATCTTTGATTTGAATGTTGAAGAATATTAATTTATATGATTGATATAGCTATAAACATTAATTCAAATACTTACTTTTGTATTAACGCATTCATAAAAATGTTGACCAATGTTAGGCTTAGCATTTGAAATCCGTAACTTCATCTTCTCATTATAAGTGGGGCAGTCAATATTCAAAAGCTGAATTATATATAGAAATATCAATATTAATTATAATTGAATCAAATTAAATTATCACATATAACAAATAATATATATTACAGTTATTTTATAACATAATGCTTTCTCTTCACAAAATTGAGAATATATCCTTCCATGTTCTGCTAAACTATCGAAAGAGTAATAAATATCACCTTTGAATCCATTAACAAGACCTTGACACTCTTCCATATTAAATATATACCAGGTGCATACCCAACGAAAGCTATGTATACTTTATTTCTACCCATATTTCTTTATCATGTTACAATATCATCATACAAATATTTAATTGCTACCTTAAATGTAGCACTATTGTAATTTCTTTTCATAAATTCACCCAAAAAAGAATGAAATGTCAAAAATAGTGAAGATAGGCCACATCATTACTACACCTATAAACTGTATTTGATGCGTATATGGGTACTGACTATCTTTAACGGGCGTATGGGTACTAACTATCTTTGTCACATCGTCATTTCTTGACACAATTATACTGAATTGTTCAAAATTCACATCACTCACGATTGCTTACATTATTTCAAACATCAAGAACTTAAAGCATGAAGTATTAGAGGCTTACTTGATAGTGTAGCAAGCAATGAATAAATCCAATGTTATGGTCTTCTTTGCAAACTAGATAAAGAATCTTAGGAAAAATAAACACCAAGAGTAACCAGCAAGTCTTGCTTTAGCACGCAATGCAGCTTTAGGTGGTCATTTTCATGACAGATACCAAATCAGGATAGAACACTCAAACCAGTTCAAAATTAAGAACAAACAAGCTCTTTTGTATTATGCAACTCTAGTCATCAAAGGTCAAATTTGCATTTGGGGTACAGTAAACCCATCAGCCATTCACTCCTTCCACATTAATTTCCAATAGATGATACAGTGGTTTCAAGATTTTCACAATCAGCAACTGAAAGCTACTTAAATCAAACATATATATAGAGAAGTACAGAACACAGTACCCTTGTCAACTACAAGAATGATAGCCATAGACTCCATTGGGAGAGAGAATTCACAAACCTTTAAAAGAAAAAATGTAAGGGCCACTTGAAAAACGTTGCAGATTTAAAAATACCTAGCATTTTTATGTTTACGAGGAGCATATTGAAATAGTTTGGGGATTTCTTACATCTGCAAAGGAGGGATGAAACAATGTCGAAAAACTTATGGATTTTGTGCGTTCGGGTGGGAGGGACAAAGCCATGTTGAAAAACCCAGCTTTTGTGCGTTTGGGAGGAGGTAAGCGAAGAGTGTAAGAGCATGGATGAAAATGACGGGGTGAGAGTGATTTTGTGCATGATGAGAGGGATTTTAGCTTACAACTTGAGAATAACGAAGTGCGTGAGTGAGATTGTCTCAGATTTGTTAAAACGATGTCGTTTTACTATTATCAAGAAACCACCTCATTTCACTAATCAGACTGGCTTCTCCTAATGACACTGATTTGTCTGATTAGTGAGGTCTATTGACACGTGGCAATAACATGTTAGCAAAGATACTAGTGAGACTAACTATGGGCAAGAATTGAAAAATATTAAAAGTTTGCACATTTTAGTGCTACTTTTTTAAGTTCAGACTATAATTGAAAACTTGAGGAAGGTTTGGGCTTTTTTTGGCAATTAACCATTAGTATATAGCAACAAAAATATATCATCAAAAGGCTAAAACAAACTTTCATAAATAAGGTTTAAAAATAAAGTTCACGAGACTTTGAAATATGATTGGAGTGTTTATAAGCTCGAATGACATTATAAGTAATTTGTAATGGCTCTCATGTGTCTTAAATTTTATCATTAGATATTGTCTTCATATATTTGAATATGATGACATCCTTTTCGAAATTTTGACTTTGAAAAATAATTCACTCTTTATAGTTCGTATAATAATTCCTCAACTAACATACGGTATAGGAAACGTGCATTAATAACAACTTACTAAACTTTATTGATATAAGGTATTTATGTATTATAAGAGGCCTAACTATTCTCATTAATCATGGGACAAACATGGAAAGGGATATGCACGAAAATAATACTATTAAAATATGTTGCAACAATAATTGAGGAGAAAATCTCACTTAATTTTCGATGCTCTACTCAAGTTAGAACATAGAGATTTCAAATGATCAACTTGCTAACTAAAAAATGAAATTATTGCACACTTAATGCTTTAAAAATGTTGAGTAGCAACATATTGACAAATATGGAAACTTGATTGTTACAATAAAATTACATATAGGAAGGATAAGATACAATCAAATTTGAAAGCAACTGTCATAACCAAATCAATTCACAAGCAATCGTAGTAGTCAATCGATATTTAACCTTACCAAAAGAGCAGGACATTGAAATACATTTCTTGCTTTTCCATGAGATAGGAGAATGTTTAAGGAAAATGAAGTAGCCACTAAGTGAACGTTGATTAATGGAATAATTAGCCTAATCAGAATTACAGTATATTGAAATAAAAAGATCAATTGTTGAAGAAAAAATTCCTTGACCTAAGGTTAATTAAGGTACTGCAATACACTTAGGGTAGTTTACCAATGTCCTTGACGATGTTGATTCATGAATTAAGATAATATATGTAGTGGATAACAAATGTCAAGTTTACTTATTGTCAAATATATCAATCGCCTAACTAAACAACGATAGAAACTGGGATTATTATGTAAGCGATTATCATTGATCAGAGCCAATTTATGGTTTTATCTATTAGGAAAACAATATGGCTTAGAAGCTAGTATACCTGTCTTGTGTAAGATATCTAGTGTATATTTCTATTGAGATAAGACTGCATTTAAATGAACAGATAACTTCAAGTCCAAGAAAGTGTTTAAGGTTTCTAAGGTCTTTAATGGAAAACTAAACCTCTAGATAGCACTTAGGAATAACAAGATGCAAGTTAACATTGGTAGGGATAATAATATCATCTATATAAATAAGAATTGTAGTAAAAAAAAGTCCTTTTACAATATAGAAACAAAGAGTTATCAACCTTAGATTGAGTAAAACCAAAGTAAAGAATGGCAATAGAACATCTAATGAATCATTACCTAAAAGCCTACTTTAAACCATATAAAGATTGCGAATATGACATACACGATCATCAACAGGAGATAAATAATTAGGTGAAGACTTCACACAGAATTATTTAAATGAATTGTGAATAACAAGTTAGTGAAGAGTTCAACATTTAGCCACATCAACTGTTAAAAGAGTGCAAATGATAGTGATTTTAGCAACTGGTGCAAAGGTCTCAGTATAATCAAGGCCTTACACCTAAGCATACCTTTTAGCAATAAGATATACTTTATACCATTCAATTGTACCATAAAAATAATATTTAATTTTTATATACTTGTTTACGTTTGATGGCTTTCTTTTCTAAGGATAATCTCTCTATTATCTAAGTGTGATTCCTTTCAAGTACTTTAGGTTTACTTTGCATTGTTGTTTACTAATAAGTATCTTACTGACCCATAAGTAAGATGCAAGCTCATCATTTTGAGTAATGGTCGCAGAGAAACAAGTACTAGATTATGAAAATTTAGAATATGAAAGATAATGAGATAGATGGTAGGATGAACTTGAGAAAATTGCCTTGGAATAAGTATGGGATACATTATTATTATTTCCTCACAAATCAACATAAAGATGACTAAAATGAGATGGTAGCTTTCTATTTTGAGTAAGATGAATGGATTTAATTTTTATTGCTAGGACCTAATCAATTATGTATACTATCGTTATAGTTTTAGGTTGAGGCACAATATTAATAATTGTATCTTAGATATTATGCTTAAGTGGATGCAAGTTATAAGTGGGGTTGTGCATATCTTATACTTCAGGCTCTATAGTAAGTAGAGGTAGTGGAACAATTGATTTTTGAGTGTTTATTAAAACATCATATCACGAGAAATAAAAGCTTTATAGGTTTTAGGTTATGGACTTTATATCCCCCTTAACTATAGCCAACAAAGATGTTAGGTTTAGTATGCTCATTGAATTATCTATAAACCTTGGAATAACTAAGATATATCAAATACAACCAAACATTTGAAGATGTAAGTAATTACGTTTTTGAGAAAACAAGAATTCATATGGATTTCTTCCAAGTAAAAGAGGTTTGAGGGTATAATTGATCAAATAGGCTATGGTTAAGACATATTCACCCCAAAATTTAATGGTAATTTTACTTATAATCTCAAGGTTCTTATATGTGATACATTTTGTCCTCTTATCAATATAGATCTATTTGATTTGATAATTAAATTGTCTATGTATTATGGCAATAAAAGATGTTAATAAATAATAGACTTTAGTTTTGCTTTTAATTATATGAACTCATGTAGTTGTAATAAAATCATCAATAATAGTTAGGAAATAATGTGCACAAGATAATGAACGAGTTTCCTATGGGCTGAACGTCACAATGAATGAATTCAAAAGCATTTTAGGTTTTAATGCTACTAGTAAGAAAAGGATGATGAACTTGGTAAGCTTGATGACAAGAATCATAATACATATGAAAGTACTTCACACTGTAAAGATTTAGGCTATTAATGTTAGACAATCTATCAAAAGATATATAAATGACTAAGACGTTTGTGCCATATAACAAAACTAGCATCATAAACATAATTTGTTGAATCATCCTAAAGTTCAATTATATCAATCAATTTCCTTATAGCTAGGTCCTATAAGGCACAAAATGAGGGAAAAATGAGCTACGTAATTTAGAATTTTGTTTAATTTACTTATAGAAATAATATTATAGAAAAAGGAAGGCATGTAAAGAATATATGATTTTGTTTTATTTTTAAATTGATAGTAAAATTCCTATGAGATTTAACTGGAACAAAATAACCATTCGAGATTTTAATTGGATAACTAAAATTAATGTCTTTCATCATACAAGATACTTTTTTGGAAATTATATGGTCAGTAGTGTTAAAATTAAGAATCAATTTAATCTTATCATTGGATACAGAAATTGTCTTACCAACAAAATTAGTCATTTGGTTAATATCATGATGCTTCTCAAGATTTGATAGAGATATAACTTGAGTGTGTTGTTCTTCGGAAAGACCATTGATTGGTGATCTAGTGAATTCCTTTATTAACTCTATGATCTGTGTTTAATTTGTTGTCTTCCCTTGTATTGATTTGGATTTGCTCTTTTTTTCACCAATCTAGATACTCTTATAATTAAAAAAATGTATCCTTTGTATGATTAGTTTTCTTACAGTGATTGAAATATAACTTTGAAGTATCATAGTTTTCAATTGTTGTACAAGAACCTATGGATTGTTAGATTACCTTTAGATATACCAAACACGACAACTTCAACAATAATTATGTCTTTTTATGTTGTGATCGAATGTTGTCTTTCTTTTTGAGAAACGCATGTATATGCTTATGCTATAGAAGATGATAGATTAGTATCTAGAATCTCAGAGCAGAACACACTGTATCTTTAATCCAATCGCATTAAGAATTGGTGAATTTTTTCTTTTTCTTTTGCAATTGCAAAAGCCTTGGCTGTTCTATATATACATAAGGAGATTTGAATAGGTGTTCCTTTTATTTTAAAGCCTTTTTAATTTTATGTAATACATAGATATTGATATGTCGCTTTGATGCATATTCATAATATTTTTCTTCAATTGGTGTACACACGAGGCATTCCCTTGTGAAAGACATTCTTCCAAATTAATCCAAATCTCCTTTAAAGAATAAAACTATGCAACATTATTACGAAGAGATGGATGAAGAGAGTTAAGTATACATAGGATAACTATGGATTTGCTTTTAATATATACTACAACATTTGGTGAATTGTTGTAGGATGATTCTTTTCCTTTTGTTACGTCTCTTCATTATCCTCCTTTTCATTCTCAACTAGATACTTATATAACATCTCTCTCTTATACTAGTGTCCTGATGCAATCCTTTCATTACACCAAAATCATAAGTCTTTGGTCCTCCTTTCTTTAATCTTTTTACTAATTATTCTAGTTACTCTTGCTTCACCATTTCCTTTGTTGACAGCTACCAAAATAGGTTTCTGTAGGAGATCTTAATAGTTCTTTTATAGATTGATTTGATTCACTCATAGTGAATAACTCTTTTGGTTATTCCCTCATATACCTTAGCATTGCAGTGTCACCAACTCATACTTCTTAGCTAATTCATAAACATGTTATATGTTATAGGGCTTTCACATCTTAAATTAGATATTTAATTTTTTGTTTTAATCCCTTTAAGGAGAGACTGATTAACTCAAGAACTGATATACTAGTTTATATGATAATATATCAAATTTAGTATAATATTCCTTCACTGATCCCTTTATCTTAGCTCCTTTAACTCTTCTATTGAATCTTCAAAGATAACCACTTTAAACCTTTATTACAGCACCAATATGTATTCTTCCCATTTCGGTGGTTCTATTGCTTATTCTTAAATTAGACCTCATACCAATCTAATGCTTCTCCTTTAAAATGCATCGCCACCATTCTAACCTTAATCTTTGTCAATATCCCATCAGGGCTGAAAGATTGCTTATATTTAAAGGTCCATAATCGAAAACCTTCACCCATAAAAATTGCAAACTTACAAATGAATTCTATTGAGATATGGAGTATGGATAGGTCTAGAAGTGCATAACCTTATCCCTGACTAGTAGAAAGACTATTTCTGATAGACTCATAGAAAAAAAAGTATTTGAAAACAGTTGGAAGAGAACAATAGACAAATACATAAACAAATATTTGTAAAAAATAAATAAAATAAATCAAAATAGACTATGAAGTAAAATAAATAAAATAAAGATAAAAATAAGTATATAAATAAACAAACATGAAAGAAAAAATGGTGCTAAATCGAGTTAGAAGATTGTAGTGATTGTCATACACTCCATTATGATATCTAATATCGGGCACCCTCTGATCACTTTCCTCCAATCTTGAACTTCTAGTTCCATTTTATTGATGAAGTTACAATATCTATTGCTTAAACTCCTGTATGATCATTTCATGTTTAATCTCCATCTAGCATTTTGTTTGTAATGTTTTCTTTTATTCATCATCAAAGTTGAGATCGGGTCCCTTTACACATCTAATGACTTTTACTCAAATGAAGATTAATTACAACGACACTAACTGAACAGTTGAAATTTTTAAAAATCCTAAGCATGAAAATTTGATCATTAAAGAATAGGAATTGAGAGAAAAAAGAGATAGGAAGATTGTATTTCATATTCATTGCTTCCCAAGAATTCGTTACAATAATTTAACTAATAAGTATACTAGTTGTTAGACTTTCTTTCTAATTTGTAGACATGTTTATTTCTCCCTCTGATCTAAACCTCTCAACTTCACATCTAAATGAAATCATTTTCATTATCTCTAATTAATCTTTTGTATCATAGTTCCTCAAAGAAAGGATCCATAACTACTAATGGCATACACTAGTTGTAAAATGGACAACAAATTACAAGTTAACCAATAAATTATACTAAGTCAAAAAGAGATCACTAATTCACAAGTGCCAAACCTTTTAGTTTTTTTCAACTTAAGTGTCCAAAATTTGAGAAGTTTTTAATTTAATTTTGAAATTTTCATAAGTTGGATCTTTTGGTTCAAAATGTTATTCATATTAATATTTTACTAATATGGCTAATCGAGTATATAGATACGAACACTTGAACAACTTATGCAGCTTTTCTTATTTACAACTGCTTCATCCAAAGTAAATGGACTAAAAAACAGATGGATATTAAATGACCTAAAAATTGTACATACTGAGAAAAGATAAGAAACATAATCCTCATAAACACCTACATTTCCTGATGATGGCGGTAATTATGGAGGTGGGCCAAATGGGTTGTCTACCTCTTGTCCTATATCAGGTGTATCTTCAAACGATCCACCAAAGGAGTTTGCACCATTCTCACCTTATCATTTACAATTATTATTTCACCTTCAACGCCATCCATTTCATTTTTCAAATCATCTGTTTTTTTTAACACTTCTATGCACATTTTTTTAGCAATAACTCATTTAATTTCTTTCTTTCTATCACCAAATCATTGTCAAAATTATCATCACCTAACAATAACTAATGTAATTCACCACCTTCCAAATTCTCACAATCCCCATCCTCATAATCCAATTTATAGAATCTAGTATCATAGGACATTATTTTTCTTAGAAAATTCCCATAAGTGGCTTCTAAGTAAGTTTGATACCCTGCTTCTTAATAAAACTGCTCAACTATTTTTATCTATCTTATCTTTAACCCCTAATACTTGCTTACATGTACGAGGCCTATCATGCATTTTTATAAAAAGAATAAAAAGATGCAAGACAAAACAAAATCAAAAGCAAAAACAAAATTGATAAGTGCCTATTTTTTAAAAGAAATTGAGGTCCAAGAAAATATTATTCTTCCAACAAGTTATAAATCGACAAATTACACCATTCAAAGATTATAGGCGATCGAAGAAATTACACTAATCATGAACACCAATCCTCAAATTTTCTTAGAAGAAGCTTCAGTAAAATAAAAAAATATGTATTTTTTTAATAGAATTAAACAAAATGATTCACAAATAAAAGTGCTAATGTTATAACCAATCCATAAATTGTTAAAACTTTCATAAAAGTTAGATTAAGCAATAAAGTACTTCGTACTTTTTACCGAGTATGCTTTAAAAAGGGAGTGTTTAAATATCTAGTGAGAATTTAATTAACAGTCAAGAAAAAAGAGTTGGGGATTTCTAACAAGCTATTATATGTTGTCGATGAAGAAGACGAGTCATGAAGACTGTTCAAGTGCCTATATCTATGTTTCGTTAGTCACATTAATCAAATATTAATAGAGATAATATCTCAAATTAAGTTATTCAATTTTTGAAAATTTTAAAAGATTAAATACTTAATTAGAAAAAAAAATTAAGTTTTTGTACCTGTTAACTCGGAACATTAATTTAAAATTGTAAGTTAAATTTATGACATAAAACCGGACAAGTAAACATTGGATTCCTGGCCTTCGTGCAACTCTCCACAAGACAAAGTAGGAAATCATCTTGCGAAGTTAACATAAGCAAGGCCTTCGTGCAACTCTCCACAAGACAAAGTAGGAAATCATCTTGCGGAGTTAACATAAGCAAGAAGAGAAGATGACTCGCAGGGAAGTTTTGATTGGTAGATTTAGTGATAAGGAAGTCCCATGATTCTTCTGATTCTACTTTGACAACTCCAGATTTCATCACTTGTGCATGTCCGCTCATTTAACATGTTTTGGATAATCATGCAACTGCAGCCTCAAATGCTAGGCCTATAAATTGAATACTATTACTCGCATTTTTCTTTTCCTTAGCAATATTCCAAAGGCCCATTAGAAAATATCAGGGGTTGGTTAACTTGTAACCTGTAGTTTTCCTAAATTACAAGGAAAGGAAAAAGTGGAAGTCTTTCTCCTGGATGTAACTTAAAAGGCATTACAAGCTTCACCTTTCCTTCCTCCAAACACAATTGGCACTTTGCTCTTTCAGAATCATACCGACTAGCTTCCAATACCAGCTGGGAGATGAAACTTTTTTTTTTTTTTTTTTACCTGATATGGACTTGAAATTCTAACATTTGCAAGTATGACAAAATTTAGGACAAATTGTCGACTCTGTCCTCAGTAAGGATATCCTTTTGGTGGCGCATAGGAGCCTGCTCTTTCTCAAACGGATATAACAGATGACTGATTCTTTTAGCTGCCTTATTCTTACTCTTTCACTCAACTTCTCTGTAATGGCTCACTTGACGATCTTAAATAACGTAGCTGAGACTTTCCAAGTCATGCCGAAGCTTACTCATGTGAGAAACACTCGAAAGAGAGCTCAAATAATTGGATCGTTAGGCAACAAGTCAGAAGACATTCAAGAACATGCATTGCTACCTACCAGACGACTGGTATTAGGCCTCGCCTCGATGGCACTTTTTGGAGGGTCCTTTCATGGAGTGTCTCTCGCTGAGGATAATGGCTTGTGGCTCGATTACCCTTTGCCCGTACCTTCTGTGGAAAATAGTAAGCTTTCGAATAAGCTATGGGCAGCCATTTTTATTTGCTGGTATTGTGTGTTTAAGGGGAACTTGCTGTCTGTCTATTAATTGCAGAAGTGCTTGCAAATCAGACGACAGGGACTCGATCCTTCCTGAAGGTAGGGCTGTTTATGCCGGACATTGGAGTCAAAGGAAGCATGTACCGGTTAAAGAAATACGCCTTTGATCTTTTGGCAATGGAAGATTTGGTAGGACCAGACACATTGAACTATGTTAGGAAGTATCTGAGACTCAAGTGCACCTGCATGTACTACGATTTTGATAAAGTTATCTCTGCAGCTTCGATTACTGATAAGCAGCCTCTCATTGATTTGGCTACCAGATTTTTTGACATTATTGAAAAGGTATATCCATCATTCCAAGCTATATTATATAGCTGATGTTAACTTTATTTAAATAAGCATGGACTTAAACCATGGATATCTTCTACATTGCAGCTTGAAGATGCTGCAAAGAGGAAAAACTTTGCTCAGACAGAATCATACTACTATCAGGAAACCAAACCTCTTCTCTATGAAGTCATGGACAGATTCGCGTAGATTTGAAGAGTGTGCTTTATACATGATCGTTACAGCGAGTAAGAAATCAATGTGCGTCCTGGTAACTCTTGTTCATTATTACCATAAAGTATGTCCGTCCTCAGATAGAAAACTTTTTTTTTATTGAAAAATCCTCAGATAGAAGACTTATTGCAGGGTATTTTAAATTAATGCATAAACTCGGACTTCAAATTTAGGACATGGTTTTTACAGTGACAAAGTAGACATCTCACTGCAATCAATTAAATGAATGAAGCAATTCTCGTCTCAATTCATTCTTATAAGATGAAGATAGTACAGTGTTAACAAATATAGAAGATAGGATTCTTCTCTATACAATTTGTAATAAGCGCATGTTAGGATCACTCTTGACATTTTCAGTTTATCAACACTGTCATAGAGACACAGATAATACCCTGAAATAAGAATGCAGCGATCAATTTACTAATATCAGCCTAAACTCAAGCGAGATTCTGAAGATCGCACGTTGGTCTGACGTCGAGGAGTTCCAATCTCACAAGCATTGACCCTGGATGCAAAACGCAGCGAGCATAGTGACTCACCTGAAGATGAGACTTCAGGGGAGATATTTACAAACATCAGTGTCTTCGAATCCCCTCCCAGACATGGCTGAGCCACAATCAGTGAAATACAACATTAACATATTTGATGATTCAACACAATCAAAACAGGAGGAAAGAATAACAGGAGAAATGCAAAAGCGACAATCTTGTGAACCTAAACTTAGCTTGTACATGTTTATAAGGGATTACCTGAAGAAGATAAGTAAGCTTTGAATTTCTGAATGGTACATGGTCCTCCTTCTTAGCCAATGCAAAGATAACATCACTCAAAGAAGACAAACTCTTGTTGATTGCCTGAAGAAGAAATGAGAACTGAACTAAGAAAAAGGCAAATGATGCATAAGACACATGAAAAATCAATTTTTTATTGCGATATTCATAGCATACTTGTGTTTCCTTCAATCGCTCCCCAGTTGAGCCACTCTTTGAGAGACGCTCACTCCCCGCAAGATCAATAAGATTCAAGACACCTTGAAGTTGTTGATCAGTGCTCTAATGGACAGCAGAGAAACATTCAGCTTTAAGAAAAGTGGTAGCAACAATCCTGAGAAGATCATAGGAAGCACAATTAACATTACCTCATTAATACCAGATATTCTTAAGGTGAAAACAAAATGACTTCTTGACGACTGCTCATTCATCTGGGTCTTTCCCACAGACCTACAAGAAAGAAAATTGTGGATTAAAGGTCCTTCATCTTGAATTATCAAAGTTGAAAGACATTTGCGATACAGTGTATGTGTAATTCTCAAACAATTATCTGTTCTAATTTTTTGAAATGACTGTGAAAGTTCTCCATCTGTTTCCTCTAGAAAATAACAATCATCAGAAAGTGAGCTTTGTATCAGAATCAAAGAATAAGACAAGTATGGATCTAACATGCAAGCAAAATGCTCTTTTGTAGCAAGTCTAAAGTGAAGTTCAAGCGCTTCTTCTTAAAGATATAAAACTTACCTAGAATATGTAACTAACTCCAACGAGCTTGTAAGAACTCTACACCTAAAATATTTACCTACTGAGAGCAGCCCGATCCAGAAGATATGAAACCTCCCTAGTACTGTGAACATCCACAACAGTAAGATCAGAGACGTGTGTGTTTCCGTTTGCATCATGCTTTATTGCATATTGCTTCCCGCTACTTCCATTTTCTGTTCTTATTGGATCTCGGTTTGTTGATAACAGATCCCGAATTGTCTCATTGTAAATTTCCAGCATGGACACCTATATTGCTTGTTGAAGTAAAATGTTAAACCATGATATAAAGGACCAAGTTTCATGTATTCCAACATGCTCACCTGCATTTCATACTTCCAGCCCTGCAGTTGAAGAGACTGCCTAGTTTGAAATATTTGTTCTAATGACCGTGGTATCAACCCTTTTTCATCTTGATAACCTGGTTTGCCCATCATGGTGTAAGTTTTACCAGACCCTGTTTGTCCATAGGCAAAAATGCAAACCTGAAGGAGAAGAAGAGTATAGTCATGACCTGATATTAGTAAAAAAGAATCACTTAATACTTTTGAAGCCATTTCCACATGAATAGGTAAAGATGAAGGTGCCTTTAACCACAAAAGAAAATAATTTGTCTACGCAATCAAGTAGAAGATTGCAGTATTTGTCTAAATGCACTGATAATGTCGCAAATACTAGACACTAACATAATCCAACGTTTTCAAATTTACAAGAAAAGGAATTGGACGAATATAAGTTACCTTGTAACCATCAAGAGCACTTTGAACAAGCTGTGAAATTTCTGTGAAAACGTCCTCTTGTGATGCATCAGGGGCAAAAACTTTGTCAAAAGTGAAAGAATATTTTTGCCCTTAAGATAATATGAGCATGAGATTAGTTTATGAACTTCAACTTCAAGATCTAGCCAGAACAAGATAAATTCTAGTCCAGTTACCTACCAAAAGATTGGTACGCAATAATAAGGTTTCAGCAGGTTTACCATTTTGCATCAAGTCGATGCCTCGCCCAAGAGCTTCCGTTGTAGTAGGATAAGAGATAAGTTTGGCTTCGGCTGCAGGACTATCATCAGGCAAAGAAGGCCGCACACGGCAGAACACTCGAATGTTCCCTTTCAGTTCCTGTATCATAATAAAGCTCATAGCTGTTAAAACCAAATTATGTTTTTATTAGACAAAAATGGTGCGTCAAATCCTTACCAGAATTGTATTGTGCAACTTCTTCCGCAGCTTCTCTCCTTCAACGAGTTTAAGTTCAGCATCTTCCAAGCGACCTTGTAAGTCACGTATTAGCATCTTTTGAGCTTCAAATTCAGTTCTTGTCTCGAATGCAGATAAATCAGATGCCTAAGATAATTTAAATATCATTCAGTAAATGGAATCAACTACTAAAACATAGGAGCAAATAATCAACCAACTTGATGATATCAATACCCGCAACTTATTCTCTGCTGCCTCTAACTGGTCTTGCGCTGCCCTTAACTGGCTACTTTGTGTTAAACATCTTGCCTGTGAAAGTATTTATCATCATTATCAAGTGTAATACTAGCCATAAGGACTGTATCATAGAATTTGGCGCAAAAGTAAAGATCTACCTCTAGTTCATTTGATTTTACCGCTAGATGTTCATATTTGGCTACTTCAGTTGTTAAAGCTTGCACTTTTAACTGCTGTCTATCGCGGTCATCTCTAACCTCTTGCATCTCTCTCCTTAGAGATGTAACTTCATTCAGTAGAGCCTCCTTCTGCTTCACAACATCGTCCAGAGATTCCTATGGAGTTACCAATCAATAATTTTTGACATCAGATTACGTGCAATAAATCAATGGCAAAGGCATTGGAGAGGGAAGCTTGTCCTCCTATAATATCAACTCCAGGTAAATCACTTATAACAAAGTGCATACATTGGGTTCAGACTTTCCTTGAGTCCTACTGAACAACCTAAAATCTTCACGAAGGGTCTAAAGTCCATGGTTTAGCTTTCTGTGAACCTAATTAAATGGACGTAGCAGTTCTAAGTTTTAAGAGCCAGAGAAGAATTCTTTCTTAGATGGATATATATATATACATGGATGAACAAGTCGGGGATACTTTTAGATTTCATCACTTGACTACTATTCAGGCCTTCCTCGTGGCAAAACTTTCTAAAGAACATTGAGAGTTAAGAGATGGAATGTAGAGTGACCGGAAGTCTCAAAACCACTACTTCCCTGTTCACATGCGTCGGATGATTAATACTTCCATATTGAGTTCCATTTGCTACAAACAAAATCTGATTTCCTTCTTGACTTGGTAAAAGATTTGGCATCTACACATCAGTCTTGGAGCCATGCAAGAAGCTTTCACATTGTGGAGTAGAGTAATGTGACAGATACTAACACTCTTGCTCACATTTTTACTTTGACTATCTTAGGTGACCAAATATATATTTTGCATAAGTGGACTTCATTCGTCCATAATCATGGATTGGATAGTATATATAATGAAAATCTGTCTCACCAGTTGGTAAAACATGTCTAGAAAAAGATTTAAGTATCCCTATTATTATTCTTTGCAATTCATTCTCCTGGATCATATCGAAATGGAACCATTTTGCTCGACCTCATTGCTTGATACCGGCCATGGTCCTTGCATTGGAAATACATGCTTAGTTTATGCTTATCATCCTTGAACGACTTCTCTCAAGGGAAGACATTTCATCCATTTCAAATATATCCTAAACTTTTCTACTTGAGGGAACTAGACTTGGGATCTTCAGGGATTCCTTTGTCCAGTTTACTTGCAAGCAAACACTAGAATCCAAAAACAAATGGTCAATAGTGCCGGCTTCTTTCTTATGAAAAACAAAACTAGGTCCAACGAGCACCAAATATAAGATGTACCTGTTGTCTAGGTGCATCAACAAACAAGTGTGAAGTCATTTAAGATCCAAAAGCAACTACAAATTATAAGCATGAAAACATTCAACAAAATATTCACTAAAAGAAATTAGCAACGTCTTCCAATACGGGCATGGTATATAACTCCCATAAAGGTAATTGGTCAGAAACAAACAAAAATAGAACATTCCTATCGAAGCATAATCAATATTTAACACTCCATGGCTATTACTATGTTGCACTGAGCAAGTCGCAAACAGATACAAGAAAGGATGGTCCACCCAAGAAGAAAAGTATAACTCGAAAGAGAAAAATGAAATTCACGTTGCATAAAAGTATATTGAGCAGGATAGAATAAAAGGAAACAGACTCACTTTGCATGAGGTGTATTGATCTTGCAGTGAATTGTACTGATCCATTAAGTTGCTCAGATTCTCCATTATGGCTGCTTTTTCTTTCTCTCCACGTTTAACAGTCTCATGAGCTGAATCAAGATCCGTCTGAAGTTTACTGTTGTACGTCTGTAAGCTTGAATTGTACTCCTGTAACAGCTTGTACATATCATTAATTGACGTTATCTGCAGAATTTTCCCAAATAAACAAGTTAGGTCACCACTAACAATAATGAGAATTAACGAGGAAAACGAACAGAAAAAGAGGGAACAGAATTTCTAGTGAAACGAGGCTATATTTTAGCTATTACCCTTTGATTAGAACTTTGAAGCTCTCCTCGAACTTTTCCAAGCTCTTCTGAGAGGGAAGTTTGGGACTTCTCAATATTAACTCTGGCCTCTTTTTCTCTTGTAAGAGAGTCCATTGCCGCCTGGTTGTTAAGCAGAGGAACGGATCAATTGAAAGAGAGAAAAATCTTCAGAAATGAGAGTCACCAAACCAAAATAGTAAAATTATAGCAATGTTCAGTATCTCATTGTTCTCCTCTCACCAGCCTCTCTGTTTCTTCCTTTGAGAGTTTCTCCTCCAGAGAAGCAAGACTCTTTCTCAACTCCACAATAATCAAGTTCAATTCCTCCTCCTTGTTTCTCAATATCAACTCTGAAATCAAATACAGCAATTTACTTGATGACAATATGGTTAAACCCCTGTTAAAAATGAGATCATATGATAGAATACATTCAACACACCCATTTCAGCACATTTACTCTCGGTGAATTCCAGTGCATTCTGCAACTTCTCTTGATCGAATAGGTAACTCCCTTCTAGCTCTTGAAACCATCTGATACAGAGCCTTAGCCTCTTAATGTAATCCATCATATTTTCACATCTCTCCTACAATATCCAAAACAACCAATTTCAGAGCTATTTCACTCGAATCTGTTCAGCATAGCAAAAAAAAAAAAAAGGGAACTTACCTTGTAATTATACTTGTTTTTGTATTTCATCCTCTCATTTAACAGCGCATAAACATCTTCTCTTGTAAACTCGATGCCACCATACTCTGATCCAGCAATGCTCGTCGGAGCACTATTTGGAGCAACTTCCTGTTCGCTATTGACAACTGAAAAAGCATGCCTGAATCTGCCATTATTTGCAGCGCCAACCATCATGGTAACTCCAAGTGTCTGGGTTTATCTACCGGCTTCTCATCACCAATATAACACTTCTATGGCAACCAAAAATATATAGGAGGGAAAAAAAAAAGAACTCAGAGATATCTCCCACCAAGGCCTTCTCATTCAGCAACTAAATCCAAGCAAATCAGCAATAAGATCTTTGGGAACTCTATAATAACTTCGGAAAAAAACAAGAAAGACAAACTTTTAGCCCACGAAAGTAAAAAACCAATAACTGTTGCTGCTCAAAGACCAACACTTTGCAATTTTGCACCCAAACCAGAAAAAAAAAAATAGATACCATTACAGTAATCTGAATGTACTTAGAAAATAAGTTATAGCGAGACAAAAAAATGTTCAATAATCTTGGGACAAAAATGGAAAACAAAAGAGACCATTTAAAAACAAGAACATGAAGATTCAAACCCAGATTTTACATTTGGAGAAGGAGCTCACATGTGAAGGACTTGGACGAAGTGGGGATGGTGTCAAGTGGAGGCTTGTTCTGGTTGTTGAGAGAAGTTAATCTCAGATAACATATATAAAAACTGTTACATCTTTTAGTTCTATTACTTGTTACTTTCCCATTTTCCATTTTTAGCTAGATATAATAAATTTGGTCCAGCATTCTGGTGGGGCAATGGATTCCATGCTAAGTTACTGATTCCAATCACAACCGTTGCTTTTACAAGCAGAAAGTTGCAGAGGCAATTGAGAGAGACAGGAAAATGGAATTGTTTAATGAAGAAATGATTTCTTAGTAACTTTGTACTGAGAAAAAGTTATAACATGGTACGTCTACACTTCCATCTCTCCGGTGGCTTTTGGTCCTTGTCTTGCAGATAAGTATTGGAAACTAGTAGATTATTGACCGTTGCGTTGAAACATGAAGTTCATTGTTTAACAAGAAATAAAAAAGAGATCTGACAGTATCTAGAGAAGAGCACTGTCAGCTGAGGAAATGCAATCACTTATTTGCCCTCCATGCTTGTTTCACACTTCTGGTTTATATTCTTAGATTTCCACGCATGTACCCCATTCTTTGATCTTTTTCCCTTTTCCTGGTTGGATAGTTCATTAATTGACATCACTTCCTTAGTTCCACTTGCCTTGTTCTCCTAGTTCCCCAAACTTGAAACACGAGGCTTTTGTGACCAATTTACCGTCTAAGAAATTGGAAGTTATTAGCTTCATGGATTCTATGCTTTTAGCAGGAAATTTTGGTTCTTGATTCCTACATTTCAAAACAAAAGAAATATAAAAAATGATTTTAAGAGGGGAGGGATCTCATAAGAAAATATATATGAAAATTTTTGAGTGGCAACAGGCAAAATAGGTAGAACGGTTTGGTCATTTGTCAAGAAGATATAGTGCGAACATGTGCCTATAGAGCATAGATTATTAGAGCGTAGTGGTGCTTCTGTCTGTCATAGACTCTTACTGTGTGTGATCCGTAGAATTATAGACATTTGTATAGATCCCCAACGTCTCCTAGGATATATAATATTCTAGATCTCCATCCACTCTAGGACCTTGTCAATATCCACATTCTTTGGCAGCTTCAACAACGTATTACAATTGAGGAGATAAATTTCTGGAGAAAAAGAAAATAACACCCTAAGACGTGACGATGAATCCATACCACACTAGTTTGACTTTATTCCGCCTACTCGCATCCTTCAACAGTTTTAGGCAGTCATATGTATAGAATCTGAAACTGCTATTACTAGTATTTTCTTGTTTATGTTTATAGAATTTAGAATTAATTCGAGATTTTGACAGTCAAATTACTAAGTGAGAAACCTTTCTAGTTTTACAAATCTGAAAGTTTGAATTTGTGGTAATACGACATTTTTGTAGTTGAAGAGAAGAAATCATTCAATATTCCTGTTCCATCGAATGGATTTGCAATTTTCATGACATGTCTCCAATGAACACTTGGGAAATGCCAACTTGACCGGGTGGGTCTTTCACTTGACATATACGTAGGGGGTCAGCACGAAGAGAGTACTCTATTGTGATATAAAAGAAAAGAATAAGATGATGAGCCTTTCAATATTAGGTTAGTTGATGACTACTTTTCATGTAACAAGACAGCTATTTAATGACAAATTGCTTAAGGGATTGCTGTATAACTTTAACAACTATAAACCACTAAGCAGTGTGGTTGTTTCCTTCTTGTACATAATGATTGTGCTACGGATTGAAGATTTCAATCAAGAGGTAAGTATATAATTTAAAAGATACTTTTCTTGGTAGACAAAGGAGAAGCAATAACTTTTATTTGAGTGTAATCATTTTAAACGATTATTGGAATGATTTAATTACTGATTAATTTTAGAAAAAATAAGGTAAATATAGAAGAAATCCATCACCTACTTTCTACGTTTTATTCGTCAAAGGAGGAATTAAATAAATAAATGTTAAGAGTGGTACATGCCATTTGCTTGCTGTTAGAACACGGTTACCAAACATAAGACTGCCAAACTAGAGTATATTATAAGGAGTAAACTACTTTTTTCTAGTTATCTTCACTTTGCGTCAAATGGGTGTCAAGAATTTTCCTGAGAAAAACTTTTCCATCACTCTTCTCTAGATTTGGTAGCAAATGTCAAAAACACAAAGAGTAAAGGGTACCCATCTCACATGGTGTAAGGAGTAGTTGATATATCCATTTGTCATTTGGTGCCCAGTTCCACTCATTGCTGTCTTGTCTCTCTTTTTGTTTATTCCTCCTATACATAATTAATTCATATTAACGTCTCTTGCCTCTTTAACCAATAACCATGCTTATTAATCTGACTTTTCAAAGAAATTCTCTGATTTTATATTATCCCAAGCGTGTTGGACCAACACATCTACTGCAAGTAAAGAAGGATCAGAATTGTGACTTTCCAGCTTGAAAATTCAGCTGAATCTTCTTTACCTAATGCAAATCAGTGAGGAAATTGCTTTTCACTCTTTTTTTCCCCTTTCTGATATTTATAATAAAATAAAATTATATAAAAAAAATCGTGGAACTAATATATGAAACCTCATTCTAGATAATGCATGGGAATCAACAACTTTGTATATTTTGGTTAAACCTGTAAGATAAGATGTTTAAGTTTTAAAAGTTTTAATTGATATTAGATCGTCATAAAACCTGTTAAAGATTGAATAAAATTAAAAATTTTGAAATATTATTAAAAAAGCATCAAAAAAATTAAAGTTTAATTAAAAAAGGAGATTATTAAATAAATAGTAATTGATTTATTTTAGTTTATAAAAATTGATTAATTTATAAAAACTGAACGATTAATTAATAAACTGATCATTTTTTAAAAACGAAGATTATTAAACTAAATCAAATCACAAAGTTGAAAACCGAACTGAAAAGTTAACTAGTTCAAATTAAGTTTTTACTGTTAAACCGGTCAAATCGGTTCAATTTTTAAAAAATTATCAAAAACTCGTTTTTATGCCTAAAAACTATATCCTCTAATTCTAGGTCACAATTTTTTTTATAATTAAATCTTTAATTACTTTTTCTGACTTATATCTTTCTATTTTTTCAGTTTATTATACTCATATTTTCTTTTTTTTTTTTGGAACGAAAGAACCTGCAGTTGGTATCCTTTAGATGCGCACTGAGTAAATCTTCGTATTGATACAATAGCCTGCAAACCATGCAAACCAGGTACTCTACACTAGGCAAGCCCTGTATGACAGACTCGATTGAAAGAGTGTACATAGAAAATTCGAACACAGAATCTTTTGGCTTCATACTCTCTTACTCCACTAACGCGACCACCCTTAGGGAGCTATATTTTATGCGTATGCTTGTTATGTTATTTGTCTAGAGCTATTCAAGAATATTGTATATTTTCTATTTAAAAAAATCAATTTTCTGTCTATACTTTTTAGTTATACACTTTATATAATCTAACAAGTCGTACGCTGAGAATAATTTTTGTAGTTAATTAAGTTTCATAAATCATTAACTATTGAGATGATCGTGATTGTGATTGGAGTTGCCATTGACACATTAATCAAACATCACAAAATACCTTGACTAACTATAATGAGTCACGCTAATAAGTTAGACTTGCTGCATTTGAACTGGTAGAGGGATTGAAGTTTGATGCTCTATCTGTGCCCAGTGATATTGCCTCATAGTCAACCAATGGGGTGCAGATCTAGCTATAGCTTGATTCAATGTAAATCTTCCACTGTCAACCAAAAAATATATATTTATTTGTACGTTGAGTTTTGGAAGCGTAATGAAATGGCCAAGGAGCATTAATTGGGTGTTGTAGAATCATAATATGTACATGGTAATATAAAGGGACTGCAGAGAGTCACCCACTCGCTCGCCAAACAAACTTTGCTTCTAATAAAATCTTCTTGTGAATTAGCATTTTCTACAAAATGCAAAAGCTAAACACTTGAAGGAACTCTACTGGGACATCATCAAGTTTTCTCCTTCTTGCTCTGTTTAGTTATCTTACTCCAAAACTTTTGGAGCATGTAATTAAGATTGGGTAGAGTAGTCTTAAAGTGCATTATAATGACATTTGATTGGATTATAATGCAAGTAGAAGTGGATCACAGGATTTGAAGCTTATAATTGTTTGAAAATTGCAGAAGTGGCTCCTTTGCTCCATTGTAAAGCCATGTGGCATTGTTGGAGAGTTTGTTTACCTCACGAGATGCACTCTTCTACATTTTACCTCTTATAGAAGTTAAAATCTTAATAGAATCTTAAATTATACAGTGGGGATGGGGGCTTGTTTTGCTATTTGAGAATGTGAGGGAAGAAAATCTCTGCAACAGAACAGTCCCTGCCTTTTGCTTACAACAACCCATTAGCCCATTTAACCAATTTCATATGGACCTAATCTACAACGTTTTTGAAATGGAAAATTCACTCTGGTAAAAGGAAATCTGACTTGGGCACTCTTGCATTTGAGAAGACTACAAGTCCTAACGTCCTGGATATATACTAGTGGTATAGATATGGGAGTTTTTCATTACCCTTTCTAATGCTAATATTTTTTATTTAATACAGCCCCTAAAATATTTTGTAATTAGGATAATATCACTCCCCTGATGGGGAGTTTCAGTATCAGAAATGTTCTTGGCAATTTCCGACCATGCTCCCACCAATGCCACTTCTCTAGTCTTGTCTGTTTCCATAGTCCACTTATTTCTACAAACTGAACAGAAAAAGTTTTTAATTACAGTGCTACCACCGCTTACCTGGTAGTTGAGTTCTACTTTTACTACGTAAGCTTCGTCTGTCCGAAACCAATGAACAGCATTCTTGCCAGAGCTTCCAAGAAAAGAAAGCAAGATGTCTCGGTCAAATTACCATAGTGGAAAACCATAAGAAGAAAATTCCCAGAATCCTTAACCAGGGGAAAATTAGTCCCCTTCTCTCCTTTTGTGGAGTTCATGTAACCTTAATATCTAGTGGCTAAGGACCTTCTTTAGCAATCAGCTGATAGCTGATTACATTAGCTTATTTAATCAGTGGATTGTATTAACTGTTTGTTAGAGATGTTTGGTAAAATGAGTTGTTTAGTATTAACTGTTTATGTGTAAAACGACTTATGAAGACATGACTTTAAAAATTATAAGGGTATGAATATTATATATCTTAGTATTTCGTTAAATATTTTTATAAGAATTTAGATTTTAGATATTTAATTCTACAAAAATTAAATTTATAACTATAAAAAACATAAAACATATAATAATAATAATAATAATAATAATAATAATCATAATAATCATAATAATCATGACAACGACGACACATCCAGACATTTTAATCAGTCTTTCTGAGATATGATAATGAGAAAATATTATACCCAAATTTAGTTATCTGAATATGATAAATCAAGTTTAGATAAGGAATTAATGTTCATGTATATTTGTACTACTATATGAAATATGATTATTGTATTTCTCTTTGTTTTGGTTTTTATAGAATCTTTATTTTAAGTTATTTAGACAAGTCATGTTTACTTGTATTGTTTCATCATTCATGAGAAATTTATGTAGATCTTTCTTTTTTCATTTTCAATTAAAGTTAACATTTTATTTCTAACCTATTACTGTCTACACCTATTTATATTACAAGTTACAAGATACTTCTGTGTCCATATGGTCATATTTTAACAATAAATTTTATGATTTTTTGTTACATACAAAAATATGCAAAAATAAAATGATAATTATCATTCTCTAAAAGGATTAAATAGGAATTATAGGTTTAATATTTTAGCTGGTTGGAGAAAACGCTACTATGTAGCAGCGTTTTCATATTCAACTGATTGTCCATAAATCAGTTGCTGGTCAATGGTGTCAAACAACTGAAATCATCAAAATAGCTGAAAAATAACTGATTAACGCTTGACCAAACGAGGCCAATAAGTTTCTGATCACTACTCGAAAATGAAACTTTCTGCCTACATTGCATATGCTAATAGTGGCATCTATGAAGCGGCTTTTTCCAAAAAGTAGAATAAGTATCTGTTTCGTAAATGCTTGCTTGGATATCTAGCCCGTGTTTACAAAATTGGTTGAGTATCAATTACCATAAAGGTGAGGGAAAATCTTTTTTTTGAAAAATAGGTGAGGGAAAATCTTGTCTCAGCAATATGAGAAAAATTAGTGATGATAGGCTTCAAGGTATCTGCTGCTTGCAGGATAAGCTAGATGTGCACAAGTTATAAGTGCGGTAGCCTGACACATAAATATGGAATAACTCTCATGTCCCTGTTGTTTACAATTATATTAGTATCACCAAGGTCCTCCTCTATGGGGAACAATGTTACCTTAAAGTAGTTAAATTCAATAAAAGGTTAAAACCCAAATGGATAGGAGGTAAATATGTTTCACCTCATTACTTATTTTTCTTACTTATCAAGTTATCGCTCCAAAGGGAAATCGTATGATATTTGTTTTTGTTCTTGGAATGTAATAGTAAGTTATGCAATTGTTAACAAATATATGCTTATCTCTTCTCTTTTCTTCTTCTTTCATAATTTTCATAGAAGAAGCTTTTGAAGACCTATTTGGCTGCTTTAAACAATTGTAGCAAACCATGCGATTAAGGATTATTGCATAATAATTGAGAGGCTTTGGAATTAATTCTTCATAGTTGAGTCTCATCTCTTTTAGTTTTCTTTTCTAAAAGGAATAAATGTTAGATATTTTCCCTAAAGTTGAACAACAATTATTTATATTTTATTGGTTTTCAATAATTTATCGGCTAAGTTATGTAATTTGATCCGGATAAAGATAATAAAGTAGCCCAATAAATGATCTAAGTCAATTGGCCGAAATTCAGGAAAAAAATAGACTCCGATTAGTGTAGACTTGACCTATATCAGGCTTATAGTGGGGAAGCCTAATATGGGTGCTATATAAAGAGGTTAAGGTCTCCTACAGTTGTTCATGTCTTTTGTGAACATAAATAACTCTGACTTATTCAGAGGTTCACATTTAAAAAAAACTGTAGAAAGACATTAACCGCATCCCAGTGAGCAGATCCCATGAAAATGACGGCGGATTCCCGCTCAATTCTACCTCAAAAAACTCATTTGAAATTATGGAACCAAAATCAGGTATTTTTTACATTTCTTTGTTTATTTCTCTTTCACGTTCAATTCGGAACACGTACTAAGGCTTATGTTATGTGTTACACATGGTATCATAGTGGCTATATGATCGAGTGGTTAAAACAAAGATTTTTTATTTTTTCCAGTAAGGTTCTTGGAGAATAAAGTTTTTCAGTTTTTACTTACTTATTATTGCTTAAAAGTGGCATACATGTGTTTACCATTAAAAAATGGGTTGGAAACAAGCCTCGAAACTCGAAAAACTAACTCGAAACTAGTCGAAAATCAACTCGATAGTCGAAGGCGATGGAGACGTGCCCGATACATACACAATGCACGCGTACGGTCAACTTAAAACAATCACTAGCCGATGGTAGACGGGTGTGGCTCGTGCCACATACGAACAGTAACCTCCCAGAGGCGGTGTGTTACATACGACATATAGGTACTAGACACATGGCTATTTGGGGGACAAACACACGTTATGCATGTGATGCACGCATCATTGTCAATGGGCACGTGAGTGTGCGTTTGGTGTGTGCACCACACACGCCATATAGGTTCGAGGCACGTTAGTGCTTGACGCGTGCAATGCACACGCCGTCTTTATCAACGTGCAAGATGATGTCATAATGATGCTAGCAGCTGACGTCAGCATTACAGTAAAATTAAAAAAAACTCAAAAAATTTTAGAATTCCCGTAAAGGTACCCTGGACTATTTTGGGCCAGTTTTCAGGCCGGAAAAATTTATAAAATGAGTTTTTAATTTTTTTGGATTTATTACATTAGTAATAAAGAAAGTTTAACTCTAGAAAATGGGAATTACTTGAGTGAACAAACTTGACATAAGTGAGATACTTGAGGTTTTATATTTTGTGTGGTAGGTTCAGTGTTTGATAACTTATGATAGTCGCTCTGATTGGGATTTGTTGTCACAAAAGTCTTCAATAAAATTTACTGACAAAGTTTTCAACACTAATGTGTGACAATAAGAATGTGAGGATAACATAAAGATGTATCCATTATGTTTGTGAAACTTTTGGGCACCGATGATAATGTAGTCACCATAGTGTACTTTCAAGTCAGTATTTGGATTGTTCCGCTTGTATGTTACAGGATGTCTCTGGTCTTATGTTTGGTTATTCTTCCCACAGGTGTTGGCCTTCTAGGGGGTTTTGAAATGTACATAAAGGCATAAGATAGAGGAAAGTTGTTGCTTGAATGATCTATTCGTCAATAAGTGGTAGTGTAATAAGAGTTGATGGTGTGTACTCTGATCACTTTTATATGGAGGTCTAACTGCATATATTATGTATCCAGCCAACAAGTGTTTCATA
Source organism: Erythroxylum domingense (assembly GCA_025594535.1). NCBI lineage: Eukaryota > Viridiplantae > Streptophyta > Magnoliopsida > Malpighiales > Erythroxylaceae > Erythroxylum > Erythroxylum domingense. The sequence goes on from JANQBM010000222.1 coordinate 46,203,968, forward strand.
ATATGTGTGATTGGATTCTTAGTAAAGATACTATTTAAGGATTTGAGTATCATTGTTATCGTACATTTGTGTTGATCATTGCATTGTCATTTTATAGTCACGTCATTTTATAGTCACCTTTTCGGTCAACAATCACAGTGTCACTATTGAAACCCTTACTAGTTTCAATTCGAAGAAATAGGTAGATGGCAGAAATTGATATGACCATACGTATAGATAGGTCATTTCTACCTACATCTAAAAGCTCGAAAGTTGATAAAAAAGCCTATACAGCTTGGGATTGGTCAAACTGAATGTGATGCATGATCATTAAGAGATTGATACCTTACCATCTGCTAAATGGATTTTCGGAGACAGACATAGGGAAGGAGTTTATTGATAATGTCTCCCAGAGGTACACGGTCTCATTTAATGCTCAGATAAGTGCCTTGATGAAAGAATCATTCTTCATAAGGTATATTGGAAAAGGGGGAGTGATGGAGTATATATCAAGAATGATCTATCTGTTAGGTTCTGATCATGCATCTCATACATAATATATATCAAATTTATGCAACAGAAATAAAACGGAACCTTAAAAACCAAATCTACTCATGCATATAGATACAGAAAAACAAAATCATGAAATTTAAGATGTTTACATACATTCCAGACGATCTCCTTCGTTCTTTAATCTTCTCCACGTTGGGTTGCCGTAAACCACAAGGATCAACGCAGACCATTTCTAATGAAAGTTCACACGAAGATAGAAGGATGAAACCTCACTAGGAGATGGATATAATTCTTTCTTTGTGCTAGCAAAGACAAGAACTCTTGAGAGAGTTAGAGAGAAAAGGTGTGTGTGTAAGAAAAAGAACCTATATTTTTCATTTTGTATCTTACACAAGAAGCACGAAAATCATCTCAATTTTCTGCACCATTTGGCTTTCTATAACCCCCATCGCTAATGAAAAGTTATGGTAAGTTAATGGTCATTAATAGCATGCATTAATAGAAGTTATGGGAAGTTAATGACCATGAATAGCATGCATCAATGGAAGTTATGAGAAGTTAATGACCATGAATAGCATGCATTAATGGAAGCCAACAACACTTGTTTCTAATCCATTCCATGCAATGTTTTCTACCATAATCACATTGTGATACAATCCTAAAACACTATCTTATATCTTGAATCACTATTTAAGACTATTTTACCATCCTTCGGATCTCCTACTTGTGTGACCATTAGGTTTCCAATTGTGTTGGCCACTTGAATTAACACTTAATTCAAGTAAATTAAAAGCGGTGTCTAGCAACACATCATGACCCCCAATTGGCCGAAAAGTCAGTAGTTTGACTATGAGCCCTTCTATAAGCAATGTTGCCATGCAATTTGTCCTTTCACCATTTATACCCTACTTGGTTTAGAGTATGGTCAAAGTGTCAACTCCTACTAGAGTTACTATGTCACATCTAGTCCAAGTGATATTAAATCTTGTCCTGAGGATCTCATTACTCTATGTATCATTAAAGACTCTCTTCATAACACATATCTACTCTAGCCAGAGACTCTCGAGTAATGACCTCGAAAAGAAGTTGTAGTTATCATCTCCTTCTATTAGGAGTGGTGAATCCTTTATTGGCTACTCAATTATCTCTGAATACCTCAAATTATACCCAATCACCACCTTTGAAAGGCACCGATGAATGGAGTCAAAACGTAGGATCAGTATTCGAGATATCCTTAAGCACCTTAAGTCAAAGGATATTTGCACTATTGCTATGATGAGACTATCATTGACACTGGAATAGAATATCAATATGATTGTCTCATAGTAGGTCAATCCAATGTACTTACTACCTTTAGTAAGCATTCACTTGTTAACTCTAAACAACTCATGTCTACAACTTATAAGATCTGCAGCTTAATCTAATCAAGGAGTATAACATGCGCTAGTCTATCCAGATAAATGATATCCCATCTCATTAATTCTATGACTAGGAAAAGTTTAGATACTAATATAATTACACATGATAGGAATCTCATTATCATAATTTCATCATGATTTCCTCCATGCTATGTTTGGTATCAAGGAATTCATTAAATCAACTTAAGATCAACTTCAAATCCATAAAAGTATGAACATCGTAATAATGAAAAATGACTTTATGGTAGAATGATTTATGCGATAAGTGCCAAAGGTGATTGCCTTTAGAGCACTTCTCTAACAAACTTCCACTTGCACTAAAGTAAATCGCCTTGATATCTAATACCATAAGCATGTACATGTGACACAAAACTCTTTTGAAAAATAGGCTTAGTCAATGAATCAGCTATATTCTAATCGGTGGGAACTCTCTCTATTTGGACATCATTTCTACCAATGATATCTTTAATCAAATGGTAGCGCCTGAGTACATGTTTGGACTTCTGATGAGACCTCGGTTCCTTCACCCATGCTATAGCCCTGTTGTTGTCACAATACAACTGCACTGGGTCAGCGATGTTCAGAACCGCACCAAGTTCCATGATGAACTTCTTAATCCAAACTGCTTCCTTTTCCGCTTCTAAAGTTGCAATGTACTCTGCCTCTGTTGTTGAATGAATAGTCATCTCTTATTAATTGACTACACCACTATTCAATGTGAATACATATCCAGATTGGGATTTGGAGTCATCCCTATTGGATTGGAAGCTGGCATCAGCATACCTACTTACCATAAGATCACCTTCTCCATTACCAAGAACACATCTTTAGTTCTTCTCAAGTACTTAAGGATATTCTTGACAGCCACCCAATGACCCTTACCAGGGTCCGACTGATATCTTCTGATAACACTTAGAGCATACGACACATCGAGTCTAGTACATAACATAGCGTACATGATTGATCCTACAGCCGAAGTATAAGAATTCAATCTCATGCGAGTCCTCTCATCTTGTGTCATTGGACACATAGATTTAGAGAGTGTAATCCTATGTACTATGAGAAGATAACATCTCTTGGACTACTCCATGCTAAACTTCTTTAGCATCTTGTCTATATATGTAGACTGAGAAAGACCAAGCAATCTCTTAGATCTATCTCTATATATCCTTATCCCCAAAATATAAGTTGTTTTTCCAAGGTTTTCCATAAAGAAGTTCTTAGCTAACCAAATTTTTACTGATTGCAAAGTTGAGACATCGTTTCCCATTAGCAATATGTCATCTACATACAGCACAAGAAACATGATTGCACTCTCACTAACCTTCTTATACACACAAGACTCATCTGAATTTTGTGAGAAATCAAACTCTTTGATTGTCTCATCAACTCAGATATTCCAACTCCTGGATACTTGCTTCAATCCATAAATGGATTTCTGAAGCTTGCATATCTTTTCTCCATTCATGGATATGAAACCATCAGGTTATGTCACATACACATCCTCGGTTAGGTTTCGATTAAGAAAAGGCATCTTCACATCTATTTTCCATATCTTATAATCATAATGAGAGTCAATGACTAAGAGCATCATAATGGATTTAAGCATAGCTACTGGGCTAAATGTTTCGTCATAGTCAACACCTTGTCTTTGATGATACCTTTAGCTCCAAGCCCTAGTTTTATGGGTAACTATATTACCCTCTATGTCAGTTTTCTTTTTGAAAACCCATTTGCACACAATAGGTTTTATCCCTTCAGGTGGGTCGACCAAATTCCATACTTGGTTTTTATTCATAGAATCTATTTCAGATTTCATAGCTTGAAGCCATTTGTTAGATTCTGAACTATTTAGAACCTCTTCATAAGTAGTAGGCTCATCATATTCTGTAAGCAATAAGTCGTTAAGTTCACTTATGAGAAATCTGTATGTCTTGGGAACAAGACATATCTTACTTGACCTACGAACTTCTTGTGTGTTAGAAGGTTGAACTATTGTTTCATCTTCATGAATAATAGTCTCGAGTCCAAGTAGTTAATTTGCATCTGTTTAAGAATCTTGAACTTCCACAAGTTCAATTTTGCTCCCACTGTCTTCTCTTAGAAGAAACTTTTTCTCTAAAAAAACAACATGTTTTGAAACAAACACCTTTTATTCTGAAACGTGGTAGAACTAATATCCTATAGTTTCCTTAAGATATCCTACAAATAAACACTTGTCAGATTTAGCTTCAAGCTTATCTGACTGAATACACTTCATATAAGTAGGACAACCCAAACTTTCATATGAGAAAGACAGGGTTTATTGTTAGTCCATATCTCATATGGAGTAACATCAACTGACTTGGATGCGACTTTGTTTAATATATAAACAGAAGTTTTAAGTGTATACCCCCAAAATGATTTTGGTAAATTTGCTAGACCCATCATAAACCTCACCATGTCTAACAAGGTTCGGTTTCTCCTCTCAGCCACACCATTGTGCTGTGGTGTATAAGATGAAGTCCACTGGGACAATATTCCATTATCCCTTAGATAATCCAAAAACTCTTGGCCTAAGTATTCATCACCTCGATCCGATCAAAGTGATTTAATACTTCTCCCAAGTTGTTTCTCAACTTCATTTCTGAATTTTTTAAACCTTTCAAAGGCTTCAAACTTGTATCTCATAAAATACACATACCCATATCAAGAATGATCATCGATAAAGGTAATGAAGTATATGAAACCACCTTTGACATGTATGGACATCGAACCACATACATCAGTATGTACTAGGTCTAAAAGTGCACTAGTTCATTCACCTTTTCCCTTAAAGGGTAATTTAGTCATCTTGCCTAATAAGCAAGATTTACATATGTCATATGATTTATAATCAAATGACCCTAAACTACCATACTTGTGTAGTTTAGAGATGCGTCTCTCACTTATATGGCCAAGGCGACAATGCCATAAATAAGACGATTTCACATTATCTCGTTTTATTCTTTTGTTATTATTGATATTTAAGATCAAATTAAACATATCCAATATGTATATACCACTGCACAATGTACCCAAAGCATATAACATTCCATTCAAATAAATTAAACAACCATTGTTATTAAAATTTAAATGGAATCTAACTTTATTAAGACTAGAAACAGACATTACATTTTTAGTCAAAGCAGGTACATGAAAACAATTGTCCAATTATAGTACAAGCCTACTAGGGAGTGTCAATACATATGTGCCTACAGCTAATGCAACAACTCTTACTCCATTTCCCACTCGCAGGTCTGACTCTTCCTTGTTAAGTTGCCTACTATTCCTGAGGCCCTTCGTGTCAGTACAAATGTGTGCGGTATCTAATACCTATACGTTCTTATAAAAAACAATATGAATATCAATAACGTAAATACCTGAAGTAGATGGGGCATCATATGCCTTCTTCTACTTCAAGGACTTCAGATAGGCCTTGCAATTTCTCTTCCAGTGGCCATCTTTGCCACAGTGGAAGCAAGTTCCCTACGAGGTAGTCTTCTTTTCTTTCTTGACACCTCCCTTAGGCCCTGTGGACTTCTTCTTTTAACTCTTTTTCTTTGAACTAGAAGAGTCCACCAGCATCACAACCTTGTCCTTGTGGACAGAAGGCTCAATTGCCTTGAGCATTTTGACTAGCTTGGGAATTGAGCTGGATATATTGTTTATCCAATAATTAAACACAAGTTGTGAGTAACTATCGGTTAAACCCGTCAGAATTAAGTCAATACTTAATTAATGATCCAAAACAAAACCCAAGGAGGCCAACTGCTCGACGTATCCATTCATCTTTAGTGCATACTACACTAGAGATGTCCCCTCAACCATCTTGGAGTGGAAGAGCAATCATGAAGTCTCAAACCTTTCAGACCTTGCTTGCTCATTAAAGAGCTCCCTAATATGATAGACTATGGTATGAGCATTTATAGCCTCGTGCTGCTTTTGCAGCTCTGGTGACATAGAGGCTAGCATAATACAACTAGCCATCTCACTATCATCGAGATGTTTCCTATATTCCCTCATATCATTAAAAGCTTCAGCAGTAGGGGGATCGGGAAGTGGTTCTTTCAAGACATAACCACGCTTCTCAGACTTGAGAACTATTCTCAAATTCCTGAGCCAGTCAAGGAAGTTTGGTCCAGTTAACTTTTTAGCTTCCATCAATGATATTAGATTCACACTAGTACTCATGGTGTTGAGTCGGGCAATAGCAACCTATCGTCAAATAGTGAAAAATTAGAATGTACTTAAATGCATATCTATAAAGACTTTAATAACATGCATTATGGCTCCCACTATTTTCACAAATCCATAACCCTCAATATAAATCCAAGAGATCCCGTAGAGAAATTCTCCTAGTGGGTCAATATTCAATATCCCTAAGAATGACCTTGGGTTTGCCCAATAAGCAACCTTAGTTCAACCAGTAGGTATCGATCATACCAATTATATCTCTAATGCAATTATAGAATCTAGTGCTATCAACTGTTGATGTGTGCACACTCATTGGGCTATCAACTCTTGACACGTGTACATCTAATGTACACTACCCAACTTCGTCTCTATCCACGTTGATCTTGGGTTTGCCTAACAAACCAACACTTTTAGTTAAAACTGACCCATTAATATGGAAATTCTATTTCCATTATTCAAACATATTCGTGTAGAGCAGGCTTGGGTTTTCCCAACAACCCTAACTTTAAAAGGACTCTGATTCTCGCCACATTAAAGGAAGGCGTTAGTTTTAATATTCTAAGTGAGGGGTTTGACTAAGGTCTCATGTAACTTAGATGGTCTTATATATATATATATATATATATATATATATATACATATAGTTACTATTTAATATGGACTACCTAATCAAATTAGGCCTAAGCCCATAACCATCCATCCTGCAAGCCCACACATTTTCCTAACCATGCATTCTCTAATGCATATATGTAAAAACATCATTTTGGTTATGACATCTTATGGATCTTAACATGGAAACCCAATCCAACATTTAGATCTAAGCCCAATCCAACACTTAAATTTACTATCTTTCTTTTACTAATTTAGCTAAAATTACTAATGTATGTTATTTCGATTGAAATTAATATTAATCTACTTAACATGAATTCCTAATTCCAGAAATTAATTCATAATTAATTTACCTTAAAATAAATATTTGATGCCCACAATTGAATAACTTCAATTTTGTCATACATGCCAATTTTTCTAGTCTTACTAGAAAATCTATTACTCTACTAAAATTAATTCAAAATTAATTTCTATAATTTTCCAAAATTTATAGAACATAAAATCATCATTCCAATCTCTCTAAAAAATTAATTTCTATAATTTTCCAAAATTTATAGAACATAAAATCATCATTCCAATCTCTCTATCTCGTTTCATGATGATCAAAATAATTTAAGAATCACTAAAAAATTATTATGATCACCAAAACACCGATAAGACACCAAAAACGACAAATATGACTTCAAAAATTTTATGGAAATAAAATTCCGAGCAAACTCATTATGCATGCCCCAAACATCAAATTAACACATTTTTATCACATGAAAATATTTTTACGGTTCTGGAACCGAAATATAAACATACAAAAACATCAAACAAAACTAATCCTACAATTTCTGGAAAACTGTCCAGATCTGAAAAATTGTTTGATAAAATTATTAAAATATTTTAAATAATTCTACAAAAATTACAGAGGCATAAACACATCTCAAATATATTCAAATGATTTTTCTAGAATCAAATTTCACGAAAGTCATGTATAACCTCATTAGTTTAGCCAATAGACATCACATGCTCAGCAAAAAGACAGATTTCATGCATCTTCTTGTAAAATAGAAATTAAATATTTTAATCACATTAAAAATATTTTCAATCACACCGAATCATTCAAGTACATCTTACAAACAGATTGGTGAAAGCAAATCGTGAAAACCATTTTTCTATAATTAATTTCGAATAAAACATTACTGGACCCTAAGCTGTCACAACCATAAAAATAGTTTTCACATGTCATGTATCAAGAGTGGTGAATCCTTTATTGGCTACTCAATTACCTTCGAATACCTCAAGTTGTACCCAATCACCACCCCTGAAAGGCACCGATAAATGGAGTCAAAACACAACATTAGTATCCGAGATATCCTTGAGCATCTCAAGTCAAAAGATACTTGCATCATTGCTATAATGAGACTACCATTAACACTGGAATAAAATATGTATATGATTGTCTCATAGTAGGTCAATCCAATGTACTTACTACCCATATGTTAACTCTAAACAACTCATGTGTACAGCCTATGAGATCCACTACTTGATCTAATCAAGGAGTATAACATGCGCTAGTCTATCCGAATTAATGATATCCTATCTCAATAACCCTATGACTAGGGAAAGTTTAGATACTAATATAATTACACATGATAGGAATCTCATTATCATGATCTCATCGTGATTTCTTCCATGCTATGTTTTATATCAAGGACTTCATTAAATCAACTTAAGATCAATATTAAATCCATACATGTATGAACTTCGAAATAATGAAAAATGTCTTTATTAATCATAAAATGATTTATACAATAAGTGCTAAAGATGGTTGACTTTAGACCACTTCTCTAACACCATCTCCACAACAGACTAAAGATGTTGAATATTCCTTTTCCTAATGTCTGTATGGTTCATCAGACTCTGAGTACACTCCCTTTATAGTTTGGTAATCTGGTGACAACATATTAATTGCTAGATGAGGAATGAGACTTCAGTGCTTTAATTGCCCATTGTATTATTAAGGAGGATAAACTCAAGATTGTTGCTCCTATAGCCCTCGAAGCAACCAAAAAGAAGGCAAAGGTGAAGCCGCTAAGTTCAAAGATAGAAAGTCTAAATCTTTTCCATATGCTAATACTGGTTAATCTAGCATTGGTAAAGGTCCTGTGGACATAAAGAAGCCAGCAATATAAGGCTTGGAAGGAAAGACAGAAATCGTCAGGTAACTCCTTGACTCATCAATTTATGAATTTAGTTTGACTTATCAACTTATACCATCAGTAGTATAAGTTGGTGACTAGTTTGTTCACTAGGTTATGTGATTACTACCTAGTGTGGTGTTAGTTTGCAGAGCAAGACATTTGTGACTACTAGGAGCTGCTAGAGGATTGGTGTCGCTGCGTGGATGTTTGCTACTCGCACGTGCGTTAGAGTTAGACTGTGTGCTTGGTGTTAGAGGACTTGATTGGCTAATTGACAAGTGATAAGCAGAGAGCTACTGTAGATGCTTATGCAGTTAAGAAACTGGTGTTATACACCAAGAGCTACTAAAAGGATGGTTGGGACATGCGTTAGTGTGGTGCAACGCTAGTGGGCATTGTAGATTGGAGCTTCTCTGGTGCTTGGCATGGGACGAAGGAGGTAAAGTGGAGTGTGTTAGTGGGCTGGTACATTTATAGGGAATTAGTGTGGTAGTGGTGGAGTGATGAAAATGGGCGGGCCTGGAGATAGGTGATGCGTGGAGAACCTGGAAACAAAAAGATGAGAGTTACAAGGTGTTCATTTTATCGGCTAGAATAAATAAGAAATGGAATGATTATTTATAGGAATAAAATAGATAAGGAATATAATAGAATTGGTATTATTTTATTTGGTTAATTGATAAAGAATTTATGTGCCAATGTTTGGATTGAAAATGAAAATTTGGAATGATTTGGATAGAAAATGAAAATTTGGAATGACAAAGGAATATCTAACAAAAAGACCAAAATATTCATTATAGTCATCACTAACATCATGATGATGATGATGATGATGATGATGATGATGATGATGATGATGATGATGATGATGATGATGATGATGATGAT
>JANQBM010000222.1:46220033-46251376 GCA_025594535.1 Erythroxylum domingense
CCTTTACTTTAATTTTCTAAATTGTTTGAAACCAAAAATCCCCCATTTTCTTTCCTTGCATCAATTAATTTCATTACAAAAATTAACCGAACATTCCCTGTGGATTCGATCCCGACTTACCACAACTACAAATTTTAGTATGTAGAGTCAGGTAAATTTTGCAGTGCACTCGACACGCGCTGCCACTTTCATAAAAGTATTGAATCAAAAGTTACTAAAAAATTTGATGGTGTAGGCAGCTAGTATATATTTCCTCAAAAATATTCATATAATGTTTCTTCTATGAACTATATATCTTATCCCATAAATCTCCATTTTTGTATTGGAGGCTCATGATACTGGAAAGAATAATTTAAGATGGCTAAGACACTTTTCTAGACTTTTCACCAATCAATCTTGCTATAGAGTTTTCAAAAGTCCAACTACCATGTTCAATTGGAAGAAGTTAGTTTGGGGTAAGAATATCCCTCCTAAACTTTCTTTTATTATGTGACTCACTATCATGAATTAGTTATCTAATCATGACAAAACTAATGGTTCTTCTAGTCTCAATTAAATATACAAACTTTACAACATTGAACCTAAACTTAGAGATCTCTTATTCTTCAAATATGGCTATACCAAAGGACTATGTTATATAATCCAATAGCTTTGCAATCACTACTGTATGGATGATGATTGGGAACAAATTGTGCTTTTGTGAGATCCCACATCGATTGGAGAGGAGAACGAAGTACGCTTTATAAAGGTACAGATACCTCTTACCTATAAACTCTTTTTTTCAAGTGCGGGAAGAGCAAAACCGTGAGGACCTTAGCCTGATGGGCACCCCAAAGCGGACAATATCTGTGGGCAACTAATTTGGGCTGTTACAAATGATATTAGAGATAGTTCCCGACCCGTTGTGCCAGTGAAGATGTTGGGCCTTAAGGGAGGTGGATTGTGAGATCCCACATCGGTTAAAGAGGAGAACAAAGTACGCCTTAGAAGGATACGAATACCTCTTCCTTATAGACTTGTTTCTCGAGTGCGGGAAGAACAAAGTAGTGAGAGTGAGAGTCTTGACTTAATGGGCAACCCAAAACGGACAATTTCTGTGGGCGAGTGGTCTAGGTTGTTACAAATTGGTATCAGAGCTAGTTTCCGAACCGTGGTGCCAGCGAGGACGTTGGGTCGTAAAGGGGGTGGATTGTGAGATCCCACGTCAGATGGAGAGGAGAACGAAGCACGCCTTATAAGGGTACAGATACCTCTTCCCTAGAAACGCATTTTCTCTAGTGCGTGAAGAGCAAAACCGTGAGGGCCTTAGCTTGATGAGCAACCCAAAGCAGACAATATATGTGGACGACTGGTCTGGACTGTTACAAATAGTATAAGAGTCGATTCCCGACCTGCTGTGCCAGCGAGAACATTGGACTTTAAGGGGGTAGATTGTGAGATCTCACATCGGTTGGAGAGGAGAACAAAGTACGTCTTATAAAGATACAGATACCTCTTCTCCATAGACACGTTTTTTCTATTGCAGGAAGAGCAAAACCGTGAGGCCTTGGCCCGATGGGCAACCCAAAGCGGATAATATTTATGAACAAGTAGTCTGGGTTGTTACAGCTTTGGGCACCAAAAGACATCTCTTAGAAAAAGAAGATCACAAAATATTAGAGATAGCAATTAGCACTGAAGTATATGTTAACCAAAAAAAGAGAGAATTTTCAACAACAAAAGCATAGACGAGATGAACTTCCATCACAACACAATCGATTGGATAAGTGAGTTCTTCTATGCAAGAATAAATATCAGCCAAGCATCAGCTAGCATGTCAAGGAAAAGGAGAACAAGAAGATGATAGATAAGCACTATACAACTTCTTCTAATTAATGTGTTAGAAAAATATAGCCTCAGTGAACGGATGCTGCATTAGTATCACTAATCCAGTAATAACAGATTCCTAAGTTTAAAGAAAGTAAAGGATTGCTCCAAGGGAATGGTTGCCAAATCGTTGGTATAATAATCTTCCAAATCTTAGCAGAACAGAAGATGTTACTAAGTTCCAGTTTACTCTCGTCCTAATATGTGTTGTTATTGGGTAAAATTGAAAGAGCTTCTCTTGTCTAAGATGAGTTTTTTTTTACTGATATGCTCCGTCTCCTGCATGTGTCTTTGTCTAGAATAAGAAATTGTTGGTATAACTGCTTCTGATTAACATAGAACTTATTTATTCAGATGTATTTTCAGTAACTTTTTGACTTTTGTATTAATTAATCTAAACCTTGTTACTCAATTTGGAGATTATTCAATATATTTCTTTTAATTTTCGAAAAAAGTTAACGTGGACAGCCAGCTGGTATTATTATGTGACCAACACTCGATATTTCTTAGTACTTTTTGACAAGAAATTTAAGTTTTATCTCTTTTCAGCCTACCATCCTTAGTTAAACCAACTAAATGGAGGTTCTTAAATCAAATGTTGAAGACATAATAAGATGTATGACCAAAGACCTACCGCACAATTGGTAAAAATAGTTGACTTTAGGTTAATGATGATACAACATCACCTTTCAATCTTCAATCAACACCACACCGTTTGAAAATCTATATAATTTCCCACTTCCAGGACAATTCCTTATTTTACTGGGGATTCAAAAGTGATAGATGTTGATGAAGCGTTTGAGAGTATACAAATTAGTTTTACAAGTGGCTGAGTTCTACTTGGGATGAGCATAAAAGATAATGAAAGTGTAAGCTGATAAAAGAATAACTGATCGTGTAGGAGACACAGATAATTGAAGCTGCAGTCGTGTACACAAATTAATGTACCCAATCAAAAAGCTCTCTCCTCAATTCCATGGACCTTATAAAATGTTGGACAAATTTGGCCAAGTGGCATATAAGCTGGAGCTTCCTCAACGGTATCTCATCCACGACTTTTCTTATATCCCCTTACTTAAATGAAATGTGTCCAGTAAGGTGATCGTGCTAGACAGAAGGTTAGTAAGGAGGCACAATCGTCTTACTAACTTAGGTTATTGCTCAGTGATCCATCTCAATCAACTGTAAGAGAGACGACTTGAGGATAATTTTATGATCTATGATAAAGGTTTCTAGAGAAAAAGAAAAGCAATAGGCGATGATTTTTGTAGTTACAATGTGAATATGAGGTCTTTATAACCCTGAGAACATTCCTAATGCATCATTCAATAATAGTGACATAAATATGTTATACGTTACAAGGTGTATAAGGATTAGGTCCCATCATCTCATTAAATAAGCCAAACAAATGTGCTCTTCTGTCTTTGATGTTTTGTCGAGACACAAGAACAGTAAGGCAATGTTATGCCTTAAACTTTTCTTTTTCATTACCCATTGTACTGTTCTGTTTGTTTACACCTGACAGTCTATGTACATGACATGTTATCCACTGCTTCAATCAACTTAATATAGGTTAAAAGATTCACACGTCTCTTCCCTACATCCATAGAGGCTTCTTTCTTTTTACATTTGTCAAACCGCAGCTGCGTACGACTTAAAAGATTTTGAAATTTCGATGCATGGTAATAAATGAAGAAGCTTCCTATTGACTTGTAAAAGCCGGTCCAATTGGTTAGGACGACAAGTTTTAATGGGAATATTCTAATACTTAAATGTCATTAGGAAGATAATAATATATTTTTCGAAGGAGATAATTCCCTTAAAATGTATTAGGTCCCATGAATTTGCTTACATCACTCCGTGAGAATAACTTGTACAGATTAACATTTGAATGTGAAATTTATCATTGAAACGTATGATTCTATTGGAGATGAATCCAATCGAAATTTAGCAAATTCTATTGGAGGTGATGGACTCCTGTCCTGGCCGGAAGGAAATGGCCTGGAATTCATGCAGGCTCTTTAAACGACGAAGATCATACCTCTTATTATATATATAAGGTTATTTTTAGATTTTAGAGTTTTCCATTGGTCCCTTGAGTTAAGCTGATTAGGTACACTTAAAATTTATCTCAAAATATATTATTTATTCAAAAAAATAATAAGCGCTGATTGAAACTGTTGAAAATGATTGTGTTAATTAAATTTAATTTATAGCTGGCATCAAATAAATTATTTTAATTTTAAATCTTTTGTTGATGATGATGTTGATGTTGATGAAATTGCCAAGTCATAGACTTCTGGCCCTTTGTCTTCAGTTATTTGGGCACTCTGTCTCTGGGGGTAGGTGATTGTCATTTACACATGTCGGCCTTCAAATGTTTATAATTAATTCCTTACCATAAAAGTAAAGGAACACTTCATTTGACCATCTTGCAAAATGATTTTTCGATAGCATTCAAGAAGTTTACAAGTAGGTCAGGTCAGGGAAATTTACCCTGTAAAGTTACCGATAATTTTTTATTTCTTAACTAAGATACATCCAGTAATCCACTCTAAGAGTAATAGGATTAGTTCGTCACAACAAAAGTTAGGATTAATTGTGAGCATGATTCTTGACAAACATGTGATTTTATTTTTAGATGTAAAAGTACCAACTTTTTCAGTAGCTATATAAATTTTATACTTTAAAATTTTCTGTGAGAAGTTTTTGTAATTTCTAAAAAGTTTATAATAAGTTATTTTGTTAATTTTATTCTATCATCTTTGAGACAAATGATATATTTTACGTATGTTTACATATCATTAATCATATTAAAATATAATAATATTTATTTATATTTATATTTATTAAACTAATAATATATTTATTAATTTAACATGTTAATAAATTAAGTTTTTCATTAAATTATTATTATGTAATAATACTAATAAATACAGTGATCAAATTATCATTTTTATTTATAATCAATATTTTATGAATAATTAATTATTATTTTACTTATTTTTACTCTTAATAAATAGAATTACAAAAATTCTTGCTATTTTATAAATTTATCAAACTTGCATGAGAATCCAAAGAAATGAGGGAACTCGTTGAGGACCGGACCACTTTTAAATTAGGCTCCAAAGTGAGTTGACATCATTCCACCCCCCATTGGCAATAAAATCTGCAGCAAAAGAAACCAAAAACTGTCCATTTACTAAAGGATTCTACACTAATTTATCTCTACCCAGTTGTGTATTGGGAGGGAGAATGCTAGCAATTCTCATGCACACACTGGAAGGCAGGAGGTGTTGAAATAAATCCTAATTCCACTGGCCTGTTGTATCCCAAACAGAACTCACCGTCATATTGATGGCTTGCTGGGGAACATATGTATCTGATGGATAAACTAAAGGGCCACACCTTGTCCAATCATCTAACCAAAACCTTACCTACTCTCCATTTCCAATACTCCACCTGTAGTTGGACATAAGCTCATCCTAATCACTAGAAATGCCCCTCCAAACCATGGAACCTCCTTTACTATACAAATTAGAAAGAAAAAAATGTTGCGAATCAATATTTGGCCGTGAGAACTCGAACCCATAAAAGATCCTATCTTATTAACATATACCAACCCAGTTTCAGAAGAAAAGCTTCATTGCTCGTGCTTAAACTCAGGAGGCCTAATCCACCATGCTATTTAGGTTGACATATAGTATTCCAAGCTACCAAATGGGATTTACGTTGCTGCTTAGAAGAGCCCCATAGGAAGTTTCGAACAATGCGCTCAATTTCCTCGCATAATCTACCTGGTAATCGTAATATTTGCATAGTGTAAGTGAGTATGGCCATTAAGATTGATTGAACAAGAGTGAGTCTGCTTCAAAAAGACAAAGCGCTAGCCTGCCATCCAACTATTCTAGCTCGTACTTTGTCAATAATAGGCTGATAAGTTCCCTTGGATATGCACCCATGTAGTAGTGGCATACCCAGGTATTTGCCCAGATTCCTAACCTACGAAAATCCAAGAGTAGTGCTAATAGTTTATGCCAAATGCGCCGGTGTATTCTTTGAGCAATAAATTCTGGTTTTTCCCGCGTTGAATTTTTTACTAGAAGCACAAAAAAAATTGATCTAGGACACTTTTAATCACATCAACCAATCCAAATAAGCCTCCGCAAACATAATCAAGTCATCAACAAAGAACAAATGAGAAAGCTTTGGTCTTCTGCGATTAAAAGAAATAGGCCTCCAACACCCTTGGGAGATAGCATCATCAATTAAATGCCCCAATCTCTCCATACAAAGCACAAATAGATAAGGAGAGAGTGGATCTCCCTGTCGAACACCACGAGAAGGGAAGAAAATATCCGAAACTTGACCATTAACCAAGACCTACATAGATACTAAATAAATACATTTCATAATTATGTTAATAAAGGCGGTAGGTAAACCAGTAGCCATTAAAGTAGGCTAAATGAAGTCCCAATGGAGGCGATCATACGCTTTCTCTAAATCAATCTTAATAGCGAGCATACGTCTTTTCCCTTGCTTAACACGCATGGAATGAAGCACCTCTTGCTTGATAATAATATTGTCCGTAATATGTCTGTCAGGAACAAAACTAGACTGATTCGGTGCTACTAAATGATTTAGCACAGGTTTCAACTGATTAACTATGATCTTTATAATGGTTTTATATGAGACCGTACAAAGACCAATCGGCCGAAAATGAATAAAATTCAACGGGACTTGAATCTTTGGAATCAACGTCAACAGGGTACGGTTGATCTATGAATCCCATTCCTAATGGTTAAATATTCTTCTTGCCCAATCACACACAGAACCACCAACAATCTCCCAATGTTTTTGAAAAAACAAAGATGTAAACCCATCAATACCAGGCACTTTGTTAGGATCAATTCCAAACACTGCAACTTTAACTTTCTCATCCGTAATCGGCTTGGATAGGGTCATCATATCCGAATGAGGTAAAGTGGAAAATCTAGCACTCATATGAAATGACTGATCCCAGCTAGTTTCTTTAGAGTAAATTTCAGAGAAATAATTTCTAGCTAGGACTTTTAGCATAACTACATCGGAGCACCAAGTCCCATCATCGGTCTAGATTTTAGTCACAAAAATTTTCTTTCTTTTAGCCGCCGTTACCGAATGATAATATCTAGTATTCCTATCTCCTTTTAAAATCCATTGACATCTTGACTTTTGATACCATAGAAGCTCCTCTTATAGAAGAGTGTCCTCAAGGTCTTTTTTAAATATTTCCTCAAGGTTCCTCAGAGAGCAAGAATCCCTGAGCTTAAGTGATCATTGAATGCCCTCCAGTCGGCCAAGTAATCTTCTCTTCTTAAAAATATTACCAAATACATTGTAAATCCAATTCTTTACTTTTTTCGAGAAATTTGCAAGATAATCTTGCAAACAAATCTCTCGAACCCAACATCCCTTAACAAAATTCTTAAACTCCTCATGTGTTGTCTAGGTTGCTTGAAACCGAAAAGGTTTAGGTCCAGGAGCTTGATCCCCTATCGACTCAAACTTAATGAGAAGAGGTCTATGATCTGAATTCAGGAAATGAAGGTGTTTCATCGCTGTAGTAGAGAAGGTATCATTCCAAGTGCAACAACCAAAAGCTCTGTCAATTCTCTTAAACAAATTGCCTCTTCGCCACGTGAATTTAGCTCCCACATAGCCTAGGTCCTGCCACCCACAATCATGCACGCAGTTTTGAAAATCCTTGTTAACAATATTTCTAACGAAATGCCAGCCCCTTTTGTCACCAGCTTCAAGCATGACATTAAAATCCCCAGTAACTAGCTAGGGAAGGTCCACAACTCTTGTCAATTTTCTCATGTATAACCAGAGAAATTTGCAAAGTGAAGGAACCTGATTAGCATATACTGTAGTGCAACAAAAAGAGAATGCTTTCCATGTCACACGCATGTGGGCAAATTGTTTGTGTGACACAAGTAAAGATATTTCTACATTATCATTCCATAGAATCCATATACCACCAGAAAAGCTTGAAGCCTCGACCCTACGTGAATTGGAAAATTTCAATTGCCGAATAACATCATCTGCCTTGCACCTACTAATCCTTATCTCAACCAAGACAACTAGAATAGGACGATACTGATGAACATAGTTTTGTCATACAGAAGGAAAAACTCTACCTCCTTCACCTTGACAATTCTATACAAGAATCGACATTCCACAACGTAAAGTGACTATCATCATGGACTGCATTGATGTAGCCATCTGCTAGTAATGTTAAACACTAGTTCTAACACAACCATACGATTCCTCAAGAACACTACTAGGCACAACTTTATCATCAGATATGTCATTGACAACTTCCATATTAACAGTACCCTCTTTATCAATAATCGGTGCATCAGGTGGTTTGCATTGTTTAATATTAAGATGCTGGGATCTGGACTTAGTTCGTAACCTTTTGTCCTCGACCTCGATATCCATATCTTCATCATTAGGCAAAGCAATTGATTCATTATGAACCACCGCTTCTTTATGAGATTGAATGAAGATGGAGGCATGCTTCTGGTTATCGCCACGAACAACCTTCCTTGCAGAACCTTCAGCATGTCCTATTTTATTTGGTGCTGGATTTTGTGTTTGGACTGGATCGGCAATAGATTTTCCATTGGACATATGGGACTGCTGGCCGTTTAAACCTTGGCCCATAATACTAACCCGCCTCACAGAGGTCCCTTGTGTCTAGCTCGATTGTTTGAGGACTCCTAGCTCATGATTAATTATATGAGAATCCCTGCAGTGTACTCCAGCAAAATGATGATCCGCATGGTCCTTTAAAACAAAAAAGCAAGATCCTCATTTATCCCCCTAATTTTTTTGCTAAAGAAAATCTCCTATTCTAGTCTCCATTTCTAAAATTACAGCTCTTTCTAGGTTGCACTTGAATCCAAGGACCATAGGGTTCCTTCACCAGCAGCTTTGGTTCCTCCACCATAGTTGCAGCCGCTGCCACTTGATCAACTTGATTGCAAGACGGAGTTGAAACTTGGGATTGTACCTTTTGAACACAGGAAATAACATTATGACCGACCACTCCACAAGAATTGCAAATGTCAGGGAGACCTTCATAAGCAACTTTAATTTCTTCACCATCAATTTCCACATTGGATTTCAACGGCTGGCTAAAAATTGTTAGACTCGTTCTCGGTACTTATTTATGGCCACATTACGAAAGATCTTGGTGGCTTTAATATTAAAAGAAGTCATAGTTGTGAGAACAAATGAGAAAAAAAAAGAATCTAAAATAAAATAAATAAAGAAGTCACGTTGTGAGCAAAATTTACAGCTGATAAATCAAAAGCCACGGTCATGACTAAGAGGAGTTACGGTCGTGAGTAAAAAAAAGAATTAAAGTTACGGTTGTGACTAAGAGAAGTCACAACCGTGAGTGAGAAAAGTCATGGCTATGAGTGTGCTTCGGTCATGAACGATCATGCACTTCTGTTATTTAAAAGGGCCAGTGCACGATTATGTCCTCCCATCTTTTAAGAGCCCTGAGATTTAAGGTCTCTGTCACGATCGTGCACTCCTGATGAGGACTCAAACTTAAAAACATCATATCTCTCAATTTTGATGTCCAAAAATTACAAAATTATATTGTTAAAAAGTTAAAAGAATAAGCTACAACTTTTATGTAAACAACTTTGTCTAATTCTGCCTAGATTAATACAATTTATTTGTAGAAGTCAGAACACAAGAAAAGATAGATTTCTTGGAGTTTGCCAAGTTTGCAAGGTTCAATGATCTGCTTGTTCTTCAATTGAGGAGTGGAAAAAATAATGAGGTGAGTTGTGAAGCTCAGTGGCTAATACGCTTATAGCCATTGGTGACGTATATATATATATACATGACATGCTAAATTTCATTCTAGCAATTTAAATTATTTACAGTTCTAGCTTAAAGAACTCATAGACAAACATGTCATCATAAATCATGTCATGTATATTCAGCTATCAAAACATAACACTCAAATGTATGTCAGGCTCAATCAAATCACAATGAAATGCACAAACATAATGGCTTGAGAGAGTCCCATGGAACAAAATAGAGAAACCGAAGTTTACACCATGAACGAAATGAGTCTGATTCTTAGGAGTTTATATGCCACAAGCAAGCAGCTGAGAGAAGGCTTTAAGTCAACGTGTATGTGACGAGCGAAATGGTATATCTCTTGCCCACACAAGCAAATTTCGATGCTCAACTCATTTCATTACATATTCACACTTTCATGCTTCTTGTGTTTTTTCTTCTTTTCATTTATTCAAAATGCGGTAAAATCTTTCAAGACATAACAAGATAACAAATCACAGTGCATTTTCCAACAATCATAATAATTCAAAGTCAAACAATTTAAGCATGTAAGCAAACAAGAATTCAGCTCATCATCACAATAACTATAAACATATTACCCTACCTAATTTATAATATGTCCAAACTTAAGTTCACCTTTCTTTTTGCTCTTTCCTTGGATTTTCTTAGTTTCCTTCAAACAAACAAACCTTCATTCAAACTAATATAAAAATAAAAAATTTATAAAGTTTTAATATTCAAAAATGAGCTTAGACTTAATCTACTCTTGATTTATCTAAGTTAAAATAACTAAGATCTAGTTAAAAATTTATGAAAATCAAGAATAGGTTTCTTGGTTTCCTCTCTTGTTGGAGGACGAGACTCTCTTCTCATGTTACTCTCTCTGTCATTCTATTATTATAGTTTGGCCTTTTTATTCATGATTATATTGAAAAGGAATTTTGTCAAACGAGAGTAAGATTAGATTAGATTCCACTAAAAGAAGTTCATCATTTTAATTAATGCGAAGGCTTCACGTTTTCGGTCAATTTTGTGAACATTTCATTTTTTAAAAAAAGCAAAAAAGAGGTAAATGATTTTCCTCAAAATTTGACAAATAGATAGTGCGAAGCCATGAAATGTTACGGGAAACATTACAGAGATGGCAATTGCTGGAACGCATTATTTGACGACCTGTTAGGGAATAGGAATAGCTCTGTGTACGGAACTGAAAATAAGTGAATAACAAATCCACTTTCTAGATTTTTAAAAGAGATTTTAACACCTTACTGTAGTGGCAAGTTCAAATTCAAATTCTCCATCTTCCAAAGTCCAAACTACTTTACTTTGTATGACATGAATTGTCCCAATAAACAAATAATTTTACCAATAAATTAAAAACAAAACAAATTTACTATTTTTCTGTGTGTTTACTTTTGTATACTAATTTTTATTTGTATTTTTCCACCTGTATATTATTAACAACGACAATATCGGTCTTTTCACGCGTTTCTCTTTCATTGTCTTTGCTCTTCAACAACAGAAATAATCCAAAAGATTCACAATCCTATTCAAATTCGTAAACAGCCTTCAAAAATCAAAACGCTGCTTTTCTCCGTAACTTATTGACGAAGAAATTTTTTTTAAGGACTTTGTTTCTTAGTCTTAGTCGCCGTTTCCCCCGTCAATACCTTTGCATGCACAGGTCATAGGCAAATGTGATTTTGAACTACTTTTCATTGGATCTGGTCAAATAGCTGGACGTCCCCTTTGAATCATTCACACAAATTTCAGATTTGGGTTTTTCTCCGTTGTTTCTTAGGAGCGAAAAGGGGCTTCGTTTTGTTCCCTTCCTCCTTTTGCGCTCCTTTCCTATTGGGATTGTTTTGTTCTCCTTTCTGTGTTGTTTGATTTGAAAGATTGAGTCTTTGAAGAAGATTGTTTCCGGGTTTTGCTTGGTTTGTTGAGTTACAACTCAAACTTCAAAATTTTGGGCGGTTTATATTCTGAAAATTTGTTGATAATCTTCAAATAAATCAAACTGTGTATTGCTCAAATGGCTCAAAGTGGATGGCTTTGTGCTTCGGAGCTTTTGCTACTTTTGCCTCTGGAGGAGTTTTTACCATTAATGAAGAAATAAGAAGGACCGCAAATGCTTGTAATGCGGATTCGACAACAAATGATTTACATCAAGTCAAAAGTTTTGATATATTTGGTGATTCTGCTTTCTGCATCTGTGTCGGTGAGCTCAGAAGATAGACATGGACCAGAGGAAGTGTTTCTAAGCCAATTGGTCAATAAGGCAACCGGTGCGATTAATGAGAAAACGGTAGGAGATTGGACCCTATAATTTCTCTTGCTTTTGCTTTGACCAGAATCGGATGCTTTAAGTTCCTTTCTGCGTAAGGGATTCTAGGTTGACTAGTTTTATGATTTTAAGCTTCAAACTTACCAAACTGCTGCTTACAGATACCATCATCGTTAAAACCCATTTAAGGCCTATTTGGTAATGGGGATATTTCGTAGGGATAGCAAGATGTTTCTTAGGATCATATGACTTGAGGGGAATATAGACTAGTATGGAGCTTGACAGCGTTCTTTACCTTTACCCACTTTAGAAAGACTTTCAATTACTGCGCCTATTGTTACTTGTATGATACTGAAGCTGCAGGCATGTAGCAGTCTATATTATGACATATCAAAACTGGGGCATGAATATCTGAACTGATTTATTTTAAACTGCCTGACCTGCTATTCTTTGATAAGTTTGGATAGCTCATTGTTCACATTTTACATGTCTGCATACAATAGGCACGATATGCTAAAGATGTTAATAGTTATGGAGTTTATGTTTCCAGGAATTAAACCAATTCATTTGATAATTTAAAACATTCTGATTTTGGAGTTTTTAATAGCTATATTACATGGTGCATACTCTCTCTGGTACTTTTTTTAAGGTTTCACCCTTTTGGGGAGACATGTTTTTGAGGGGAGAGGCTTGGGGTTTTGCTTCAGAAGTCAAATTGTTGTGTTAGCTTGGGGGTTTAAGAATTTGTGATTATCATGAAGTTACTGAAATCTTGTCGCCAGATATATGAGTGATACTTGAAGGTCCTGTACTGTCATGTGGAAGCTATGTTGTGGAGTGATCCATATATTTATGATGCATGTTTGGGCTTATTCATACTGCATGGCACCTGGCAGTTTTACTTTGATCAACCATGATCCCTTTTTTCCCCAGTCATCGCTTTTCCTATTATGCTCTTCCTTACCTTTCCTTTTTTATGCATACACGTGAACATAATTGTCTGATGTGTGTTATGTTGATGCCATTTCTAAATGCTGAATTCCATCTAGTTCCCCATGTGGCAATTTGTAAAGTGTTTGTGGACTCAAAACATTTTTCTAATCAATTGACCGCAGGCAGAGCTACCAAGGACCAATTGCAGATTTGACCTTACTTGCTTTGAGGAAGCTAATGAAGACCTCAGTTCCTTTTCTGAGGAAACATCTAGGACTAAGTATTGGTCGATTGCCAAAGAAAAGATTCAGAAATTGACCAAATTTCTGCATCTTCAGTCAAAACAAACTCTTTTAGATTGTATAAGAAAGCAAAATCTCTTGTTCCATGTTTATGGAGAAAAAGGTGGCTCTGCTTCTGAGGACAGAGAGTGCCCTGATTCATTATTTGCCACAAAGGTTGTCCGAAGAAGGAAGCTGCTACAGAGCACTCCACCTGCACCCGAACCCACCGCTGGCTCAACTTTTCCTACTCCCTCTCCATCCCCGTCTCTTGATTTGGCTCCTGCCCCTAGTGTTAACCCTCCAAGTCCAACTCCTGGAAAGAAGCCATTTTTCCCCCCAGTTGACAGATCACCACCTCCACCCGTTGAAAATAGTTCTTCAGATCCAGTGTCCGGTTCGGATGTTGAGCCAGTTTCAGCTACCAAAAATAATCATCAACCAATTATAATAGCAGTCGCCGTTACAGCATCAGTGACATTTGTATTTGCAGCTTTATTATTTTTTTGCTGTACTAGGATGTGTGGGGGAGGCCGTGGAGCCAGACAAAATGATGAGAGACCCCTTCTGAGTCTAAGCTTAAGCGACTACTCTGCTGGTACATACTCTCTGTGATCTTCTTATTGCAATGGCTTATTTTGATAGACTTCTGACAATGACTAAAACATATTTTTCAGGTTCTTCACACAAGTCTTTTGGGATGTTGAACTCAATTAATGAAGCAAAGCTTGGTCAGCAGTATCCAAGTAATAACTCAATGCATGATAAAAGAAGCTCATTTGTGGATGGTAAGCGATATGCAGTTGATGGTCAGCAAAATGAAACGGTATCAGTTGGTGCTGCCAGTGGTGATGTCAAGCCCTCTTCTGAGACCATTGATGCATCCAACAAGATTGGTTTGGTACCACCTCCTCCTGGAAGGATTGGTAGTACTTCTTCCCTAAAACCACCCCCTGGAAGGGCAGTTCCACTTCCTCCTGAGCCACCTGCTTCTCTTAGGCCTCCTCCTCGTAGTGCTGGTCGGCCTCCTCCTCCACCTCCTACCCCTCCTCTGCCTCAGAAAGCTGGAAGTGCAGCCCCTTCTCCTCCGGGACCACCCCCTCCACCCCCTATGGGATCTGGGGGCAAAGCTGATCCACATCCTCCTCCACCTCCAAAAGGGGGTATTGCTCCACCCCGACCACCACCAGCAATGCCTACATTCTCTAAAGTTCCTAGGCCACCTGTTGCATCAAATTCTATGTCAAATAATATTGGAGCTGGTATGGAGGATAACAGTGATGCTCCCAAAGCCAAGTTAAAACCCTTCTTCTGGGACAAAGTTGTGGCCAATCCTGACCATTCAATGGTTTGGCATCAGATTAAATCAGGATCATTCCAGTAAGTTGTCTTCTTTGAATGTTGAAACATTTCCCAGGACTATGCTTTGGGTTATTCTTGTACATCTACATATTACTTTTCTGCTGAATAATGATAGGTTCAATGAAGAGATGATAGAAACTTTGTTTGGACATGCATCTTCTGACAAGAACAAAAATGGCCACAAGAAAGACTCTTCTTCTCATGATCATACACCCCAATATGTTCAGATCCTTGATCATAAAAAGGCACAAAATTTATCAATTCTTCTGCGTGCACTTAATGTTACAATAGAAGAAGTCTGTGATGCACTTCGTGAAGGTAAAATGCTCCCTCTCTCTGACATTTTTCTTACAGGGAAGAATCTGTTACATGTTTATTTATGTTATTTAGCATTGAAATATATTGATCAGAACAGGATAGGCAATATTTTGGCCTGTCTAGGAAGCTCTGGAATGTAATATATCAAATACTTGTTTCTGTTTTTATGTGTCTTGTAATCTCTTCTAATAAAATCAGGAAATGAGCTTCCTGCGGAGCTCCTACAAACGCTTTTGAAGATGGCACCTACACCAGATGAAGAACTGAAGCTTAGGTTGTTCACTGGTGAATTATCTGAACTTGGTCCTGCTGAGCGTTTCCTGAAGGCGC
Source organism: Erythroxylum domingense (assembly GCA_025594535.1). Classification (NCBI taxonomy): domain Eukaryota; kingdom Viridiplantae; phylum Streptophyta; class Magnoliopsida; order Malpighiales; family Erythroxylaceae; genus Erythroxylum; species Erythroxylum domingense. The sequence continues at coordinate 46,235,283 of JANQBM010000222.1, forward strand.
TGGTTGACATTCCATTTGCTTTTAAACGACTTGAAGCATTACTTTTCATGTGCACTCTAGAGGAAGAGGTTAATGCAACTAAAGATGCCTTTGAGACCTTAGAGGTAGGATGGTCTATGTTACTTTGGTTAAGTTTTGTGATTTGTTATTTTGTTCCTTCCCACTGTTAATTTACTTTTTAGCTGTATTTTATTCTTGTTTTTAATGTCTGAAAGAATAGATGAGTGCTACTTTGATATTATGTTGGATTGTTCATCTACAAATTTATTATTGATGATGTAGCAAATGCTCTAACTGGGTCTGATATTGTCACTAGTAAAAGATTGCCACATATGCACTTGAAATTATTTCTAATTATTTCTAAAGAGTTGTGCATATTATTTTCAATTTAGGTTTTTGTCTGTTTTTTACGCGTGTTAGCCGTGTAATAAACCTGGAAACAGCTTTACTTCCTTTTTAGTTTGACTTGGTCTTTAGTTCAAGCCCTTATGTTGACTGAAAATGTGACCCCTTGGGGAATGACTATTGTGAATCCTTGGGAAATGCCTAATGATTTAAATGGCAGCACACTATGTTCATGCTAAATTCCTGCAGTTTTTGATGACAACTATTAATTGTCAGCTTGGTACTATGTGGCAGGTTGCTTGCAAGGAACTTAAAAGCAGCCGATTGTTTCTCAAACTTCTTGAAGCCGTTCTGAAAACTGGGAATCGAATGAACGATGGAACATTTCGTGGTGGTGCACAAGCATTCAAACTTGATACACTTTTGAAATTATCTGATGTCAAGGGAATAGATGGAAAGACTACACTCTTGCACTTTGTTGTTCAGGAGATAATCCGTTCAGAAGGTGTGAGAGCAGCCCGTGCAGCTACAGAAAGCCGGAGCTTCTCGAATATCAGTGTCAAAACAGATGATCTACTTGAGGATGTGGCATCTGATACAATAGAGCACTATCGCAACCTTGGTCTTAAGGTGGTTTCTCGTCTAAGCAGTGAGCTTGAAAATGTGAAGAAAGCGGCAGTTTTAGATGCTGATACCTTAACGGGAACTGTTTCCAAACTTGGCCAGTCGCTGTTGAGAACCAGAGACTTCCTAAACAAAGACATGAAAAATTTAGAGGAAGATAGTGGCTTCCATGAAATATTGAAAAGCTTTGTGCAGAACGCTGAGGCAAGTGTGATGGGGTTGCTGGAGGAAGAGAAAAGAATTATGGCTCTGGTGAAGAGCACTGGTGATTACTTTCATGGGAAAGCAGGTAAGGATGAAGGCTTAAGGTTGTTTGTCATAGTAAGGGACTTCTTGATAATTCTAGACAAGGTGTGCAAAGAAGTGGGGGAGGCACAACAGAGGATGCTGAAAACTCTTAAGAAAGAGTCTTCCACTGCATCATCCTCCTCCGAGCCCCGCCATCAACCTTCACCTGATCTTCGTCCACGGCTTTTCCCCGCTATTCAAGAGCGACGAATGAATGAATCTAGTTCTAGTTCAGATGATGACAGCTGATAAGCTTCTCTCAAGAAGAGTAATGTCCATTCCTATTGTGATAGTGTACTGTGTGCATTGGCTGAAGATATCTAATTCTGGACTAGATATGCAGCATTTGCGGTGACCTTCTACACGTCATGGATTTCCGGTGTTGTTCCGTGGATGGGAATTCAGAGGTTTAAAGTGGTCCTTCAAGACATTCAGGTCTTTTATCTTAGCATTCGTAGAGCGAGCAATCCAAAATAAAAGAGCCAAGCCAATAGAACTTGCACTTCTTTTTGAGGCCAACTGGAAGCTGAAAGATGATGCAACACCATTCATGAATTGTGTACACCAATCAGTGCCTCAGTGCAGCTAACCTGTCAGTAGTAGTTAGAGTTACTTATCTCTTTATTGTTAACCTCATATTCTTTTTTTAGAATGGGTTGCCCATATTTAGGAGATATGCAGCTGACAATTAAGAAGGTAGCTTCCACACAAATTGTGAAATTATCAGCGGAAACAATGTGCATGCTTTGAGAGTCAAAACACTGCTCTTTGGCTTCCTGAAAATACAACAATCCATATCCACACCTTGCAAGATGATAATCTTGGTGAATGTAAAAGGCTTGGATTGCCAGATACAAAAGTGGAGGAGAATGTTTGCTAAAGTAAGTTCTAGTGTGCGGCTTGTATTAACTCAACGAACAGGTAGCAGCTGTAATCAACTAAAGTTTTGACACCTTACGAAACAAGACTAATTATAATGCATGCAGACCTTGTTGGATGATGTTATGCTTGAACGAAGAGATCGATCCGCTTGATGCGTTGGTTTTAACTCGTCCATTACACCAAGGTCTAATGAAAGCGGAAATCTAGGAATAGAATTATTAGTATTTACTATTTAGTATCAAATGGTAGAAATGATAATAATATTAATTAAAATGTTAAATATTAAATATTTTATAATTTAGTTTCTGATAGCTTAGTTTTATAATTTAGTCATAAAATCACGGGGTCAGGATGGCCGAGTGGTCTAAGGCGCCAGACTCAAGTTCTGATCCTCTAACGAGGGCGTGGGTTCAAATCCCACTTCTGACAGATGGAGTTGACTTAATTTTCGTTCATGCCACGATGACTATTCCTTTTTAACAAATTAACCCTCCTTCTAACTCTAATTTCTCGATTTCCATGTCAGTCCTCCGAATCTTTTCTCATTTACGAATCAGCCTTTCAATCCTAATTCCAATTCCCGATTACCCTACCCAGTTTATAAACCACATATTTTTTGAAACATTCCGTATCCGTAAACCCTAAATCCATATTTTTCTCTGCCGTTGAACTGTTTAAGTGAATCCCCCAATTTCCCTTCCAAAAGATGAAGCAAATGAAGCTTTTTCATGGTATCTCCAAATTATCAATCAACTATTGCCGCTACTCCCCCAATGCAATTTCCAGGGCAGGACAATTGCCGGCGGTAGCGGTGGTGACCGAAGACATGTGTAGGAAGGTCGGAGGTCGACCAACTCGTTATTTCTCAACAAATAGTCCAGAAACCACCCCGTCACTAAAGAGTGAAGTAAATGGCGAAATACCCAACTCACCAAATCAACGGTTTTTCGTGTTCCATACCGGTGGATTGACTTGTAACCAATGGAGGAAACTTAAAAATCTTTGCTATCCGAGTGGGAAGATTATGTTTCGACCAAATCCTAATGGGAATGGGAAAAGGGTGCAATCTTCAGTCCAGGTTGGCCACCGTGCTGCTGGTCCTACCTGTGTTTTGTACTTGAAGGAAGGAGAAGCTTCAAGTAAGATGCTTGAGTTGTTGTCTTCTTCTTATTTGGAGTCAATGGGCCAAGATCTTCTTTTGCTATATGGACAACAACAAACTAACTTGTTGGATCACTTGTCAGTGGAAAAGACTTCTTCTTTTGATGATGAGTTGGATGCTTCTATTTTTAGCTTCTATTTGCCCACTTCTTATTTTTCTTTCATGTGTTCTTCTGAGATGAAATTAGATTGAGATTGTCTGTTTTGTTGGTTGACGATCCATGTGAAAGGATTATAACCCTTGGAAGAGAGTTGCAGTCTCTAATTGGAATGTCAAATAAGTTGATGGAGAAGTTTTGGGTTAGAGGCATTTGTACTCGGTTGGTTTTCCTCACTTTTATCTCCTTGTTTTAATGAAGATTGTTGCTATACTTTTATACGTTTAGTCATGGAAAGTATATTACTCGTTGCAGAATTTAATTTGTTGATTATAACCTGAGTTGCTTCTGTTGATCTTTCTTCTGCCATTTCTTCTAAGAAAGGATGGAACTCAGCATCTGATTTTGCTTAAAATATCTTTCACCCATTTGTTCTCCCAAATTGAGTTTGTCTTTTCCTAGTTAATGCAATAGTAACAGAGATCAACAGAAGTGGTCGTTAATTGTTTTCCCTTTGGGTTTGGATTGTTGTAGCTGTAACTGGTAAGTTACAATTGACTAGTGAGTGGTTAATTATCTTATTCTTCCTGCATGAACTGACTTCTGGATGGCTAGGACTTAATCCATATTACATTTAGCATCTGCTCTTGCAAGAAAAACTGTCTAGTCATTTATCATCTTTTCAATCTTGTTGACGTGGTTCTCGCTTGTCTTTCAGTGTCATTCTATTATGGCTCGAGTTATCACTGCACCTTTAGCTAACATTTAGTGAATGCAATTCGCTTCTTCATTCTGACATGATAACTGGCTGATTGCTTGAAATCAACATTATTTAATGGAAGAACAAAATTAACTGGGAGGAAACTGTAATCTATCATTTGCAGCGTATCTGGCTATCTGCTTGAGAAAGTTTAACAATAGATGGCCTTTCTGGAAAATGGTGTGAATCTTGTATAAGCCTCTGTATTTGAGAGGCAGGATTCCAAGTGGTGTGATCAACAGGAAAACAAAATCATTGGAAGTAGAATAATGAGTCCTTAAATAGACCTAAGTAGCCTGGAGTTATTCTTCAAGTAATGGCCTATGTTCCTCGTTTATGCATAGATGTTCATTTCAATGCGAATGTGAAATTATGTGGCCATGTTTTACATCTGAATGAAGTTTTCCGTATCTCGTTAGTGGTTATATGGCAACCAGATTTGCTGGTTGAAGATTGGTCGGGTTGTTTAACTCTCCAAAATAATTTCAATTCTCCAAACTTTTGTAGTAGTCTTGAAACTATGTCGAATTGATTAATTAAAATTAATTTGAAAATAAATTAAGTCAACTGAATTTAAATATGAGAAAGTCAAGATTATCAAATTCTGATTCAAAAGAAAGATCTCATTTAATTGTAACATTTATCTTTAGTTTAAAGAGAATAATTTCACAATTTAAGCGGTTAATCTAAAATATATTAGGATAGTTGTAATAAATTCTGTGAAAAAGACTAAAAATAATAGAGATAGTTGAAATTTGAAACTATTCAATTTAGTTTTTTTATTTATCTTAAGTTAAACATGAAAATTTATAAATAACCTATTTATTACTTGTACCAATTTTTCATGATAATTACGGATCATTGAATTCTTAGATAGCGATAGAATAATCAATATTAAATTAAATTGTCAGATTAATTGAATATTAATCATTTATGAAATATGAGAACTCAAAACAAGAAATACTTGAATTAAAATGTGAATAAAAGTTTAGAATATAAAATCTCACAAGATTACAGCTGGAGTTTTAAATCTCCTTGAATCAAAATAATTTAGTTTAGCCTTGAATCGCTAAAACATAAGAAGAGAAAGAACTCTTTTTTGTTGTAAAGAACGTCTCTTTTATAGGATATTCTAATTTAATACTCTAACTTGTAAAGATATATATTTAAAATAAATTCAAATTCTTACATGATAAGAATAAGGCGAAGATTTCCAATCAAACTTCAACTTTTGAAGTGATTAATTTTATCTACTGAAGCACCTTTTCACCTCATTCTAAATTTTGTAATTATCGCAAATAATGTCCCAATTTGATGCAATTTCTACTCCTCATTTTTTAAAACAAAACAAATATTAATTTTAACATTTAAGCTTGAAAATAAATTCAAAATAAAAGAAATAATATCAAATAATTCGTCATGACGAGATCTTTAACAAAGATACAAAAGTTTCTCATAGCTGCAAACCTGGACGTGTTTCATAGTGTAAAGCTGCAAAACATTCTATCATTGGACAAACTTATTCATCATCTCCAAAACCTCTTACGGTAAATGAGTCAGTGCATCATTTCCCCACTTTGTTACTCATACACTTATTCGCCTCTTACAGTTACAGTATACGAGTTTTGTTCTTGTAGATCGCATGAACCATATGCGATGCTCTTTTATGCTGTTTATGTATTTGGGTCTCATGCAATAGTGACTATAGTTTGACCATGCGCAAGCTCACGTTGGATTTCATTTTCTGTAAAGTGTAGCACTTAGCACGCCTCTAAAATCTTTATGGCAAAATGACGACTTTGAAGGCATAAGAGGGTTTCCACTGGAGATCGATGATTGTGTGTGTGTGTGTATTGAATAACAGAATTTCTTTAACTTGTGTTTAAGAATCTTTATGATGCTCCATCATGATCTTTATAATGAAACGGGGCTAACCAAATGCTTATTGGTAGTTCATATTTATTGATAATTTCTTCTTTAAACGTGTAAGTAATAAAAGTAAATTTATAACAAAAAGTTTTAAATTTAAGCCTATAAGATTCACGATTCACAATATATAATAACAAGGTTTATATAACCAAAAAAACCACTTTAAGGCCTTCTGCGGCACTAATTAGTAAATTACATAAAATTAGTAAAACTAATGTTATTAGGTCCAAGGGAGCAGTGGAGCCTTTAAACGCAGCCCTTGGTTCAATGAATGATAACAAACTTCAAGCGTTCAAGGTGGATTCTCCAGGAACATACTGTTCCGGTTTTGAGTTTGAACATGATGCCAACAGCAAAGCAAAGTTGATTCTAGAGGAAGGAAATTGAAAAGAAATATCTTCTGCAAAGTGACCGTCAGTTTGAGCCTGGGGATGGTGAATTGAAAGTTAGTGCTGAAGCGTAGATTGTCAACAGAAGGAAGCAATAGAGAAGACAGAAGGTACATGACCCTGATGACCAGAAGCCAGCAGGTGGGAAAGCTCTTTCTGGAGGATATTGGAGTATAATAATAAATAACTAAAGTAACAAGAGTCTAATTGTTGGGGAAAGACTGAAGGAAGGAATTAAATTTAATAGGCAGGTGATGAAAGTAATTGGCAAGTTAACGTGGCATCTGTATTATCCTTTTCCTTCTGCTTATATATGCTTTTGCATTACTATCTTATGAGAAGCATTGCCACAATGATAACTATCGTATCTAGATAACTTAAAGACTCCCCTCCAAATTAGTTCCTTCTAGTTTCCTCAATAAAACCAGTTTGATTAGTCCACTAGCCAAGGACTAGCAGAGTGCCACTTTTAAGTAGGATACTCTAAGGTGCTATCACCTCTTTAAAAAACTGGACATAAGCAACGCAGTATCTAGAGCCAGCGTATCATAATAAACAAGTTAAATTGTATAGCGAGATGAAACAAATCAACACTTTGCGGGATGTAGAACCTTATATAGTCCGGAGGTGTGACAACAAGGATTTCATCTCTTAAAATCCTTTACTAAGTATACGAGAGCCAGCACAATATGGAACGCCCAACTCATTATCCTCCATAGTAACCATTTGTTAAGTCATTCGCTCCTCTTTTTGTTTCTAAACTAATAACAAGAGACTCTTTGTTCAATAATCAATACCACTTTCAGCAAATGAATATAAGACCTTTCACATTGACGAACTCAGCCATACCTTTCCAAAATGGTCGAGCTTCAATTGTCAGTACCAAGTAGCTGCGACATATATAAAGGCAGAAACAATACCTTAGAATTCTCCCACATTTACCCTACATGATTCCTGATGATTAAAGCAATATCACTCCAAAAATGCTCAACTGCAATCAATAATCATGAGATTTCTCTCGAAAGCATATAACTACTGTCAACTTTTAAACAGCTCGACTACTTCCCCAAACTGGCATTATATTTGATTAAATCGAGCAAAGACACTGCTGCGGCAGTCCTTCCATACCAAACGCCATTATTGCTTACATAGCCCAAAACACTCCAATTCAACAATCAAAGCAGGTGCACCGCAAACGCAAATCAAGCACAATACTAAACATATGTCACCAGTGTGGTTTCAGAAACTTCTCAAATGCCTATTTATGTTATGCTCAGAGATTTTGTCAACTAATTCAAGCAAAAGCCGTCAAGTATGACACGTGCCGAAAATACACAATCTGAAGCATTAAAGATTGCACAATTAGACAAATGCTCAAGCTGACAGACTTTAACAACAAACTCCAGCTACACATGGATCCTGATTATACTACCATATAATCATTTGCAATAAAACTTATAAAAGAAACTTATTCACCACTTTCCTGCAACCTTCAAACAAAGACAACACAAACCTTTCAGACTATTATAACAGTTACGAAAACAGTTATAGCACACGTGTAGCCTCTTCCTACTACAAGCGTCAACTACCACTTCAATCAAGGGACATACGTACAACTACTCAAAACAAACAAAACAATCCATGCAACATAAACTAATTCATGCAGAGCCTGAACTAACGTCAATGGTATTCCAACATAGAAAAACAATGGTGGAACTTCATTCAAACTTTCTCATAATAATAACTTGATGCAAACTATTACTCCAAAAAAGGAACAAGGACATGAACTTTACATTCATGAACTCTAATTACTTAAAGTAAATCATTTAGGAAACAACTGCTATACCAAACCTCAAAGTCAACTTGCCATGTAGTCAGTCCGTAACAGCAGGTCCCAAATATCTATCATATTCAGCTTACATAAAATCAATTTTATAATTGTTCAATGTAATAATAACTACAAGATCAAATCACGTTCAAAAGTAAAAGCGTTATTCCAAAGCTGCATTTGCAGAATCTAGAGGTTACTTCACAAACAAGTAAAACATGCAAGAATTAAATAGTGTTGGCCCAATGCTGCAATATACAGTTAGTAATAGTCCTTACCAACTTCCAAGACAATCTTAAAACAAAAAGTCCTTGCCAACTTCCAAGACAATCTTAAAACAAAAAACACAAGTTACACTAACCAAATTCCAAACAGTGGAGCTGGAACATGATAAATCACAGTAGTACAATCAAGAACATATGCTGCAGTTGCAAATTGCAAATCCAGCTGAAAGCAAGTATACTGAATTCCAGTCAAAGGAATGTGCAGAACACAAACTAAAATCTTCACACAAAACCAAGCATACGAGTATGCTAAACAGCAGATATGATTGTAAATTCTTCCACCATAACATCAGTTACAGGAACACCAGCAAAAGAAATATGCAATTAAGTTGTCCCCCTCCTATTATCCAGAATTGATGAAAGACAAACAGAAGGCAATTTAGGGTGACAGACATCAAGGCGATGATATTATGTTAAACTGGGGTCCCAAACAAGAAGTTGATTCCATCTCAAAATGGCAAATTGGCAACAACACTACGTTAAAGGAGACTATAAGTCATATAGATTAATTTGATATTCATTATCAAAAAAGAAAACAACTTTCACAACTACAGCATTATATTCACACCAACAAGTAAAAACCCTAAAACACTTTAAACTACAATTACCCACGAAAAATAAAAACAAAAACAAAAACACCAACTCAACTCCTAACACTGAAACCTACTAGAACTGACACTAATAGCTCTCTTGAGCTTTTTTTGAGTATGAAAATCTAACTATCATCATCTGCCGAAGCCTTTGATCCAGAGGTCCCAGTCTTCTTAGGAAGGAGAAGATTGTGGATATTAGGCATAACACCTCCATTAGCAATTGTGACATCACCAAGAAGCTTGCTCAATTCCTCGTCGTTTCTCACCGCCAACTGGATGTGTCGCGGCACTATCCTGGTCTTCTTGTTGTCTCTCGCCGCGTTCCCAGCCAATTCAAGAACCTGAATTAATCAGAAAATCATATTTAATTAGGGACCAAAATAATCTAGGAGCAATTCTGTCACCATGCGAACCCTAGATTCGCGAACCGAAACCGACATAATTCATGAAACAACCCATTTTTCAATTTCAAGGGAGATAAAGAAAGAAATATACACACCTCAGCGGCCAGATACTCCAGAACGGCGGCAAGATAGACGGGAGCGCCGGCGCCGACGCGCTCGGCATATTTGCCGGCTTTCAAGAACCTAGCGATACGGCCGACGGGAAACTGTAGACCCGCTTTGCTGCTTCTAGAGGTGGCCTTCTTGGAGGCTCCAGATCCTAGGGTTTTGCCTCTACCCGCCATTGAATTTTATTGAAAGCAAGAGAGGGAGAAGAGAGAGAGATTGAGAAGTAAAAATGGCGTTATGAGAGAAGGCTTTATGGTGGGTTTGATATTATATAGGAGGCTATGATTCTGGAATTAGCCAATGGGAGTGAAGTACGAGGATCGATAAGGGCTACCGTTGGATTGAGATTGTAGAGAAGGGTGGAGATGGAAACAACCATTCTGGTTTCGTTATTGGTCGTGACAAAAGGAGAGGGAGAGAACACAAACGGCGTTAAACGGAAATTTGGGCTTTTTGAAAATTTGGGGTCAAGACATAGGTAGCGCCACTTTGTCCATGAATTGGGCTTGAGAGAGGCATGGACCCAAATTTGAAACATTAAATTAAATAGGCACAAATCGCAGTGGAAATCAAACATAAAAGTTCAACAAGAAAGGAAAAGTTAAATTTAATAAATGTATTATATACTAAGTATCCTAAACCTCGCGAGTGTTAGTGTATCTATACTACTAGCAGTTCCTATTGGTCTCATTCTTCCAACATTTGAAGCTCCCCTTCTAGTATTTGGAGCTTCACTTGGAACTTCCTTTATAATTAGAGTTCAATCTATAAGTCCTTTTTAGCATTAAATTCCTGAGTTGATACTTATGTTGTTCCATTTGCATCTTGAATAGCTCCACTTGATATTGGTCTACAACACAGTTAACTTAGGAGGTTGAAATGAAGCTAATGAGATTAACAATAATTGCATAAAAAATGAGTATATTAAGTTCTTGAACTATAACTTTTGGTGGGCAACCTAATTTGTTTTGTTTAATATTTTGACAATATGTACTTACGATTTCATCTAGACATGTTGTTAGCATTCTAAAGTCATTTTCAGGTCTCATTTTCTTGATTTTTTTTAGCTACTCAACTTCTTTCCTACTTGAGGAGGCATAATATAATAGGGATTCACTTTTGGTTTCACAAAATCTACCATCCACCTAATTTGCTTGCTTCTAATTTTTGGACATATTTTATTAACACTTTTCTCCAACGACGTTTTTTTCCTCACTAATCCTTGTCATGATTAAAATTCTACCAATATAAAATTTTAATCAATTGGCAACTAAATAATAATAAATGAAAAGGAAAAAGAGAAGTTTAGTACTTAATGTACTAAACCATATTAATCATTCTTTGGTTCTTGCTTCTCAAATATATTCATTAAATGCCTTCAAAATGTTGTTATGTATAATTTCACATATGGCCTTGTATTAACAAAGGCTCTTATAAATCACTTAGGTCTTTATGACATAAGATTCATATCTGTCCTCTCAAATAATATTTTATTTTTCTTTTTTTTTAATTATCATTCAATTATACCTCCATCAACCCTATAGAATAGTATGTTCTATATTTAACCTTTAGGTTTATGAACTTAATGCTTATAAAAATCAATTGCTACTAATAAAGTAAGGAAAAACGTATATCTTAGTCCCTAATATTTGTACTAAAATTTATTTTAGACTCTAACATTTGTTGATGTCTAAAGAAAACTTTAATGTTTCTAAAATTATACTATTTAAACCTCAAACTCATAGAATTCTAAACTTTTAGTACGGTTTCATTAGGTGGTGTTAGTGGGGCTTTATTTTTAAGGTTAGAGGCCACTAGTATCACAAGAGCATCCCAGTTAATACCCCAACCTTAAACTTATTAATTTCACAAATTAATAAGTATGTACTTAAAACTTTTGCTTTTAACTTAAAGAGAAAACTTACCAATTCTCAATGATGGCCTCTTCTTACTCTTAAACTGATAAAGTAAACACACGCAAGAGGAGCGTGAATTGTGTGTGACTTAAAAATTTTTAAGTTACTATCAATTCGTATAAACGATATGAACCTACTAAATTTTAACAGAAAAGTCTGTAAATAGAAGGAGTCTGTTAAAGCTTAAAAAGAAACGAGCCTATTAAGGTTTAAAAAATGAAAGGAGCCTATTAACATTAAAAATGAAAAGGAGCCTGTTAAATTTTTAAAAATGAAAGGAGTCTATTAACATTAAAAACAAAGGAAGACTATTAACGTTTAGAAAAGCTTGTTAATGTTAAAAACGAAAGGAGCTTGTTAACGAAAGAAACCTCTTGCAATATTAATACAGAAGGAGTCTATTTCAAAAGTGAAGGAGCCTTTTACAAATTAAACACACACTGTAATGCAAAAATTTAAAAGTTAAGAGAGAGAGTGTGTGACATAGTCGATTTATATTGGTTCAGCTTATAACGAAGCATATATCCAATCCCCAAGTATTTAAGTATTTCATTATAAAACTCCAAGTAGTAAATTTTCAAGAGCCTCTTCAAGCTCACAAGTACATTTTTTTAAAGGTTCTTCAACCTTGTGTTTTTTCTCTTTCTAAGGTACAAGGAGTTTAATATAGATATAACTTTCAAGAATATTAATATTGCTGAAGTATTTCGCAAATCTGTGTGATGTTCGCAAATGCAATGACTCTTCCTTAAGTAGACATTTTCTTCAACTAATCGTTGCTTTATTTTAATTTTGAGTTAACTTTGTATCTAATGAACCTTTGATATAATCTTTGCTAGAATCTTACAATATTCAGACATTGAGAGAAAAGTTTTATCAAAAATTTGCAGAGTTAATTATTCGAATAAGTAAGATCCTTCCGGACACTAATCATTTCTAATAAGGTAAGTTCATTAAAAAGGTTCCTGTAAGAAAAAATGCATTTTTCCTATGATTTTATTTTCTTTTAAGAATTATGTCGTTATAAATAAAAGGAAATAACTCCAATTTGAATTTTGAAATATTATATAGTTATCATCAAAATCATTAATAACAAACTTTGAGCTAACAATCTCCCCCTTTTTTATGATAACAAGTAATAACAAATATATTTTTAAAATTCAAATAATAAAGGATTTCGAAAGATTCCTATAAACTTTATATGATCTAACTCACAGTCATGATTAAAAGAAGCCTTTCTTACAACAGGAGCCTACAGTTTATGCATATCATAGATTTAAACTTCACAAGTTTAGTTCAATAATATTTTAAGAGTTAGCAGAGAATATATCACATATATAAGAGCAAATATATCATCAAAAGCAAGTATATCATTAACTCTCCCCCTTTGTCCTTATCAAAAAGTAGAGGGGAAATAACTAGAAAGTAAGTAAAAAAATAGCACAAGTATGTAAAATAAACCAAGCAAAAAATAGCAACAAAGTTATTTAAGAGATTCAAACATTTTTCGAAGAATAATTTGCATGTTAAGAATTTGATTTTGCATGTTGTTGATCTAGCCACGCATTTGACCTTGATTGGAGTGAATGTTCCTTAGTTGTTGAAGGATCAAATCATTTGTGCTCTGGAGTATGGCAGGGGCTGATTTTTGTAGGCCAAGACCCAAGAGATATGCTGGTCTTTCTGTTTTCTTCTCCACCCACACATTGTCTTTCAGTTTATATCTGAATCGGTAGGGAATAATGAATGGAACATTTCAATTTCATACTAATCCAGATTGTTAAAAGACACTCCATAATAGGCAAAACTTTTGGTTAATAGCATCCCATACAGTAGACCACTATTGGTATTCTTATGACTTCCCTTGTCTACCATAAATCACAAGATCATTGCTAGGAGGTTCATCTTATTGCCCTTCAGAAGATTATACACTACATATGTGTCTTGGAGACTTCATCTTTTCACTGAACTACTCCTTGGAAAAACTAAAGTAGCAGATATTAATGCAAGGTATCGTGGCGCAGTAAGTCTAAATGTCTGCACTAGGATCTCCCTTCGTGGGAATTCTTAGTGTGCAAGAAGATAAAGCTCATAACTTCTCCCAAATCAAGATTAACAATGTCCCACTTATGACAAGGAAGGACTGTTCTGCCTATGGGAATTATGTTCAGAATGTTTCCTAAGATTTCCTCCTCAATCAAGATCTCATATTCACGTACCCAAAAGATGATTGCTAGCTTTCCATCAATTTCTTCTTTTCTCATGTGTGTGTAAAACATCTAACTAAGTCATCACACACCGTTTCACCCGGATTCAAAAAATTTTCCCAACCAACAGCAAGAAAATGAGAAGAGATAGGAATACCAATGTCATTAAACAAGAGAGGAGACAAAATGCATCCTGTAACCACCTTGCCCTTCTTGTAGTGCATTTTGTATCGTGCATGCAGCTTCCATTGACTGAAACAACTTAACCGATGCTAAAGACTCTGCTTTCCTTTGTTTCTTTAATTTTGACCTTTTTACCTTTAGGATTTCTTCACACAGGGCTTCTTCATAAAATGGCTCATCCCTAATAATGGGGTCCTCAATCTTCTCTTCAACTATAAGTGCTTTGTCTTTTCTTATTCCTTCTATTATTCTCTTTTGAGATTTTTCTTCTTCTTTCTTTTCAGCATCAGGGGTTTCTTCTTGTTCAACAATTTTCTTAACTTGTTTTGCAACACTTTCTCTGGTTCGTGGTCGTCTTATTATCCTAGTTGGTTCTTCATCTTAACCATCATCATTAACAATCGAGTGCACTTCAGGCACTTTCTTATCCTTAGAACCAGATTGAGGAGTAGTGAAAGGTGGTGTGAAAGTTTTAGAAGAAAGGATAGGTAGAGTAAGAATAGGTAGTGGGAATGAAGGAGAGTGGAACCTTACTTGTTCTATCAAGGGTAGAATAGTCATTCATTATTATTATACATACATTACATTTCATTCCATCTATCTTCCAAATAATATTTCACTATATTACATTATGAACTCTTTCATCCCTCTCAAACAACCATTTTCTAATATTACATTCATTTACATTCAATTCCATTATAAAATATTCAATTTCATTCCATTGCATTACATTCTATCAAAAACATTTTAGTCCAACCAAATATACCCTAAGAGCTTTGAATTTATTTTGGTGGTTATTAGAGCAATGCAAGGCATATCGAGGGATTTGTGCCTTAAAAGCTTTTGCTTTCTGGTAAGAACATACACCAGGCTTAATTTTCTTGACTATTCCACACTATCCCTTCCCTACTCCAAGCTTTGCAATCTCAAATGTGGTCTCCATATCTTTGTGGTGAGAAAGTGTATATGACATACGCTTTTATGGTACAAAACAAAGGTTAGACCGAACTTACCATCTAAGAGTGCAGAGAATTAAACGAAATGCCATTATTGGTCCTCTTGCTTAGGTTACTAGGCTTTAAAGCAAAGGTATAAGATTCCTAATATTTCAAGTTTTTAAATATTTTAAATATTTAACATGATGCGGTAATAAAAGACTACAGGTCAATCTCATGCCAACAAGGTTTTTTTTAGATAAATTGAAAGTTAAATCATTGTATTATTATTTTTAAAAATTTTATTTAGTATTATACAACTAAATAAATTTTGAATTTTTTCTACAATTATCCTGTTACGTTACGTTGATGAGTTTCTATTTTTTAAACTTGACAAGAGTTCTAAGTAAACTAGTTAGAATATCTAAACTTAAAGTTGCACCAGGTGAACTGTGGTGGGTTTTAAAGCTTGTTCTGAGTAGACTTGTTGGCATCTAACACAAAACGCACTTCATTTACAAGCTACGACACTTAAGCTTCAGAAAATGCCCAATAAGATTACCTTATTACAATTTTTTGCAAGACTCAAGTTTTTAATATAAATAAAAAGGGCAAAGAGAAGGAAAAATGAAAGTTCTTTTAAAACTAATATTTGTCACGAATTAATGATTTAAAGCCAGACACCAATTTAATTAATTAGCAGTAAATTATAACGAGGACTTAACCCACACTAATTAACACAAAGCCACTAAGTGAATCCTAAAAGGTCATTTTCCTAAAAGCCTCGTTAAGGAATATTAGAAGCTGTTTGGAAAGTTCCTCCCACCTAGACTACCCTTGGAGTGGTACAAAAAATTCAACTTTGAACTTAGAGTAAGTGTTTATTTATTCCAAAGATTAAAGTCACAACTCGTAGAACCACATAAGATAATGAAACTTGACTAGTGCAGAAAACAACTCTTAATTAAAATATTTCAGTAATTGCTAAATAGTTTTAGAAATATCACAAGTGATGGGATAAATAATTAAATACTAAAAGACTGCATGTGCTTGCACTTAATTGTAACATCCCCTCACTTATGGGAAGGGCATTTTGGTCATTTTGGTAAATTGGAATGGGTTAGGAGTATTTTAAAGTATTTTTGACATATTCATGCATT
>JANQBM010000222.1:46251476-46268262 GCA_025594535.1 Erythroxylum domingense
CTTCAGCTGATAATACCCAGATCTCAAGTCCAGCTTAGTAAACACCTGAGCCCCCTGCAACTGATCAAATAAGTCATTGATTCTAGGCAGTGGATATCCCTCAGAGTTTCAGAAGCTCAATTTCTGGCTAGTTGCGTAGGTGGAATAGGTTACTGATCTGTCATCGCTGCTTCTTCAAAATCTTCCAATAACTTGGTCTCAAAGGCAGGCAAATTCTCAGTTTGTTCAGGCAAGACTTGCGCAGAAGTAGAAGCTTGTCTCTTGAGCAATTTAGTAGCTTTCATGAGTTGTTTTGTGATCTTCTCTATCTCTAGATCAAACAATAAATCACCTGTAGAAACACAATGTCGAATGCAAACAACTAGAGAAAAAAATGATTAGCAACACAAACAAACAAAAACGTAAACATTAATCCCCGACAACGGCGTCAAAATTTGATGGCGTGTCAAACTAGCAAAAATAAATTCCTACTCTAGAACACTTAAGCGAGTAAAGTGGTGAATAAGGTCGAACTACAGAGACTAATGTAGTAATTGTTTATTTGTGTGAAATCAATAAAATAAATAAATAAAAATAAAAAGAATTGATTTGGGGACGATTAATTTTAGAACACGAAATCACGCAAAAAGAAATTAAAAATAAAGATTGAAAACAATATAAAGAAAAGCCTAGTTAAGGTACTCCTCCATTCGATATTGTAATTAAATCATAGACTCAAAAATATAAATTCCATTCATTCTTATGGACAAAGTTATAGCAGACAGTGAACAACACATATCAACCAATCCATTCGTAATTATTTGAAAACCCCGAGTGAAGCTCCCCCTAACCAATTAGACTATTCCCGAGTAAAGCTCCACAGAATATAATCTATGGCAGCAGTAGGCTCTA
Source organism: Erythroxylum domingense (assembly GCA_025594535.1). Classification (NCBI taxonomy): domain Eukaryota; kingdom Viridiplantae; phylum Streptophyta; class Magnoliopsida; order Malpighiales; family Erythroxylaceae; genus Erythroxylum; species Erythroxylum domingense. The sequence goes on from JANQBM010000222.1 coordinate 46,252,368, forward strand.
ATGGACCTTTGTCTTAGTCAACAGAATCAGAAAAGTTGTAATCTATTTAGACTAAATTATTTAATCTCATTAATTTCTTAATTGAAATTAATTCACCACTTCGATAGTAGACAGCAATCACGGATTAACTAATCTATTCGGCAATTTATTACCAAGTCAATCAATTAATAGGGCTCAATAATTAACAAACCCAATAATAATAAATTGATTAAAGTGCGGAGATTAAACAAACATAAAAGATAAACGAAAACAATTAAATCAAAGAAGTCTCACGAATTACATATATCAAACGTAAGGTTCCTTGTCTAGATTAAAAGGTTAGCCACACATAGCAATATTAAAAGATAATATTATTGGAGAAGTTTCGTTGTCTTCTTTCCCTCCACAAAAACTATTGTTGCTATTTACCTATTCTAAAGCTGATTGTGAAAAATCCCACTTCCTAGAAGTGTTGTTGTAGTCGTTTTCCCTTAGAAGAGTTGCTGCCGTTGTTTTCAAAAATTTCCTCTGCTGATCGTCAAAACGTTCTCTTCTCTAGAGTGAGTCTGTCGTCCTCTTCTCTAGTGTCCATCTCCAGCTAATTGTAAGAATACCTTCTCCTCCCAAGTGCTGCGCTCTTTCCTAAAAAGTAAGTCTAAATTGGTCTAGGTTTTTCTCCTTCAATAAATAAAGTGCCCTAATTAAATATCAAAATAAAGCTCCCATGGGTTACAAGATAACTTGACTTCGTCCAGCAAAAAGGGCTGTGTCCACATCGTCCCAAGGCAATTAATCCAAAATTCGCAGGGAGCAATCTGTCAGCATCGCGTCGCCTTCAACATGGTCATGTTGAAATCCTTTCCAGTTCCAGATTAGCCAAATTCACTCTATATCGCATCAATTTGGTATTTTATCACCTAGAACATAAGACACAAATTATCATAGAAACACAAGCAAAACATCACATAAGCCTATCAAAAGAACATAAAACACATACAATTAACATGCGCAAAATGCAAGTTATCATTGACAGTAAAAAAAAAAAAGCCACCAAAGAAACACGCAAACACTAGAAATACTAGCTGCTGAGACTCCCCAATCAATAACCAGGATAACCCACAAAAATCATGCAAGAACCGAAAACACAACAACAATATATGGATCAATAAATCAACGTAAACTTGGCTGCAAAAGATTATCCAAGATAGCCCTCAGTAGTCATTCAACAATAGGAGAAAAACTCAGGAATAATCAACAATAAACCCAGCTGCAACATCTTGAAACCTTGGCAGAAAGTTGCAGCTACACACATACACCCAGCAACATGTTTTGCATGATTCACTAAGGACCCATCAACCTTTTATTTTCCCACTTCACTAATGAGTCAAGAAGGCAGGTCATGCACACAAGGAGTTGAGACTGCCAATCACACACGCAGGAAGTCCCAGACTTGGAGTCACACACCCAAGCCACACAAACTTCAGGAATCTCACGATATCCTTCATTCACCAACGTAATCCACTCAATCACCCATGCAAACTAGACTTCTTTCACACTCTTACCATTATCCAACAACAACATGATGCACTCATACTCATATTCAAGATAGACTTCTTGCTGGAATCCAACTGTGATCGAATCACGGGCGCAACAAAAAACAAAATTTTTACAGATTTCTAGCGGATCCTGATAATTGAATAAAAGTGAATAAAACATAAAACAATTTAGAAATCGTACCTTGTTCGCCTTCCTGTTGAAAAATCTTTGAAAAGCTTTTTTTGATTAATCAATCACGAGCTGTTCAAATGTCCAGCCTCTAATAACATCCACAAAGTAATTTTCATCTGATTTGAGAGAAAGAAGACAAACAGTGCTAGCTTCTAAAAAGCTCTTCCCATTTAAGTAGAAAAATCATAAGGGTCTTTTATTAAAATTAAATTTCTTTAATTATAATTAAAATCAAATTCTAATTATACTTAATTTAATTTTAATAAAATCAAATATCTCACATTTGATCCCCAAAGTTTCTCAAACTTAATAATTATATTCAACTTAATTAAATTGCTTTTTCTTTCACAAATTATTTTTTGATGTGTGACCCATTAGGTTCCTAATAAATTGGCAATGATTATAAATTATAATTATAATTCACAAGTAGAATTAAATAAATTAAAACTTCTTTTAATTTATCTTTAATTCTCTAATTAAACAATTCATAATTATAAATCATGATTGACGTCTAGCAACATGTCATGATTACCCAAATATCAGGAATGTCAGAGTGATTGACTTAACCTGTCTATGCATGGCTATGAAGTATAATTTAATCATTTCGTCATTCAATATTCTAATTGGACAAAATATGGATACAATGTCTACTCTTATCATTCAATCATGTTTGTTCTTGCTAATTAGTAATTGATTTATAATTAAAATTGGAAAATACCTTTTCAAATGTCAATTCACTCTGGCTAGAGAATTCCATAAATCATTACTAATAAAAAACAGTTGAATATTCTCTCTAATTACTTTAGAGTTACAAATCCTATATTAACTTACTCAACTATCTACATATGGTTCATATTGTATCCAATTACTACCGACTGAATTATCCTAGGACGATTCATAAGTAGCATCAAAACACAGAAATTCCCACACTTGATACCTTGGTAAGCTCAAGTCTGATGATTAATTATGCATTCATCATTATGAGATAATCCATAGACATATAATCTCATAATCGGGTCAGTTCAGTGACTTATTCTCTAATAATCACCCACACATTAGTTTAAGTATCTCTATACTTTAATTTATGAGATCAATTACTTTCTTCATAAGAAAGAAACATAATGTGTGCTAGTTTTACCGTTTCAACAATATCCCGTCTTGATGAAACTACAACTAGGAACATTTAGGAATAATACATAAGTGTAAATTGAATCTCATAATTATGATCTCATCATAATTTCAATTACATAGTAATTATTTCAAAGATTTTATCTTTTGTATTAAAACATAAAATATTAATTAAATTAATACATAAAAGATAAATAAAGCCTTTTCATTAATTCAAAATAATGTCATATATTAATATGCATCCAATTGATTAGCTGTAAGGGCATAAACTAACACTTATTTCATATGTGAACCATTATCCAAAAATCCAATTCAAATAGTTAATTTGGATTTTAAGACTTGCAATATCTTGAAGATCCAATAATAAAAAAATGCCAAAATTAAGTAATGAAATAAATTATAAATATCTTAACAAAGTTCTAAATTTATTATTTACAATCCATAAATTAATGGCACACACAAGTATTGTCCATACGGATTCTGCTAATATTAGCATATGACCTAATTTGTTCATAAATAATAATAGTATGTAAAAGATTTCAGCTCACTTCGACTTAAATGATCTAAAATAGCGATATAAATAGCTATTTCCTTGTTAGCTATTTTAATGCGATCAAAACAAAATGAATAGGAAATTTTGCACCATCAAGATGTAAGTTTCTTTTTCTAAAAAAAGAAAGTAAGTTTTGGGTTAATTAAAAAAACTCCTAAATTTTTTTCAATTTTATAATTACAGCCAAAACTTAAAAAAGTGATAATTAAAATTTTAATTCTAGTCCAATATTAGTATCTCTGTTAATGTTGTTGACGTGACTTACTATATAAGACAAATACCCTTAATACTTATATACTTCAGATGCAAAAAAGAATGAAATAGTTTTTTTATATAATCGAAGTAAAATAGGGAATACTCTAAAATCTTAGGAACCAGGGCTTGACCGTCTTTCATTTGTTGTCGATGTTTTGGCAACCGTCGACAACTCAATCTTTTGATCTGGTTCAATTCATGATCGCATCTACAAACGTTTGCCTGTAGGCCAACGCCCCCCAATTCAAGCATTTTTCTATATCACTTTAGAAGCAACGATACAAACACTATGCTCTTTCTTCTTACATTAAGGTTTTTTAATTCCAAAATCACGTAGTTTAGTTAAACAACTTAATGAAACTTAGTTAGTTTAATTAAGTTTAACATTTATAAGTGGTAAGAGTATTTGTCTTATATGGCAAGCCAAGTTTGAAATTTGTAAAATTAGTAAAGTTTGAAATTTTTTTGTAATTAACCCTAAGTTTTTCATAAAATACATTTTATGTATTGAATATTAGTTTTATGTATATTTATATGTACTTAAGTATATATGAAACAAAATAAGTACTTTACCCCTTTACTTGTATACCGCTTAAGGTTTATTTTAAACATATAAAGATAAACAAATTTAGTTTTGTTAAGTGTCGAGTTGGTGGAGTAGGGGGGTATGAGGCCAAAAGATCTTGTGTTCGAATCCCACTATCTACACTCTCTCGATAAAGCCTGCCGTACAGGGCTTGCCTAGTGCGGAGTACCCAGTTGGCGTGATTTGCAGGTTATTGTGTCAATCCGGAGGTTTACCCAGTGCGCATCTAAAAGGATAACGGCTGTGAGTTCCTCCGTTCATAAAAAAGTATTCTATGCCTATAATTACATTCATGGTATAAGTAAGTAAATTTAAAATTAAATAAGTTAATGTTGTATAAGATAGTTGTGAATTTATTGCTTGCATGTCATAATTAAATAATTAAAAGATAAAATTTTCAATAATGATATAATTTTTAGTATTAACTTTTGTTTCAAAGAGATACCATAATATTGATTATAATGCATTTGATTTGCAATATACTTATCCTTTCAAGAACTCCTAACTATCATAGTAGTGTAACTCAGGTCTTCTCTACTCCTTTCTTTCTAATATAATCCTTATCAAAGTATCTAATTAGAATATCAATAATCTTGTAGGACAAGGTTTTATGATTGGCTCTGAAAATGAATTTCTATAATTTGAAAATGCCTTTTTCTTTAAAAGCATTATATTGGTATTACAGAAAATTTGACAAAATTAGAGTTACCGTTAAAATTGATGAAATAAAGTATCAAACTTAGTTGAATAATTTAGAGTGACATATGAATCCATGCATATATGGGTGTAGCTTGTTGTAAGTAGTTTTAATGGACTGATTTTAGATATGTTTGAATTTAAGTGCTTGTCTTCTTGTAAATGTGAAAAGGACAATTTCATATTTTCTTTTATTTCATTTTTGTTCATATAACACTAAGAATCTAGATTAGTTATCGGAGGAATAAGAGGTTCCCCATTTATTGAATAGATGGATGTTTATGGAATAAAGTAGGAACAAAGTAATAAGAACAGGTAATCTGAACCTATTTCAGGGAACAAATCACATCTTTCTATTATTATGTTCCTGTTATATTTCATGAGCATCCATCTATTTAATAAATGAGACATGCATAAATTGAATGGATGAATGTTCATAGAATAGGTGATCTAAACTCATTTTAGGGAACATATCATCAATTTCTATTACTCTGTTCTGTTTCGTGAGCGTCCATTTATTCAATAAATGAGACCCACAGATATTTAATGGATGAATGCTTATGGAATATGGTAGGAACAAAGTAATGAAAACAGGTGATCTGAACCCATTTCAGGAAACAAATCACATGTTCTCATTATTCTGTTTCATGAACATCCATTCATTTAATAAATGGGACCCGCAAAAATTGGATGGATGAATGCTCATAAGATAGGATAAGAATAAAGTAATAAGAATAGACGAACTAAACTCATTACGGATTATCTGTTCCCATTACTCTGTTCTGTTCTATTATATGAGCATTAATTCATTCAATAAATGTGGTCTCATTTATTGAATTGATGAATGCTCATGGCACATAGGAACAAAGTAATGAGAATAGATGATCTGAACATATTTCAGGGAACAAATCAACTGTTTCTATTACATTGTTCCTATTCTGTTCTATAAGCATCTATCTATTTAATAAACGAGACCTACAAAAATTGAATAGATCAAATGACCTATTCTTATTACTCTATTTCTAGTCTGATCTATAAGCATCCCACCATTAAATAAATGAAATTCACTTAAATTGAATTGATGAATGAAAGTAAAACAAGGTAGAATAAAGTAATCGAAACATGTTATCTGAACTCCTAATTTCAACTTAACCTGAACTGCTATTTAATGTTCAAAGATGAAAATTTGAAAATCTTCGTGCGCCCACAACTATGATTTTGCACAAAACACGCATGGAAATCTAGATCCTCAAGATTTGGTACTCTTCATCACCCTCAAAAGAGGTCAAAATCAGCTTTTATCTTTTGTAGGTAATTATGAAATCTCAATGTCCATTGGTCTTAACAGTTCAGCTTTTTACTACTGTACTCAAAATTTTTTTTCTGTTCTGGTTGCATAATGTAACATCATTTTTGTACCTCGGAATCTTTCATGGATTTGTGAAAGGGTAAAAGATGATACTCGTTTTCTTACAATAATCTAATTCAAAGTGGGATATGTCTCGGGAGCTAAGTCCATTCAGCTCCTCTCATGTCCTGACTTGGTTTCACAGTCTGTCTTCCTCAGTTAGTGTCATTTATTAGCGTCACTAACGACGAACGACCATGTCTTGTTTTTTATATTGTCTGATTTCCCAAGAGCTAAAGATTCCTCATTTCTTGAGGTTCAAATATTTAACATAAGAATATCTTTATTGTCTTTTCCAAATTTTCTTTTCTTTCTTTTATGAAGGGACTTCTTTGGCTATTGGATTTGTGTCCTCTGTTTTTGTCTCTCTCCTTAAGGGACACCCATTTTAGTAAAAACTCCAAATTCCGCTCAATGTGATGGCTCTCAGTATGGAATGGACATTGCTGCACTGTACAAGAAAAATTATAGTCTTTGTTGGTGTTTTCGTGCAAGATTTCTTCTTTGTTGTTTCTAAATTTTGATACATGCTTAAGAGTTTGGAAGGAGTTGTAGTTGGTTTAGATTGACTGGTTGGTTCCTCAACATACAAAAGGAGATTGCTGTGAAAGCTGGAGTTTCTGCACCGAAACTAGAAAGCGAAATTGAAAAGAGGTCCATTTTTGTATTCAGAGACCTTTTTAGCTTTCATGCACGAATAGTGAAGGAACTGGCGATGAAAATTAGTGGGATTTCAAGGAAAAGAGGTGGATATGAATTTTCCTTAGGAAAGTTGTGACTTTTGAGATTATCATTTTCTAGCCAGGCAAACAGAGAACAAGAGAGAAAATTGGAGATAAAAGCAGAAATATGCCAACAGTGTGGTTCTCGCTGAAGAGGTCTCTGCACTGCAAATCAGAGCCATCGGATGTTCATGACCCAAAATCCAGGAAGCATTTGAGCACAATCTTGACGAAAAAGGCAGGCAGGTCAGGGTGTTCAAGGTCCATAGCTAATCTGAAAGATGTTATCCATGGAAGCAAAAGACACATGGAGAAACCACCAAGTTGCAGTCCAAGATCCATAGGGAGCAGTGAGTTTCTCAACCCAATAACCCATGAAGTCATTTTGAGTAACTCAAGGTGTGAGTTGAAAATCACTGGTTTTGGTGGTCTCCAAGAAGGGATTGGTACTGGTACTAATAATGGCAACACCACCGGTAGTGGTGCCGGTGGTAACTACGGTGGTGGTTCAACTTTTGTGGGCACTTTAAGGCCAGGTACACCTGGGCCCGGTGGCCACCCAACAATGCACTATTTCAATCCTCCTATAAAGAACTCAACAACTCCTCCAAGAAAATCTCCATTTCTTTTATCAGATAGGGAAGGCTCTGGACTTGGAGGCTCTGGTCGTGTTTTTGGAGGAGGACATTCAAGCTCTAGGGTGTCTCTTGAGACGGATTCAATTGGTTCTTCCACAATCACTTGCCATAAATGTGGAGAGCGATTTTGTAAATGGGAAGCTGCTGAAAGTCATCATCTCTCGAAACACGCTGGTAGAGGACTCATCCCTGGAACTGTTTAACCAAATAATTTAGATATACGTTTATGTTATGCTCTAAGACACCTTTTTATGGTTTGCTTTTATCTATGCTTTGTTCTCTTGTCTTCAGATAACCAACTTACTTACGTTCTTCGGACCATAGAGTCCAACGAGCACTTTTATCACTTTTAAGTTTTTTTCTTTTAGAAATGGAAGTACTTTACAGGCTGTATGGCCATTTAACTTTCGGTCCGTTTTCTTATACCCCAAAACCAAATTGTTTGATCATTAGTTCTCTACAGTGATTGTTAAAGGTTGTATATCCATTCTTTTTTATGTTGTACTTAAACCACTTTTCATTCCTATCTTTTTGCAAGTTCATTTAATTAATCAAAGATATAGTTAAGCATAACATGACCCTTGTTCGATTAAATCTCAGTTCTTGATGTGTGCTGGGTTTTCTATATTGTGAAAGTTAAATTGGTTCCTGACATTGTTATTGATCTTTTTCAATTCAAATGATCTAACTATTTTCCTGGGATTCTCGACCGGCCTTCTTTTCCAGCAACTGACAAGATCTCTCTTTGTTACAGTCACTGAACTTGTGGAAGGTGACTCATCAAGAAAAATTGTTGAAATCATATGCAGGGCAAGCTGGTTAAAGAGCGAAAACCATTGTGGTCGAATTGAAAGAGTATTGAAAGTCCATAACATGCAAAAGACTCTAGCACGTTTTGAGGAATATAGGGAGATGGTGAAAATCAAGGCTAGCAAACTCCCCAAGAAACACCCTCGATGCCTAGCAGATGGGAATGAGCTTTTGAGGTTCTATGGCACCTCTTTGGCTTGCTCGCTTGGCCTAAATGGTTCCTCAAGTTTGTGTGTATCGGAAAAATGCTGTGTTTGTCGAATTATTAGGAATGGTTTCTCTGCCAAGAAAGAGCTCAAGGATGGGATAGGTGTCTTCACTACTTCTACTAGTGGAAGGGCCTTCGACTCCATTGAGATACTTGAACAAGATACATGTGCAAGGAAAGCTTTAATAGTATGCAGAGTGATTGCTGGGAGAGTTCATAAGCCTCTGGAGAATATACAAGAAATAACCAGCCAAACTGGGTTTGATTCATTGGCTGGCAAAGTTGGTCTGTATACAAATATTGAGGAGCTTTTTCTGCTCAATCCGAGAGCTCTTCTTCCTTGCTTCGTAGTGATCTGCAAACCCTGAAGCAAATGGACTTCATACATCACTTTCCTTAAGTTGTGAATCCTTTCTAACTTGTTTTGGAGGATTTTTCCCCCCACCTATCTTTTGCCCGAAGGATTTTTGTTATTCTTCCACACCTCCTGTTACGTCCCAGTAAATCAAATATTTTCTACTCATTATAACTGTATTATGCTCTTCTTAGATTTGCATATCTCATGCTACTGTACTGATCTTTTGTTTTAATTCTTGTCCTTAATGTGAACATTTAAATTTATGAAGAATGCTTTTTGTTGTATGCAAAATAACGAAAGGTGGTTGCAGATACAAATTAACCGACAAATCTCATGAATTCGATACAGGCTTGACTTCGAAGTTAATTGAACTTAACCGAAATCGGTTTCTTTAAATTGTTAGGTGGTAGTAGCAATAACGTGCATATTTTAACTCCAAAATTTAATTAGGAAAGTTTGACCATTAATTATATATTATCAGGTAGTGTCGAAGTAATGATCGTAGAGGGAGTTGGTTTGTGAGAAAGCAAAAACACCGGTTTCCAGATTATGCTTCGTCGTTGTCATCCAACCTCAATAATGAACTCGCAAGTAAGTTTGAAATGTGTGTGTGTGATTTTTTAATCGGTAAGTCTGAAATGTTCTGAGCAGCATCTGAAAACTCCAATTCTTGACACATGCATTATTAAACTGTGAACAAACAAAATCCAGTTGTTGGTAATATTTTCTAAGGTCCTGTCTCAAAAGACAAAGTAAAAGAACAATTAAAACAAAATCACGTGTAGGAGGATTATGGACTCGTAAGTTAATAAGGTGAAAGAACATTAAATTGTTCCAAACATGTCTACATTTTAGAGTGCATGGTTTATGAATGATAAACATACACTTTAAAAACATGGTATGAAGTGTGAAAAAGCTGCATGTGGTCTTTTTGGAGGTTGTGACATATATTTTGTCCCTTTTATTCTCGTCCCTTTTTGAAATTGTGGTAAAAGCATTGTTCAGGTTCTATTTTTCCTGTGGAGTTTCCTCATAGATCCTCCTGCTGAGAAAGGGTGGCTAATGGCTAAGATAAGGTTAGGGTCCCAGTCCTGTCTCTCCTCTCATTTCCAAATGGTAACTTTGTTATTAACTTTTCATTAGTTAATTGTTTTCATTTTCTTCTGCAACTTCTGCAAGGATTTTAATGCTGCCACATGCAACTCATAAATGCAGACTAATACTTTTATCACTACCTTCTGATTGTGATATGCTTCCAGAAAACTGAATTAAATTCACTCGTTGGAGTTGTTTGAGGGCAGTTGAACACAAATGAAGATATTAACTGTAGTTGGTTTGGACCTCATTGATTTTGACTCCCCATCTGGTCCATACTTCTATTACATCATTGGGGTCTAGCAAGAGTTATCGCTTGTTTTCTCAACTATTTTATGTACAATATGTCCATGGCATTGTTACAAAACCCAATGCTATGACCTATACATACTTGTATGAAAAATTGAGAGAAGGAAGAATAAAGAAAGTTAGACATAGATTGCGGCTGTACCTTGAGAGAATGATTCGAGCAGAATCAAATAAATTGTCAAGTTTCTTACTCTCCAGCAATTAGATAAAACAAAAAGAAAATGCTTCTTTTCTCTAAGATATTCTGCTTTCATGCATTAACGAACCATGTTCATAGCATGTGCACCGGAAGCATGTCATTTTCATTCAAAAACAGATATACTGGAACTAGATTCAGTTCATTCTGCTGCATAATGGAAGGTTCTGTCAAATGATGAAGGGGCATTAGGTATCCGAACTTCTGTACAATTCGGCTGTAACTTCAGTATTCTAATCAAACAAGATTTCCTACGATGATTGGAATAGAAAAGCTTCAAATGGGATACAGAATGGCTGGGGATTTAAACCTTCTCCTTCCCTATTATCAGTACATAATGTTAAAGTTCTTGTTTGCGGCAAGTTGGAAAAGTATAAGGCTTGAACTAGTTGCTCTTGTCCAGTAGCTTTCGAGGGAAAATAAATTTGACATTGCAGTTGCATAACTTCAATGCTTCTCAATTGGCAATTACTTTCATGCCATTGGAATCTTAGTTTGGTTTTTTATCTATTCAGTCGCATTGATTTAGTCCCTCTATTTACTGTTCTGACCCCACTGCAGAACCAGTGTCCTATTTGATTGATACATTGATTTGCTGCTTCAATTGGAACAGATACAATACTTCCCAACAGATAACTTAGCATTGACATGAAGATTTCAACACAACTTCAGAAATTTAGACGGGAAGTCACCGCAATTGATGCATTTAGATCAACTCCTCCGGAAGTCAAGGCGCAAATGGTCTTCACATCTGCCAGGTATTTGTAACGGCTGTGAATATTGAGAACCAAGAGATTGTGACATCAATAAAACAACACATGCCAAATATGGGAACGATTTTGGTCATTGTAAATGAGATGTCTGGTCTATTTCTGTTTGAAAATTCCGCCTGAAGCTTGTTAAGTTTTTATAGTCTTATACCTTGAAGAAAGGAGGAAGCTTGCTTTAGTTTTGCACCACTGAACAACTATCGGTTATTCTCAGCTATCAGGACAATTGAAGAGGTTAGTGTACTGGCCCTTGACTCTTCAGTGTGGTAGAAAACCATAATCCACACAGCAGGAGATAGTTTCCTGGATTATATCTTTGATGCTGTGCTTGTAATGGAACCCCAGGTCTTTTAACTTCTTTGAAGATATTTCTGAAGGTGCTGAAACTTGATTTTCCCCTGCAATCCTGGACGTACAAATAATAAGAAAGAAAAGTATCAAATATCTATAAGTAGCAATAATGCAGAATAGTTTTTAGTTTTTAGCGTGAGGAACCTTCGAATACTTGAGTTAAGATACGCTTTGGCAAGAATATCAACAAGTTCAGACATTACACAACTTTGCGAACAGCAGATGTATTGGCCTTCTGCTCTAGCCTGCTGCATTAGAAATAGATGTGCATTGCATATATCTTCAATATGAACTAATGCAATCGAACCCATTCTTGCATTCACGGCTGATAATATTGAGAAGAAATTTGAATCTCCTATAGAAAAACAAAGCCTACCTGTTACTATATTGTCTTGAATCATGCAAAAATAGGTCTCCACACTGACCTTGTTCTAATAGATCATTTGTTATGTATTTATCAGGTAAATTTGGTTTTAGCAAAAGAGAATTGCAACTCCAGAGATAAACAGGTCTGCTCACCTGTGATTGGAGATAAGAGAACTTGAATGCTTGATGGAACACTTGAAGTTAGGAATGGACCAGCAACAGTGGTTGTAATAATTGACACGAGATCAATATCATTCTCTTTGGCATAATTGAATGCTGCTTCTTCAGTGAGAAGCTTGGAGACCACATAAACCTGCCATAGCCAGTAACACCCAACAAGTGATTTTAACTTTTTTATATGCAATGTTATGGATAAACACAGTAGAAAATTTACCCATCCAGCAGCTTTCATTTTGCAGATACGATCAACGTGAGCCTGGCAAGTTTCATCAACCACTGCTCGACAATGTCCGGCACCATCTATAGCACTTAGGGTGCTGATGGAGGACGTGAAAACAATTCGTCTCAGTGTCTTGCATTTCCGGCAGGAATTGAGAAGGTTTAACGTTCCTTTGATTGCAGGATCAATAACATTTGACCGTACATACTTGTCTTCAAGTTCACAAATAACGAGAATCTAAGTATGTTAATTACACAAACAATCCAGATTAAGGTGTTCTGTGAAGTTACCAATGTCTTCTATCTCGGGAACACTGAATTCCATTGAAGCTGCAACATGGAATACTCCATGGCAGCCCTTGACAGCCTCATCAAAGCTGCCTTCTTCTTGCAGATCAGCTTTGAACAATCTCAATCGGACGGCGCCAGTCCACAGGGGTAGCAGATGCGTTACTTTTTCTGAGAATTTACAATCAACCTCTAAACTGTATTCTATAACATACACTATTTTAAACATGCTTGCTAAGTGATGCAGAGGCTAGATGAATCCTTCGTTAATTCTAGGTTGTGTCAACTAATATTAATTATTACATACCAAATTGAAATCTTATTTAGTAAAAGTAATATTAATTCATAAACAACTCAATTGGAAAAGTTGAAGAAGAAAAGAATGCTAAAAATTGTACTAAAGGGTTATTTCTTAACTATTAAACTTGTATTTAATATAATTTTTTTAAATAAAATGTAGTTAAAAGTTAATAAATCTGTTGAAACCGTATCATATTACAAGGGTTGTTTGATTTTAAGGTGCTAATAAATTTCACAAATTTGTTAAAATCCCAAGATGCGAAATTATAGGATTCACTAATATTTTCATTTCATAGGAAGACATAAGCGGCATAGGTTTTAACAACCATAACATCAGCACCACTCATTAGAGAAACTCCTTTGAGATAAAATCTGGGAAGGTCTAATAGTACATAACTTTATTCATAATTAGTATAAAAATTATTTTCAAATGAACCACATAAATAAATAAGAGGCATAAGTTTTAAATGAAACACTAATAATTATTTCTAAATTTATTAGGTCAAAGTTTATTAGAAGTGTCATAATATTCTATACAAACACTAGATAAAGACTTATTTTTGACGCCTACCATATTTTTATTCAAAACAAGCTGTTATTATTATAAATGGTTATATGAAAAATGTTATTGATACATCCATTTCTGCAAACAGCTAATCTGAAATTAGTTAATTGGTATTGCTTATTCAGTTTCGATACATAAAACTTTAGGAGAGCGGAATTTGTTCAATTCCTATCCAATACCAGCTTATATTCAGGTCTGATGTGAATCGAATCAACTAATGCAATTTTTATAAGATGATTAAACCCTTGATTCTATAATATAGATATTATAATTTGAGTAGGTTTTCCCTTAATCCGCTAGTCCATCAAAGTCTGTGTTTAATTGACTATTAATGTTATTTAGTGGTGAGTGAGGATATAAAAATTTCACCATCTGTGTAGTATACAAGGTTCCTTTGCGTTTAGTCATTTGACTCTCGAACTTGGGAAGTAACTCTCTATTCAGCCATTTGCAGATATGAGAAATAACATAATCTTCTATGAAAATAAAAAACAGTTTCCCTTAGCTGTGTTTGTGTTTAGTGAATCCGTCTTCAGATCACAGAGAAAGGCTGTTACATTAAATTTGTGTTTATTACCACGATCTTCACACGAACTAAAAATGAAACAGGAAACAAAGGAAAAAAGAAAGCATACTGTGGTAAGTTTCCAGAAGAAGGGGCGAAAGGAAAAGGTTGCTGATACGAACCAGGATCACGGACAGTGGCATGAACCGTGTGGCCCTTCTGAAGAAGAAGCTTAACCAGCCAAGATCCTATGTACCCATTTGCACCCGTTACACAATAAGTATCATCAACTGATCTCTCATGTTCTTCTTCATTTTTCTCCGAGCTGCAACTCTTCGACTGCGACCACCCCTCCATTTTCGTCTCTTCAAATCCTTAACTCAGCCAGACAAAAACTCATCAAAGAGTGCTCTTGGTGAGGATCTCTTGGTGAGGATCATAGTTTTATGTATTCTAAATGTATATCTATGCTAGTTGATACATAGCTTATTATTGTAGTGGACGGCTGAGGTAAGATTAGTTGCTTTTTTAAAACTTTTCCCCTTTTGTATGGGCATAGCAGCATGATTTGGTGTACTTTTGGCACTGCACGATTGCCAATAGTAATTTACTGTGCAAACCACGGACCTGCAAGGGGCGATGTGCTCATCACGTGAAACTTATTATTCCCGTATTCCAGAATCCAGATGCACGGCTTTCGTAATTATTTAATACTACTATTATAACAGCAACCAGCAGGATTCTCCATCGATGAATTTAGTAATTTAAAATCTTACCTTGAACAGTGGAGAGATTATTTTTAAATACATCATTATTTATTCTTACGAATAATTAAGTGGACATCTCTTTCAAAAATAATTATATTATTTTGATTTAAGGAAATAAATTTTCAATTACGAGATAATTTTAGGATTGCTTCAACATTGCTTACATTTCCATAATTCAGCCGTGCTTACGGTGCTAAAAAAACTATTTGCTCCTCTTCTATTAAATTTAGAGCATAATTTTTAGCTCTTATTTTCACCTCAAATGCATATTTGATCAAGCACTATTTGCCTTCAATTATAATTTTGAAGTCCTTTTCAACTAGTTGTGTAATACTAAATATATTTGGTCAATGTCTAACACATATAAAACATCTGTAATATGCTTCAAATATGCCATATTCTCAATAACTGCAGATCCTTTTCTCTTATTTGAGATAAAATCACCATTTTCAATTTTTACTTTAGAAACGATAATTTTATCAATCTCTTTAAAAAGGTTATACTCATTGGTCATATGATTTGTGCAATAACTGTCTATCAACCAAGAATTTCTGGAACTGTTACTTTTAGCAATATGCGCAGCCATGATTTGCGATTTTCTAAGCAGAGTCAACTCTCCCCACTTTGGGCTGCTATGATTAAGAATACGAATCTTTTATATTCTAATTGTAAAATTGCTTTGGGGAATGGTCTTTTTACTAAATTTTGGACAGACCAATAGTTGGAAAGGGTGAACAACCTTGCTGCGTTGTCCCTTCAGCCACTTACCCCGGAGCAATTATCTGTATCTATTGCTGACTTTGTATCTGCAGGTCTCTGGAACATGGAGTACTTGTCCGAATTTCTTCCAAGAAACATAGTGGAGATGATCCTTTCAACCAGGCAACCGCGAAGTGATGCAGAATCTGATAGGCT
>JANQBM010000222.1:46288809-46314729 GCA_025594535.1 Erythroxylum domingense
ATCAGTGTTAAGTGTTAAGTGATGTGACACGCCACCCTCGCGGGGCACGGATCCGGGTATCACTATCGATATCGGGCTCGGGTCTGGCGGGAGATGGGGTGTTACAGTTATAACTTCATAATCAGTAAAGCTAGGGTATAGAGCCATAAATCTAGTAAAATCATAGATATTTCCAGGATAACACATCTTCCATCTAACACAATCAATACTACTTTGTAAACAATCCCAATAAAAATAATAGTTGGTATATGATGAATACGACCTCCGCATATTTTTCTTAAAATAGGCATTATTCAATAACATATTATATTTGTTATAAATGTGTTTCATGTGTGTGTATTTCATGGTTTTATTTTTTCTAGTGGGGTGATCAAGTGGAATATGTAGGGAGATCGAATCAGCGAGTGGGTAGGTTATCCTAGGGTGTTCTTGAGGTGGTTTATTTTCCCCCTAAAAAGTTGATTATATTGCAGGTACATTTTTTAAAATAATCCTCATACCTAGCTTTTTGCGCCCTAATAGCTAATTTATTTAAGAGAGCACCAAGGCTACAAACTCCCTTTATAGCCTTATCCTAGTAATAAGATTTCCTCAGAAGATCGAAGGCTTCTTTCAGATTCACGCGTGCTAGTATTCTAGGCATAATAAGACCTACTTTTTCTAAAGTTGGATGATTATTCTTAATGAACTCCAATACCTTTTTACTTATCTAAAATCCTTGTTTCTGAAGCCCATTCAATACGGAGCACATTTCCTTATACTTAAAATCATGTAATTCTTTATTGAAATTGCTTAGGTTACGGGATGATAGAAGACCAACCCTATTATATATACCTAAAGTAGGATAGCTTAAGTAATCACCTTTCATATCCAATAACACAAAAGGCTTCTTACTTCTATGTTAAAATGGAATTCAATTTCCCTTGGGTGTACCCAATCTAATGGTTTATAAACCATTGGAAGATTGAGTTTTAACGGGAGAATACTTAAGTCAAAATTACATAAAACGAATAAATTGGTTTCAAATAACCCTTTCCTTTCTCTTTAACTACAACTTTCTTATCATCTGTTGAAATAGACTCAATATGGATAACTTGTCTTTCAATCATGAACTCGAGCAATCTTCTACCTATTTCAAATTTGTTACCTTTTTTCTGTTTGATATCACCTTCCTTACTAATATCAATTCGACTACTTGTTTCTGTACTACTTTCCATTTTATTCTTATTGATTATATTTGCCTATGTTTGAACTGTTCTATCTAACATTTCCAACAATGTAGATACCCTCACAATCGAGGACTCTTGAATAGAGTTAAACAACCTCCTAGGACATATATAATGATGGCCTCCAACGTATATTCACCAAATTGCACAATAGTACTATTATAAATATCTTGAGGAATTTATTTATACAAATATACGAGAAAGGCCTTTTGGTCCCTTAGTAATAGTAGTCACTCCCTGCCCCTTTCCTTTACATAATTACTCTGTATTTTTTTAGTTGCTTATGAGGTTCAAAGCCCTGTTCATAGAAGGGATGGAGACAGTTACTTTTAGAATGAGAGAGGCATGGACCAATACAATGAATATGGACTTATAGCAATAAGGATTTTCAACCTATCATAATAATAAAAAAATCAGGAGGATAATCATCTGTCGTAATTAAGAGAGCATTAAAGCCAAATGAGAGAACTTAGTAGAAACTACCATGCCAATCTCCAATACTGAAATCAAAAGTATGTCGGGCTTCCTCTTCTCGTCAAGTTTTTAAAGTATGTCAGAAGGGTGCTTACAAGCCTTGAAAAGGGGCCAGTGGGAATTCCCAAGTAGGTAAGGGATTTATCATCACCCTAAAAATATCAAGGGACGCTACTCCATTGGTTCCTAATATGTCCGTCAGCCATGTCATGTCCTCAAACAATAAGTTCTTCCACACCTTTCCAGAGTTTAGTGCTACGGGTAAGCAGGGCAAGCTCTTTAAAGGATGGAGGCCAAATCTGTAGCTTAACTACTTAAGTTGACATTAATCTAGTCATCTGGGGCGGGTTTTAAAGAGAGGAGATATTTACTTGAACTGATATCTTTTTCACTCCCTCAATATGCATCAATCATACAAAGTATCTCTCTTCCATAATGGATGGTTTCTTCCTTACCCTGAAGGCCTGAAGTGCTTTTTTCTTTTTTACGTATTTTAGTTACAGGTCTCCTTCTATTCAATGGAATTCCATCCATTCCAACAACATTTGGGAAAAGAGCATACCTCAATGACTCCTTCCAATATTCATTGCCTCTAGTTCCAACTTAAGAGTTAGACTAGGCGATATATTCTTTCTGGTGCAAAGCCTATTTCCTGATCTTGATAGCGCGGGAAGAGACTTTTTACGATGAAGCCATGCAAGGAAAAGGCTCTTTAATTAGCATTACGGCCTCTTTACTTTGCACTTGCTACCTTGTGGCCATAGCCAAAAAAGGGCCTTTTCCCATTTCTTTCTTCTTATTCCAAAAAATAGATCCAAGTTGAATCGCTTGCACAAAGTAAAGTGACATTGCCTACAACTCAAAAGGATAGGATTTAGGCTAAGGCACCTCTCATCACAGCATGTCAAAAGCATGCCATCCAATTCATTATTGAAAGCCTTAAAGCAGTAGCACGCACAGGGAGAGTCTTTCTTATGATCCCAAGGAATGCATGTTTGGTGGTATCATCATATAGTTGATTGCGCTTGCATTTAGAATAGATTAGGATTCTAGAACTAGAAGTAAGCAAATTGCTTATTCCAATCTCCTCGCAAGTTATAAAAACATCGTATAATGACCAATGAAACACCTATCGCTCGTAAAGATGAGCTAAACCTTGAATGAGCAATCTACCTGTCAATTTAGCTTTAGACTATAGGTGATAAGATGACATTAGTTTAATAAGGACTCATGAGGGTATGATTTACTTGGAGTAGGCTACTAGGGTGGACCTACTTGTGTTCTTACTAGTTGTATTTCTAGCATGGCATACTCGACTGACGCTGGCTCTATACGATATAAAGGTATGTGTTAACTAACTTTTTTGCTTAACACTAACTATTTTTTAACACATACTATATATATACTAGAGGAAAGCAAAGAGAGAGGCGCCCTTCAGCCCTTCTATTTTGTTTCTACTAAGGAGGGACACAAGATTATATTATATTTTTAATTTATGTATATTTCTAATTTATGAATTCTAGGAGTTGACAACAATATTGTGGTTATTATCAGGAGTGGAAAAACAATATGATTGTTTTCTATCCCCTCCCTCAACTCAATCCTTATTATAAGGCCTTTAAAAGGGCGTAAAACGATAGATAGAGATTCTGATAGGTAGAGATACAGTATGAAAGATTCTCCAGGAAGTTTTTCAAAAAGGAATGAGTGCTCTGCCCTAGCAAAGACATACGGGAGAGATTCACTAAACTAGGGACATATTCCGGATGACAACATGACTAATTGCTTTAATGAAAAGACAAGACAACTTTTTAGTTAGATAGTCCAAGGGTTGTAGAGGTAAGACCAATGGAGGAAAAATGATGCTCGACTAAAAAATCGGGGATCGATGGAATTGAGCTAGCCCATTAGGTAGAGGTCGTTTAGCTTCTCGTTGTCAGGGATTGATTGTTTAGCATCTTATTTAGTTTATATTACTTTGATTTAAGATTTTTTGATACTTTTCCTTGTGTATTTGTAGGTGTATGAAAATAAGGAATACTTAAAGATCGACAAAATTTGGTAACACATTAAGACATCTTAGAATGAGGAATGAGACATCTGAAGAGCTAGATGCCAAAAAGAAATAGAAAGAACAATGATGGAAGATAAATATTATAGGGAGCAAGAAACTTTTGCGAATTACTATGAGGCACAATATGGTTGGGGAAGTATCGATCCTTATTGGAACACATATACTCTGGGGTGGCAGAACTAGCTAAATTTTTATTAGTCTAACAGTGCAGGTACTCACATGGGACATCATAACTTATTTGAATTTTAGCAAGATGAGTTCAATTCATGGCATTACAAATTTAACAAAATCATGGAGAAGCTAATAGAAATGGAAGAGAACCAGAAGAGGATGTTTTTTAGCTGGTAGGAAAGTCAGAAGAGACTGGAAAAGAAATTCGATCAAATTTTTGAAAACCATACCGCTTCTATTAATAACCTAGAGATTCAAGTAAGACAACTTTCTCGTGAATTTTATAAGAGAAGTGTGGAAGACTCTCTGAGCAATATGGAATTATGTCAACGAGAGCAATCTGAGGCTATCACACTTAGAAATGGGGAAGAACAAGAAGAACCAGGGGAAGACCATACTGAACCTTACCTTATAGAAGATCAAGAAATCAAGAAAGAGGATGAAGAAACGAGTGAAAACTCTCTCTATTATTCACCAGTACTTGATATACCATATGTGAACATAAAAAATATTAGGTAGATGTTCATGAAAAGAACTCTTTCTTTTGGATTGACAATGATCAAGTGTCATTGAATACGAATGATGTATTAAAGAATCCAAAGGATAGTAACTCATTCAGGATAATTGATGTGTTTGAATCTTCTGACGAACAAGAGGATGAAGAATGAACGACAATAGATGTTGAGTTTGAAGAAATTATGAAAGTCTTTATTCGTGAAGCAAAAGAAGAAGAGGAGACGAAGGTGATTAAGGAAGAAAGAGAGCAACTCACTGTCGTACAAGACAAACTGTTGGATTCAATGGAAGATTTAGGGAGTTTTGTTATTCCTTGTTATGTTGACAGTTCATTTAGAAAAAAGACATTATTAAGCTTAATTGGTTTTCAAAATGTTATCCATATTTTCCTTTTGATTATTTTGTAATTTGTGGCTTACTTACAGGCTACAAAATTGATGTTGAATGGAAACAGTGGAAGTAAGCCGCTCATAATTGATCCCGGCTAAGTTTCCAATGAAAGAAAAGAGTCGAGCTACCAACGTTAAAAGAAGCACTGCATAGGAGGCAACCCATGGATGTCTGTTTCTTTTTAATTGTCTTTGTCTATTTGTTTGTTTAATTTATTTAATTATGAATATGTTTGAATTGAGTTTGATTGATGTTAATGGGGTTTTTGTTAGAATTTTAACTTGTTTCTTTTCAAAATCCTTGATGATGATATTAATTTGTTGTGTTTGTAGGTTGTGGGATTATGAAGAAGTAATATTAAGCTTGGAAGAAGGTTAGGAATTATGAGAATCACCAATTCCCATGATATTGGGAATTTCATTCGAGAGGAAAATTTAAACTTCCCTCCCATTTTCTTCTTTTACCCACTCTAAAAATTTTCACTCCTTCTCTCTCTAACCCACGAAAATCCTCCCCCCCACTCTCTAAACTCTTCATTTTTCCTTGAGATTATTGGTATTGTATTCATTTCTTTTCATTAATCTTACAATCCTTCACTCTTTTTATATATTAATCATTCAAAGACACAAGGATTTAGGTAAGATTTTGCTCTCTCTCTCCAAAAGTCGAATTTCATTATTTTCTCTTATTTTTCTAGGTTTTCTTCTTACAATGGCACCAAGGGGGATGATGGCTTAGAAACCGACTGACAAAGTCTACTGTCAAGTTTTTTATGAAGGCAAGAGTGATTTAGTGGCAACTTACCGCTCCCCCTTCCCAATTTACTAGGAAGAAGAATGTACGCACTTCCATGACTTTAGGGCTAGAACAATAATCACTCCTAGGTACTTTGATTTTGAAGTGTTAGAAAATATAGGAGTGAGGCCAAAGATTGAGTGACTAGCTGCAAATAAAGTCTGGAATAGGTTCATCCGGTGTGACATGCCTATCCATCCTATGATGAACTTCGAGTTTTTCACCACTGTTTGATATACCCCTAAACTGGACATCTTCTGGTTTAGATTATTCGGTACTATTTACGAATTGGATTTTGATGTTATACATTATCTTTTCGATTTGAAAATAGAAAAAATTTAGATGATCACAGTGATTTTGATGTGGATTCTTATTGGAAAACTCTAACGGGGGAAGACAATTTTGACGCACGCAATACACCGAATTCTTTAATCTGTAGTGTCAAGATTTACTCTTGCATAAATTTATGTGTTTAACTGTATTCAATAAAACTGAAAGTAGCAAATGTTAGGCTAAAGAACTTTTCTTTTTATGGTGCATGGATCAAAAAGTTAAAATCAACACGCCTTTTAGAATTTTTTGATCAATAATTAGTGTTGTCAACAAAAAGAGTTCAAATTTTGGAATGGCATATGTTAGTTACTGCTTTAGCTCTTTATTATACCTTAATATGGAAGAGTTGCGTACAACGCCACACGATATGTTTGACATATTATATTTGGGGCGATCCAAGATTATGGAAGTCCGGTTTATGAAACTCCGCAATCCTCAGATGCGTGCTATAGTGAGGAACAAGAGGGGACAAGATTTAGACGCAAACTGACCCTCCACATCCGAAGCAGCTCCGGAGCCAAAGGTGGAAGCAGTAGAAGCAGAACGCAGTGCACCACTGGAGATCGACCAATATCAATAAATCTTTGACCAGATGGCTGCCAATTAACAAAAAATGACATGCTAACTCAATGAGCTTAGCACCTAAATGTGGAAAGTCGACGAGGAGTAGCATAGCTTGAAGAAGAGGTTCCTTAACTTCTATTAGAGGAACAATTTTGAAGCTCCTTCACTAACACCGTCACCACCATCATCTGAATAAACTTTTCTTACCCTTTCACTTTTATATTTTGTTGTTTCTTAATTTCATTTTTTTGTATTTCACTTTTATATTTTGAATTTCTTTTATTATTTTAAGGTCATTTTTTCTTATTTGGTGGTTGACTTGTCACATTGAGGACAATGTGAACTTTAAGTATGGGGAGGTGACATTGACTTTCTCAATTACATTGTTTGCATTTTATTAAATAGGATGCATGGTTAGGCATATCATATACTTTGTGTCAACAATGAAACCACATTTGAATCATTCTAATGAATATTTCTATGTGATTCTATCATGCTAATTGGAATTAGATTGAATGCATGCTTAAACTCTTATTAGGTTACTTGAGTAGAAAGTGAACCATATAGAGTGATGAAAAGTAGTTGGTTACATAGGCTTAGTCAAAACTTGACACTTGAACAATGAGGTAGTGTAGAGATGCATAATGAGTTTCATTTGAGCTGATGTGAGGATTGAGCCATATGATTCTATCCATAGCCATTATATTTCTTTGTTGAGTGATACTTCCTTAGGTGATTACCTTCAGAACTTTCTTTGAATCAGTTTGAGTCTACTAGATGCATTCTTAATAGAGATGATTAAGGCCCTCTTTTTGTTATCCCTTAGCTTAAATGAGCTAACCGTTAATTATCCCTTGCTATCCCCATTGAGCCTTAACCTTTTATTTCTTGAAAACACCCAAAATTTTAAAACCTTAAACCTTATTAAACTACCCATTCATAATCTTAGTAAAGTATTAAGTAATAAATTAGTTAGGATCGTTGTGAAAATTTTACTGAGCTGAGTTGAGTATATTTCTGTCTGTGGATTACATTGTATTTATCTGCTATTATATTCATAGTTCTTCCATGTATGATGAAAAAGAAAGAAAAATGAAAAAAATTTGAAAAAGAAAAGAAAAGAAAAGGGAAGAGCAAGTGAGTAGCATTAATAAGAGCAGAATAATAGTTACATTTGTATATCTCGGAGTTATGTTTTGTTATCCCATCTTATACGCTTTTTACCTTACGAATGCTTGTGTTAACCTTTTTCTCTCTTTACCCACCTACCTTAACACTTACCATATTACAACCCTAAACAAGTCCTTTTGATCTACTTATGCATGCAATCATTGTAGAGGAGAATTAGTGTATTAACAAGCCTATGGTAGTGTAGTTTCCTATAGGAAGTTTAAGCCAAACACTAACCATCAAGCACTTGAGAGAAATGAGTGAAAACCTTGAGAAAAATTCATTTTGCATCTTTACTTATCTTTGAGTGATGGTGTTAATTGTTAAGTTTGCTTATGTATACCAATGAAAAAGTAGTTATGATATGTGTATTAACTTAATATTTGAGTTGGTTTAAATTTGAGGGATTGTATGCGTTGATCTTTGTAAAAATGAAGTGATAGAATTGAGTGGTTGTATTTATTTTGCTTGAGGACGAACAAAGATTTACGTGTGGGAATGTTGATAGGTGTGCATTAGTATATGTTTTTCTATGTAATTGGCATGTGTTTTCTTGCATAATTGTTTATTATTGTTGTAGTTTAGGATTCATTTTGTAGGTTTTCATTTAGTTTGATTTCCATTATTGTTCTTTTATGTTTGATGTTAATTTAGGGTAAGAATTGACTATTCTTTATGTAGGAAAGAAGATGGAACAACTTGGAGATTGAACTAGAGAACATGAGGAGAAGACAAGAGGATTTCATCTGTTTCCAGTTCCTACGATCGTGAAAATTACAATCCGAGATAATACGCAAGGCTTCATTAAACTTAGGGTTTTTGGACTATTAAAGGACAATTAAGCGTCCATATTTAAAGGGAGATGAAACCCTTCTGTAGAAACACCATCCTTGAATGAACAACACATATTTGGAGCCTTGAGGAAGGATTGAAGTCAAGGATCATCATCAAGATTGGGGAAAATAGCACATCAACACCAAAATTTCCAAATTTTGGCATAAAAGAGGAGTCCCTTTATTTAATTTTCTGTCAATTTTTCTTCTTCTATTCTTTGTAAAATGGTTTGTTTGAATGTTGATGATGTTATGGAGATCATGTTAGACTGATTTAGTTTTAGGGATTGCTTTTTAACTATTTTGTTAGAACTCCAATTTTATTAAATTGAATAAAGTTGTCTTTGGTGATTGGTGATTTGATTTGTTATCTTGCAATAAATCGAGAGAGTGAGTGAGATTAATTATGTAGGATTGTACAACAAGAGTTAGCGACCCATAGACATACAATCATTGCGTTAATTGAATAGTTAGAAGAGAGATCTCAGCTACTCAATTGATCACTCATAAGATAATTTAATAGCTAGTTGAATCAGTAGAGTCATTGGGTAGGTTGAGAGATCGTCCAATTGATTCCCTTTAATTCGATTAGGGACAATTAATTACACCTTGAGAGACGATAGTTAATACATTCAGAATTCGAGGGTGAGACATAATTCAATCAATAAAATAGGAGGGAGACAAAATAGGGAAAAAAAAGTAATATATAGTCTTTAGATTCTTGAATTTCGATTTTTCTACATTTTGGTATTGTCTATTGCTTTGTTTTAGTGTTTTTAAAGATTATTTACATTAAACAATTTCATTTCTTAAACAAAGTTTTGTCTAAATTAAATGGTGTCTGGGCATTAATCTATATGGGATCGATATCCGCTTTTAACTATAAGTTACGACCCGTTCACTTGTAGTTTTTAAGAGTAAAATAAGTAGATTGTATTGCATAATTACACTCAACAACTGTTAGTCTTGATTTTTGGCATCTTTTGTCCCAAGGGGGAGAAAACTATGTTGGAACATGTTGCTTTGGATAATTGATTATGTTTGGATCTTGTTAATTTATTAAGGGGGAGTTCTCTTATGGTTTGTGAATTTGATGGTACATGTTCAATTATCTCCTTTAGGGGGAGTTTCAAATATGTGACAAATAATGTCAAAAAGGTGATAATTGGACTTAGTTATGTTTAAGTGAGACTCTTTCAAAACAAGTTTGAGAAGTTTAAAATCCTAATTAAGATGGTATTTAGTATGTATATCCTATTGTGGGATAATAGTGATATTCTATAATTTTAACTTGGTTATGGCAGCTAGATATCCAAGGGATATTGTCGATGATGTTTATGATCTGATTGAGTTGAGATAGAAGTTCATTTGTTACAAACTTCTTAGCTGATCATGTTAGTTTTTGTGCTATGTTTTTACCGGAGTTGTTGTTCTTTTTGGAAGCCTAAGTAGGTGTTTTCTATTATGTGTTTAACATGATTTGGCTAATGGTGTGTGGGAGTGTAGCTATTACGTTTTCTTTTGCTTCTGTGTGACTAAATTGGGCTGCATAATTGTTGATAATCAGCTGTGTTCTTTCCTATTCTTGAAAGACTATTGAGGGCAATTTTGGCAGCTATTCTTTGGTAGTGTTCATATGATTTTGGGGCTATGTTTTTTGGTTGATTGTGTGATTTTCAGGAATTGGTTTGGTGTCTATCTAGTGTTATGTTGGTGGCTATTGTGTATTACTTTGCAGCTGTCTTTTTGGTGTGGAGGTGTGCGAAAACTCTAAAACTTTTTGTGATTTTTACAACTATATTTTTAGGAGTATTGAACTATCTTTGGCAACTGATTTTTGGTGATTCTATCCATCTTGGACAGTTGCGTTTTCTGTAGTGCTGCATGACTTTCAAGGCTATCCAGACCTTGGTTTTTAAGTGAAAAACGTCTACAAGACGTGTGTTGTTGTAGCTGTATTCTTGGTGATGTTTCAATGGTGAAGCGTTTGTTCGATTGAGGTTATTTTGATGTTGTTATGCGTGGGCTGATCGTGATTCTTCTCAATAATTCACAATAGATATTATTTTACCACTTCCCACACTTTCGGGTGATGAAGCTACATATTTAAAGGAGTACTTTTATCTTAAGTGTTTTTCTTTGTTTATCTTTATTAATTTAATCACTTGAGTTGTTCAATTATCATCTTTATTATTAAATAATGTTGTGAAAATTCCTTTGTTGAGGTTAGTACAAGATGGTCGTACTATTGTGTGTGAAATACTTTCATAGGTTGTGAGGATGAAGGATAATGTCAAGGTTGAGTTGTGTTGACTTAGTAAAACCTTGTATAAAAACTATTGTTGTTAGTGAAAGTATTAAGCTAAGTGAGGGCCCCATAAAATGGGCAAGGTGTGTCGAACTATGTTACTAAACCTCGGGTGTTGATTTGTTATTTTTTATTGTTTTTGTTTTTGTTTTTTTCAGAAAGTTTATAACGACTGTGACCATTCATAATTTGTATGAAACTACATCCTTTCGGATTTATAGGATGTGTATAGGATGTGTATTCTTCTTAGTAGTTTACCTTACTTAGGAGTCTGATGTATTAAGAGTTTACCTTATTTAAAAGTCTGATGTATGTAAACTAGACATTGTGAATGAGAAAGAAAAGGATTTTTCTCTCCAATATTCTTTGTTTTTACATGGTATTAGAGCCATGGTTGATCCATCAAAAGGAGAAAAAAAATCTGGAATAAACAAGAAACTTTCGAATCCTTATACTCTCACCTCAAATGATAATCTAGGTAATATTATTTCCCGCGTTCAGATGAGAGGAGAAAATTATGATGAATGGGCACGGGCTATGAAATTTTCTAATGGGAATGGACCTTGGGTACAACAATTACAATCAGGTTTAGCAAACTGTAAACAGAATGGGCAAGTCATTTTTGCTTATTATGGTAGGTTCAAAATGATTTAGGATGAGTTTAACAATTACAAAAAAACATCAGTATGTACTTGTACTAGTTATAAATGTAATCTTATGGCTAATTTGAAAAAGAAGCATGGAGATGAGAGGGTTCATAAATTTTTGATAGGGTTAGACATAGAAGGATATGGAATAGTTCCTTCCAATATCCTAAGTACAAAATCATTGCCAAACTTAAATTGCACATACACTATGGTTGTCTAATAGGAAAGGTTGCAAAGTGTGACTCGCATGAAAGAAGAAAGAGGGAATCTAATGAGCTTTATGATGCAAGCAGGAGGTCAATATTTTTTTTTGGGGGAGGGGGGAATCAAAAGATAAAAACGTGATATGCACAAATTGAAAATGAGAAGGACACAATGTAGATTCTTGCTTCCAACTTGTTGGTCACCTAGAATGGTGGGGTAATAGTCCATGGACAGCTGCATATGGACAAAGTGGAGGTTGTAACCGCAATATTGAAAATCAGAGGGAAAATATGACTCAATCTTTTGGATTTGATGGTGGGAGACATATAGTAACTGATGCAGATAGAAAGGGTATTGTGGGTTTGAGTGATGAGCAGTGGACCAAATTACTTGGATTGCTAAATTCTCCTAATACTGGTATAAATGAAAGGTTAATAGGTAAGTATGAAATTTTGCCTTAGATTATTGATTCAAGAGCTTCTAATCATATGACTAGTGTATATGCATGTATGAGTGAAGCAAGAGACATCAAGCCATGTCCCAGTTGGGTTACCTAATGGATTGGAGACCATGTCATTGAAGGAAAGGACTGTTTCCTTTGGAGGAGATTTGAAGTTGCAACATGTTCTTTTTGTGCCCAAAGTAAGATGCAATTTAATTTCTATATCACAACTTCTTAGAGATTTAAATTTAGTCATTCAATTTACTGACAAATTTTGTGATATATAGGAAAAAAGTACGAGGAAGTTGATTAGAGCGGGTGAGGAGTGTGAGGAGCTTTACTTTCTCAAAAGAGGAACTTTAACTCATGCTTACAAAATAAATTGTCACAACCCAAAACCATATCGGGCACATGACAACCACCGCATACCTAGGCTAAGGATACTCACGGTACACTTAATCTGACTATGCAAGGCTAACTAGATATCTTTAAAACATTTTAGCAGCACAACGCCTATATTTTGAAAATCCTAAAATAGAAAACATGTAAATCAGTTTCAAACGCACTTCTATATTCATATTAAAACTTTACCATAATTTCTGGATTTTGAAGTCCACTCAAGAGCAATATCAGCAACGGTATAAAATGTTCATACATAAATTCATTTACATACCACAAGACAGATAAGAGTTAATTTACAAAATTATAAAGCATTTAAATAGAATCATGAGCCACTATACAACAAAAGTACGAAATAGAGACTACCCACGTGCGGTAATGCCCCGAATATGTCAAAAGAACGAACGAACCATTCAAAGCTTTAAGCTCACCAAATTAACCTGCATGGTTGGAAAACGGAGGGGGATGAGTACACTATGTACTTAACAAGCGGGAAAAAGACATATATTACAAGTAGAACCTGGTACACGAAAACGATTTAAATGACCTAAGGGCGGTTTTACACATCTAACATGCATATAACCACCTGTGAAGTGAATATGCATGACATAGAAACATATAGACCTAGTCTATCACTCATCCCATACTAGTTAGGAACCACATATGCCTAGCTTATTAATCAATTTTTCAGTGAACATAGGTTCCATTTCTAGTACATAAGAGCAGAAAAGCATCACATGTAAAATTAAAACAAGTCAGGAAGTCAAATCTCATAATAGGCCAAAATAGTTATATGTGTGGCCACTAGTCGGCCAAACTAGTATGCACACCTACCAAATCCCTATGTTATCTTGACTTTCATCTGTGGTGAGTCCAGAATACGGTCGATAAGAGCGTCATGACCCTAGATGATGACCTCGTCGGTGACTAGACCTCTTGGTGTACAATCACCCGCAAGTCCTATAGAATGGTATCATTATAAGGATTCGATTTTTATGTACCAGCATCAAGGATACGGGGGTAGCTTAATCTGTTGTGCCTAGCACAGGATTGGCCAATCGTTACCTCAAAAATTTCAAACAAAAAATCATATACAAATATTTAGTACTAAAATCAAGTAAGGTACCATGCTTTTATTTATCGGTCCAACCGATAAAATGGAATCTTGCTATGACTCTAAGCCAAAAGAGAACACATACATGCAACATACATAACTTGATTATGCATATGTAAGTTCCAAAATGTTATTTCATGCAGTGAAAGTCATCTTTTGCCCTCCAAGTGCAAAGTTACTCAAAAATGTAGTTTCAGAAAATAAAACATTGTGCTTTGCACTTCAATTTTAGGTTTGTTGAAAACAATATCATTCCTCAAAATATGAAATAAAAACAGCAGTTTCACTTCAAGTGCAAAGTTATTCAAACCAATGTCATTTATTAAAAATATAAGTATACTAGCATCTATTTGAGATTAAATTCTACTATTTATTACCTAGGTTCAAAATTCACATACAGCTCATTATACATATCTTGGGTTGTCCTAGTCCCATTTAAGAGACATGTTTTTCCTAACTCACCTTAAAAGAAGGTGTACACTCCTTAGACTTCAACAATCCTCAGTACAAGCTCCTCGATTCACAACTCCTGAGCCTTCATACATATAGTTGCAATATATTTACTACTTAAACATATATCTCATCTTTATACACCATCACATAAGTGTATAAAACATAATATCACAATTTTTAAGCTATAGGATTTGGCCATGAAGCTTCTCACATGGTTACTTCCCTTATTATTCACATAAGCTTTCTTTTACATTTTTCAAGGCATTTAATGCCTTGATCCAATACTTACACATTTTAAAGCATAATTAAGCACATTAGGCCACTACTCATCAATCTAAGCAACAATTCAAGTTTACTCTAAGTAAACATGAAGGCCTCTTTCCAATGCACACCATCAAAATCCTTAAATCCTAAGCCAAGTTCACTTAAGCATTTTATCAAACACCTAAAGGCATAAACTCAAAAGCCTCATTCCAATGTACATCTTCCTCATTTTTCATCATCAATTCACATTATACATATATAATTAACATCATAGAGTTCATTTAAACCATCAATTTCAAAAGATATTCAAAACTTCGCAAACTTTCACCAAAAAAAGGGAATCTCAGTTTTGGTTTAAGGAGACTTCTCAATGCCTCATTTCATTCATCTAAACCATGTTTCATGCATATTCAAGCATGGAGAACAACCTGTCTTAACACCAAACTCAAAATTATAATGTAGAGAGAGATGAGACAAAATTTACCTAAACTTTCCTTTTGTGATATCTTAAAATCTTTTGAGAATTTCTCAAATCTAATGATAGATTTGAGTTCCTTGATCCCAAATTAACTTAGAACACCTTGGTTTGAGTTGGAGAATCAAATACTTGGTGAAGATTAAGTGATGGTTAAAACTTCCTCTTCTCCTCCTCTCTTCTCCTTTCTTCTAATTACAACAAAGTGTTTTAATGCCAAATAATTGGGTGCACGGCCATATACAAGAAGAAAGGTCTATAATTTTGACTCTTATTTGACAAAACATGGTGAATTTACCTTTTTGCCTTTAGTTTATGCGAAATTACCATTGTACCCTTCAAACTTTTCCTAAATTTGCAATTAAGCCCAAAATTTGAGAATGACCAAAATTTTTATTTTCATTTTAGTCCTCAAACTTTTTCAACTTATAATTAAACCCCTTAGCCTTATAAAATCACATATTGATCTTCCAAGAATTGAAAAATTACATTTAAGTCCCTTAACTTTTAACAGGTTGTAAATAAGCCCTTATGTACATCAACTTTTTAAATTAAGCTTTCTAAGTGTCTAATAAGTCTATAAATCATGTCTAATCACCTCTAAGGCGTTATAACACATTTAACTCAGCCACCATGACCATATCCATCCAATAGAATCGCTTTACACACTTAGAAGCTTTTAAGTAAAAAATCTACAAGATTTTGCATACCGATGAACTCCAAGTTCATGTACGGGCATAATAACATTACATATCACTGGAAAATATACTGAAAGGATTCAAATAAAACTTTGAACTCATATACAATCATGTATATATAAATATATAATAATATCTCTAAATACAGACCAATACAAAAGGACTCAAATTGTCCGGAATTACAAGTCCTCACCCTAAAAAAGTTTTGTCCTTGAAACTCCTAAATCGAGGATATAAATAAATGGGGGTATTGACGTCTCATAGCATCCTCAGGCTCCCATGTCATTTCTTCCACCCTGTCACTTTTCCAAAGAACTTTGACTGTGGGAACTTCCTCGCTGCGTAACCTCTTTATCTGCCGATCCAAAATCTGGACTGGTTTCACCTTAAAACTCAGTTATTCTCTCATATCCATTGGATGTGTCTCTAAAATATGAGATGAGTCTGTTATATACTTCTTAAACATCGAGACATGGAATAAATTACGGTTCCTATCCAAATTCGGCAGTACTTCTAACAAATATGCCATAGTCTTGACGCACTCCAAGATATAAAAAGGTTTGATATATTGAGAGTTCAGCTTCCTTTGGCTCTAAAATCAAATAACACCTTTCCATGGTGATATCCGAAGGAAAACCATATCACTAAATACAAATTCTAATAGTCGTCGCCTCTTATTTGCATAAATCTTTTGAAGATCTTAGGTGGCTTTCATTTTCTACCATATGAATTTTACTTTCTGAGTGGTAATTTCTATCAATTCAGCTCCTTTGACATTAGCTGTATCAACCTCATCCCAACATAAAGGTGTCTTGCACTTTCTCACATAAAGTGCTTCATATGGTGGCATACTAATACTTGCCTCATAACTATTGTTATAAGAAAATTCTATCAAAGGCAAGTGCCGATCCCAGCTTCTTTGGAACTCCATCACATATGCTCTCATCATGTCCTCCAGTGTCGGAATAGTCCTCTCTAACTGACCATCAGTATGGCGGTGAAAGGCAGTACTAAACTTTAGTTTAGTCCGTAAAGATTCATGAAATTTTGGTTAAAATCAAGACGTGAATCTCGGATCCCTATTCGATGTTATAGAAACTGGCACCCTGTGCAGCTTCACAATCTCATTAATATATAACTTCGCCAACCTCTCCAATGAATAGGTTGCGTGGATAAGTAGAAAATGAGCAGACTTTCTCAATCTATCCATTATAACCCAAATAGAATCATGATCTTTCGATGTATGAGGTAGTCCAACTGCAAAGTCCATTGTCACATGCTCCCACTTCCATTCCGGAATGGGCAAATACTGTAACATACCCACTGGCTTTTGATGCTTTGCCTTTATCATGAGTATCCTTAGTATAGGTATGGGGTAGTTGTCATGTGCCCGGTATGGTTTCAAGTTGTGACAATTAAATGGTACTATGTTTATTCGGGTTTGGCATAAACGGATGAGCCATCCATCTTATAAGGTGTTAGAATCGATTCCTGGAGTAATTGGTTTTAATAATGAAGATGATAAGATGTGATGTTTGTTTTCATGCTGAGTAAACAAGAGAAATTTTTTATTCTAGTGATAATAAAGCTACAGAATGTTTTGATTTGATACATTGCAATTTATAGGGGTCTTATAGAGTTTCTTCTTGTTATGGTGCAATTTATTTTTTGACTATTGAAGATGATTGTTCTCGTGCTATTTGGATATATTTTTTGAATGGAAAAAATGAAGTAGGCTCGATCCTTAAGAGATTTATGGTAATGATCCAAAGGCAATTTCAGACAAATGTGAAAATTGTTATAAGTGACAATGGTAGTGAATTTAAGCTTTTGAAAGAATATTTTCATGATAATAGTTTTTGCATCAAACTTCATATGTTGGGACTCCCCAACAAAATAGACGGCTCGAAAGGAAACATTGTCATATTCTGAATGTTGCTTGAGTTTTGCAGTTTCAAGCATAGTTGCCCATTTAATTTAGGGCGAATTTATCCTGATAGTTGACTATTTAATTAATAGAAAGTCATCAACAATTTTAAATGGTAAAACTCCCTATGAAATTCTATTTAGAGAAGAGCCATCATATACTAATATTCGTATTTTTAGGTGCCCATGTTATAGTCATCATTTAAACCAAGATAATGATAAATTTACTAGTAGGAGTCAAAAATGCATTTTTATTGGGTATCCTTTTAGACAAAAAGGATGGAAACTATGACTTGGAAACTTGGGAATATTTCATTTATAGGGATGTGGTATTTGTTGAAATTGATTTCCCTTATGCCAATGAAGATGTTTCAGTTGGTGATTTAAATGAAAAAGGAGATTAAAATTGCACTAGTGACGTTAAGGAATTAGATAATGATATGAAAAAAATGTGTTGATAGGATGGGCATCGAAGTTGAAAAAGATTGTGATGGGGAAAACATGGAGAATAATGATAAGGTATAAACCATTGCTTCTATAAAAAAACTAGGAAAAGGACAGCAGTTAAGCTTCCTTCTTTACAATTAAGGGATTATTTGACTAATACCTTGAAGTTAGGCCCCTCAGCCTACTCATCGTTCCACTCAAATTTCTTAGGTACTCTTTATCTTATAGCACATCATGTGAATTATGATAAATTATCCATACAAAATTGGTCCTTTTTGGTTACTATCACCTTAGGACGTGAACCCAGCTCATATAGTGAAACTGTAATAGCCCATTTTCCATACTAAGGTTAGAGCCTTAGATTATTGCATATGATTCAAATCATTTTAGCATTTATGAAATGCATTTCATTCACATGCATATCATTAGCATACACACATGAATTATGATTTCGAACACATTGCAAAAATAGTATATGCACTCAATTGCATATTTCGGGGTATGAAAGGTTTAAAATGATCATGGTGTGAATTGTGTATTATTTATGTCTTGAATTTTGGTTTGATAAGTTACAAGTAGTAAATTTGGAATTGATTGTTACCATTAGAAAATGATTAATTAAAATTTATATTTAGACTAGGAAAAATGCCAAGTGGCAAGACAAATTGATAAATGGAAAATTAGGATGACTAAACCTATGAAATAAGTGACAAATGATATAGATAAATGAGTGACATTTAGCATGGGTAATTAATTGACAAATGGCATAAATGATTGAGTGACAAATGGAATAGTATCTAGGTGATATTTGGCATCTTATGGATGGAATAACTGGCTTACATGCTTAGGGACATATGTTAATTTAATATGGTGACATCTAACATCTAAGGTGTAATGTTTCTATAGGTGTAGTTTCAGCCTTGCTCATTCTTCTTCTCTTCTCATCTCTCACCACCAACACTTGCTTCTATCTCTCATTGATGATTATGCATGCATGGAGGGCTAGGTAAATTTGATGAGTTGAGCTAAACTTGATGAATTGAACTGGAATTGTAAGCTAAACAAGTAAGTAAAGTGTTGTTCTTTATGGCATGTTATAATAGAAAGATTATGATGATTAAATTGGGATAGATTGTCTACGATGTTGTTGTTGAAGATGTGCTGGAAAATAGAGAATGAATAGATACTTTTCTGTTCTATTTTTGCATGTATGAAATTGGTAGTTTATAGACTATTTTATGGAAGATTTAAGTTAGGATTTGAAGTAAAATTGATTAGAAATTCATGTTAAAGATAGGTGTTATTAAGGTGTTTTCAAATCTGGAAAATTTGAGTTGTAGGTGTGTTTGTAAAAAAATGAATGTTAATGACATAAGTGAGTAGAATTTTGTAAGCCTTAGTGTAACCAATATGGAAGTTAAATTAACCTGAAATGAAGTAACCTTAACGGAGATGAAATATGGAAAATTTTAAGTGTTAGTGATGCCTTTAAGCTTGTAATATTCGTGAGGTATTTAAGATAGTAAAGTTACACACATTAGTGATGTTGATGACGAATTCTGGAATTTTAATTTCAACCTTGTATACATGTTGAAGCAGCTGAGAAATTTCACTCTAAGTTGGTATATTTGGACTTGATTAAGGTTAGTAACGAGCTTAGATTGTTTCTTGATTAATTGGTTAAGAGTTTGATAAGTTTATGTAGTGAATTGATGTCATAATCTAAAGAATGGACTGTTTTGATGTGGTTGAGTTCAAATTTGGAAATTCAGATTTGTTAAAGGAATAAATGAGTTCTTTTGATGCAAACATGATCATTAGGACATGAATAATGTGTATAAGGTATGGATGAATGAACCTTGAAGAACATAGGGTAATTATGAATGAGAATTGGGTAAATGTATGAGTATATGTTGTTGGAAAAAGTTTGATGAGTGTATAGATTTAGCTTGTTGAAATTCTAGATTTAAAGTAACAATCGTGTGTGTATTATAAGAGGCTTTTGATCATGGAAATGTTCAAGGATAAGTGTAAAGTATAGTTGATGAATTTGGAGTAAATCAAGCTAACCTAAAGGTAAGAACTTGATTGCAAAATGGTAGTATACAAAATATGATGTATGAATGGTCAAATTTTATGAATAGTTACATACCTGGAAAGGTCAAATGATAATGCATTAAACATTTCATATATATATATGCATGATTGATCAACTTAGTAATGCGCAAACTATATGTGCATATTGCATGATTAAAAAAGTACAAATTGATCGTCAACATCCAGACATTACTGGGTCATCAAGACAATAGCTTATCTGGAGTGTACTTTGAGTTAAACTAGATGTTTTCTCACTATAACTGAATTGTTTTTGATTAACTTTTAGATATTAAACTATTATTGATATGATTGTGATAATTTCAGACACTAATGGTCCGAGGAGTTCGATATTCAGGATTGTGTTAGAAGTGATTTTTAGCTGTATATGAATATGAAAAATGTGTACTCGACTGAATGTTGAATGCCAGACTCAGATTCGATGAATGTGATAAAAGACTATGCATATTGAATTAAAGTTGTTGATAGCATATCATGTGCATTGATTTATTCCATCACATTGTTACACATGATCAGATAAAGGAATTATAACTAGAGTGTGAAAAAGAGCTTAAAGCTTATAAATGTGCACAAAGAGTCGCATACTTAGTTATTAATGCACCCAGTATCTACAATAGGTACGAGACAGAATAAAAAATGAGCCCAATATCTACAATGGATACGAGATATTAAATAGGCGCTTGATCACAACAAAGTAAAAATGAAATTGGAGTCACATATGCATTTACTTATATAACTTTACATTATCATGTGAATGATTGCGAAGAAATACTGAATTGTGTTGATATAATGATATGCAATGTTTGTGTACATGTTGATGATATGAATGATTGAGATAAATGATTTGATTATTCTGAGATGATTATATGAGATGTTTGAAGCTCATGATGTATTGTTGACATATAATGTATATTCAGATTTGGTATTTAATATTGAATGATGTGATACATTTCCTATAGTGGGAAATATATTTATGAATTTGGTTTATACTTGTGATATTTGTGTTCTGATTTGAGTGAGCACACCGATGATGGTTCACTCATTGAGTTTGCAAACTCATCAAAATTGCAACATTGATTTTCAAGTACAAGGGAGACCTAGCTTCTAAAGTGAAATAATAGAAGTCTAGTACTGTCAATTTTGGAAACAAGAATGGCTCAAAGGTCTGGTTAGCTGATAACTACAGAGTCTAGATTGAATACTTTTGTTTAGCTTCTCCTTTCATGTTGAACTTTTTGTATAGAACTTTAAACTCCCAAATGTTATGTTATGTATAAACATGGAATATGAAATGTAATGATAATGTAAGTTTCATTTTGTGAATGAAATGAGGTGTTTTGATCTTTGGAAATACTTATGTTCTATGTGATGCTATAAAAAGTTTATGTAATTGCTCTAACATGCCATTTTCATAGGGCTTGTTCTTGAATGTCCTCTAGATGTTCGGGCATATGCTTTATGATAGTGGTGTGCTACAAAAATTGTCAAAGAAGATCAATGGAGAGAAGTAATTATAAAAGAAATCCAAGCTCTTAAGGAGAATGATATATGGATAGTGGTGGACTTACCACCTGGGAACAAAGAAATCGGTAACAAGTGGGTCTATAAAATTAAATACAACTCTGATGGAAGTGTTGAACGATGTAGCAAGATTGGTGATTTTTGGAAATAATAAAGTGGAAGGGATCGACTATCATGAGACTTTTTCTCCTACAGTAATGATGGTTACTATACGCACTTTTCTTGCTTTTGTGGCTACAAAAAGCTGGAATTTGCATCAAATGGACGTGTAAAATGCCTTTCTTTATAGTAACTAGGATGAAGAAGTTTATATGAAAATGTCTCTAGGTTTTCCTCCTCACTCTTTAAGCAAGGTGTGTAAACTTCTTTATGGTTTGTGTTAGGCTCCATGGTGTTGGTTTGCTAAATTATTAGAGTCTTTGAAGACGCATGGCTTTGTCCAATCAAGCTCTGATTATTCTTTATTTTTTTTTAAAGATGGGAATGGTTAGTTAAATATTCTTGTCTGTATTGATGATCTTATTATTTCGGGAAATGATGATATGGCAATTCAAAGTTTCAATTATTATTTAAACCTATGTTTCCATATGAAAGACTTGGGAAAATTAAAATATTTCTTAGGAATAGCGGTGGCTTGGAATCTTAATTATGTTCTCTTATGCTAACGAAAATATGCGTTGGATATCATCTCTGAAACTGACTTGTTGGGGGATAAACCAGTGAATACCTCTATTGAGCAAAATTATAAACTAGCTTTTGCAAATGGTGTATATTTAAAGGATGTAACTAAGTATAGGCAGTTGGTGGGATGACTTATTCACTTAACTATTACTTGACCTGAATTGTCTTATTATGTTCATACTCTTATTCAATTTATCACCAAATAAAGCAGGAACATTGGGAAGTAAGGGAGTCCAGGACAAATGATTTTTTAAGTACAAATTGTGATATGAAGTTATATGGTTATTGTGATTTTGATTGGATTAGTTATCCCTTGATGCGAAGATCTTTGACATGATATTTTGTTTTCTTAGGCCATTCTCCTATTTCATGGAAAACAAAAAAACAACATACATTATCTCGTTCCTCAGCTGAAGTCGAGTACAAGTCTATAACTATAACAACTTGTGAACTGAAGTGTTTAAAAGGTTTGTTAACTTCTCTTGGTGTTGATCATTCTGGGCCTTTGCGTCTTTATTGTGATAGTCAGGCAGTTATGCACATTGCTGCTAATTTAGTTTATCATAAACGTACGAAGCATATTGAAGTTGACTATCATTTTATTCGTGATGAGATTAGTTTGGGGAATATTGTGATTGAATATGAGCATACTTCAATTAAGCTTATTGATATTTTTACGAAAGCTTTAGGCAAGGATAAGGGCTAAAGAAGCTTCTTTGTAAGTTAGGCATTCTAGATATTCGTGTATTAGGATGTTTACATGATGTGTATTCTTCTTAGGATTTTACCTTATTTAGGAGTCTGATGTATATGAAATAGATGTCGAATGAGGGAAAAAAGTATTTTCTAACCAATATTCTTTATTTTTACTGATCTCTTATAAGCGAAAAAAGAAAAAAACACAAAAATAGACAATAAATTAGAAAGATTGAAACTTTAATGGAAAGAAAAAGATATGGGAGAAGAGAATGAACAAGAAGAGAGGAGGGACTAAGAGAAGAGAGACATTGGCCAAAGAATGCACTAGAGGAGATAGAAAGTGATGTCATTAAGCTTTGAATTGTGGCCATAGCTACCATTTTCCTGCTTCTTCTTCTCCTTGTAGTGAGCCTTTTAAGCTCAGGAGATCACAAAATGGCATATCAAATGTATGACAAAAGAGTATTGTACCTCGTAGGAGGATACTGAGAACCAATGACATTGTCTCCTTTACTTTTGTCAAATGGTTATTGGTTGGAACATGATCTTTTGATTTTTTCTTAAAAGTGCCATTTTTACCCAAAAAAAAAAGTAAAATTAAAATTTAATATTTTAAATAAAGTTTTGTTTAAAATTAAACATTTCGAAATATTTAAAATAAACCTTAATATTTTAAAAATATTGAATTTAATCTCTAATTTAACAAATATGCCAATATTATGTCAAATAATTTTATTTTAATTTTTAAAATATTTTTTATAAATGTTATTGTCACATGTATATCTTAGTTAGGAAGAGAGCCTAAAAAATTTTCTCTTAGCTCCTGCTCAAAGTTATTAATATTATATCAGTATTAGTACTAGATTTGATACTAGTACAGTATGACATCAATATCAGTACTAATTAACATTGTGTACCATTTCAAGAAATTTTTTAAATTTATAAAATCGTACTTTAACTTTAACTTTTTAAAATTATAAAATAATCTCTCAATATATTGTGTTATATAATTTTTAATTTACATCAACTCTGTCTCTAAAATTCATAATAATATAAATTTGAAATAACAACTATCTCTTTATTTCTATTAATATTACTTTTCATATATTTCATATATAAAGAATAACTAAAATTAATATAAAAAAGATTGTTAATTATCTTACAAATATAAAACTAAGAATAGTACAAAGTATTTACAATGTTATAATTTACATCACACTCGAAATTGGCATCTCCTCATAAAATGGTTTCAATCTATGTCATTCACCTTAAAAATCTTCCCAGTATATAAACTTTTTATTTCTACTGTACCATGAGGAAATAGATTAGTGACAATAAAAAGGCCAAGCCATCTAAAGTGTAACTTACCTAGCACAAGCTTTAATAAAGAATTATATAATAATACTTTATGTCCCACCTCAAATTGCTTCCTCAATATCATATTATTATGGAATAATTTGGTTTTCTCTTTAAGAATTCTCAAATTATCGTAAGCATCTAACTTTATTTCCTTTAGCTCTTGCAATTGCAATTTTCTTGCCTCCCCAGCTTTTACCAAATCCATGTTATAACGTTGCATTGCCCAATAAGCTTTATGTTTAGTTTTCACTGGTAAATGATAAGCTTTGCCAAAAACTAATCTATAAGGAGACAACCCTATTAGTGTTTTTTAGGTTGTACAATACACCTAATGAGCATCGTTTAAATGTAAATTCTAATCCTTTTGTCTCGGATTCACCATCTTTTCCAAAATGGATTTTGCTTCTTATTTTGATACTTTTGCTTGTCCATTCATTTGTGGGGTAGCTACTTGATGATACACTCCATACTTTTTAAACAAAGTTGCCACTGCTCTATTGTAAAAATGTTTTCCCTAATTAGTAATAATGCCTTGTCAAACTCCAAATGTATTGAAAATATTAGACTTTATAAAACCTACAACAGCTATATAATGATCAATCTTGGTGGTTTTTGCTACCACCCATTTCGAAAAATAATGAAAATCTAAAATTATATAAGAAAAACCATAAGATGAAGGAAAATAGCCCATAAAATAAATGCCCCATATATTAAATATCTCAATTATAAACATTAGGGTTTGAGGCATCTCATTTTTATAAGATAATGTTTATGTCTTTTAGCATCTATCATAACTTTTATGAAAAACATAAGCATCTCTAAAAAAAGTCTCCCATTACAAACTATTTTCTAGAACTTTTCTAGCATTTTGTTTAGGACCAAAGTGACCACCGCATGGATAATTATGACAAAAAGTTGAGACAGAGCAATGTTTAACCTCTAGCATAAAATGCCTAATAATTTGTTCAAAGAAGAAGTTTCACAAGTATGATTCATCCCAAACATAATATTTTACCCCATTCTTTATTTCCTTCCTAGACTTACTAATGTAATTAGGTAAAGTTCGAGTAACTAAATAACTAACAAGGTCTGCATACCATGGAACCATATTTTTCATTTAGGACAATTGCTCATTAAGAAAAGTTTTAGAAATAGGTAAAATATCTTCATCCTTTGCCAACCTACTCAGATGATCTACCACTGAATTTGTTACTCCTTTTCAATCCCTTATAACAACTTTGATAATGATATTGCAATCTTGGAAAAATCTTTAATAAACCGATGATAAAATCTTGCATATCTAAGAAAATATCGAACTTTCTTAACATTTGAAGGGTAAGATAAGTTCATAATTAAATATGCTTTTGCTTTATCTACTTTTATGCCCTTAGTTGAAATCACATGTCTTAAAATGATTCCTTGATCAACCATAAAATGAAGTTTTTCATAATTCAACACCAAATTCATTTCAATACATCTTTTAAGAATCTTAGATAAATGATTTAAAAAATCATCAAATGAATCTCCATATGTAACATCCCGTTTCCAGAGAACGGGTCCAGGTGTGGTAAATTACCACATCTCATGCTCATGCAGTAGTGAATAGTGAGTTATGTGCATAT
>JANQBM010000222.1:46327575-46340492 GCA_025594535.1 Erythroxylum domingense
TCACCAAAAAATTTAAAAGTCATGTGTAAGTGGAATAATTTTGTATCATTATTGATCACAGTATAAATTATGATATTCTAATGATTGTTATTGTTTATTGACAGGTTGAAAAATTTGCTATGGCAGGCTGGAGGGTCAACCCAAACAAGAAAATTTGATGAATTCATGCAAATGGTTAAACAGGTCAATCTAGAAACTTATACTTGGCTAAAGAGACAAGTCC
This sequence comes from Erythroxylum domingense, assembly GCA_025594535.1. NCBI lineage: Eukaryota > Viridiplantae > Streptophyta > Magnoliopsida > Malpighiales > Erythroxylaceae > Erythroxylum > Erythroxylum domingense. The sequence continues at coordinate 46,327,799 of JANQBM010000222.1, forward strand.
CACCTGTAAGATGGGCGTTGAGTAAAGATGGAGGTTACCGTTGGGGTGTTTTGACAACAAATATGACTGAATGCTTTAATAGGATCCTCAAAGGGGCACGACATTTGTCAATCACTGCCCGTGTTCGCTTTACTTTAGAGCAAACGGTTAAATTATTCCAGGAAAATTAAAAAATTATACTCAAAGCACGAAATCATTATCCGATCAACATTTGGCACAAATATTTGGCAAATGAAGCAAAAGGACGAAATCATATTGTCCAATCATATGACTCGAGGTATGGTACATACAGTGTGGTCACTGCTCGTCATGGGAATAATAACAGGGGAGGAAATATTCAAAATGTTAACTTTCAAGAAAGAACTTGTACCTACGGAAAGTGGACAGAACTTCATTTTCCATGTTCTCACGTCTTTGCTGCATGTTTGAGATCTAATATTCATCCGACAATCCATATCCATCCTATATACAGTCTTGCGGCATACAGAAATACGTATTCCGGTCAGTTCTATCCGCTGCAACATCCAAATTATTGGGAGGAAGCAGATTTTTCATTAGGATTTCTCAGGTCAAGGTTGGCTAAAAAAAGGAGCAAAGTGAAAAGTGCTCAAATACGAAATGAGATGGATAAACGATGTCCTGATTCTCCGCGAAGGTGTCGTAATTGTAATATGCCAGAACATAATGCTTCAAATTGTCCCTCTTCAAGTCATGTACAGTAGTGATTTTATTTAATGTTGTAAGATGATAAAAAATTATTAAGTATCTAATGCAATAAAATTGGTTTACCTTTTTTATAAAAGTTGACTTTAAATGTTTTTCATTTTTTAAATGTATTATATTCTAAATTTTGTAAACAAATTTAATGAAGTCAAAATTATTTTAATACAGTAAAAACATAAATAAATAAAACTTGTAATTCAAATTTAATTTGTATAGATGTTCTAAATCATAAATAAAACTAAACTCTGAAATAAAAAACTTTTAAAGTTACAAAAAACAACAATCCTAAGCAAAATTAAACCTTAAAAAATTATAACTTTAAACTTAAACCCTAAAAAAATTATAAAAAAAGAGTCCACCCCGCCATTGTAAATGGTGGGGTGGACTCGTCACGCCCACTACAAATGGGGGGTGACAGCGAGGCGTCACCCCGTCATCTGTAATGGCAGGGTTGACGCTCGTGGACCACCCCGCCATGCGTCATGGCGGGGTGGTTCACACGTCATTCACCCCGTCAATGATAATGGCGGGATATCTTAGACGTAGAAACCCTCTTCATTTTTAGCATACATCACGGACGGAAAAAAATTTTTATCACGCGCTGAGAATTTAGCCTAAAATACACGTAGTATGAACATTAAACATGAACTAATCAAATTTTACTTATTTGGTAACCCCAATTCAACTCTTAAACTTGACATGAATTAATTAAATTTGATTTAAGTTAATAATTTAAGATAATTATAATAAATTATTAGTTTGAGTTAAATTTAATTATTTAGACTCGAGTTTAAGAAATTGATTGAACTATTATGTAAATTGCATTTGATTAGTTTACATTTCATGTTTATACTATATATGTTTCGTCGTTATTTTTTAATTGAAACCTAAGAAAAGATATTTTTCTAAAAAACCAAGAATTAAAAAATTTTGATAATCTTAAAGATCTTGGTGTTTTTGTAAAGTTCCTTAAACTATACGGAAGATTTATATCTTTATCGCAATATAATTTGTACAAAAAGATCTAAGGGCGAGACTATTGTCACAGATAGAGGTTCCACATATGATATATTAATCACATATTAATAAAGGTTTAAAAGAAGTTTAACGAAATTAAAATCAAGGGAATAATTGTGTTCTGTTTTTCAAATCTTTATAGCTAATGTGTTCGATTTTCTAACTTTAGTTACTTTACCGATGTCACTATTCGAGCATCACCTCATCAAAAGCACAGATGGATGGAATTAGTTGTACCCTATTTATAGGAATAATCAATCATAATGTTTTCACTCTTTTGAAATTTTTTTAATAATTTAATAAAATATTAATTTTTACTGATGTGACTTAATCATAACTTAATTACTGAATTAAAAAATCTTAAAAGGTTCATGACCTCGTTCCAAATGAAATCCTCTGTGTCACTTTCCCTACTCCAACCCTTTGTCATTTGATCTCATCCATTCATTTATATGGGATCCACATAAATGAATGGTTAAAATCAAATAGCACAAGATTGAAGTAAGGAAAGTGGCACAGAAGATCAAGTCCCCCTCGTTGGTACTAACTAGCATTAGTATGTAGCAAGATGGATAAAATTCGTGCCATTTCTAAATCTTGCTTCCATTTATCTCCTTTTCCTTGTCAGAATGTATCTAATGCGAAAATGTATAAACCATCATCTAAACCTCACAGGTGTCTGTACTGTCCACAGATTCCTCTCTTTGATGACGTTCAGAGACTGGAGTCTTCATTTCTGATGGATTCATATCTAGAGAAACATCGTCCGTTGTTGCAGAAAGAGACTTTCTGTGATGCTTTTTCTTGTGCCTCAGTTTGAGGATTCGTGAAAGGACTTGCACAATGTCCCTCATGGCTGGCCGCTTTCTTGCGCCTCGGTTGATGCATTTATATGCAAGCGACGCCACTTCATTCAGTTCTCGAACGTCCAATATCCCCTCTAGGCGTGCATCCACAATTTCCTCCCATCCCACTTTTCCTTCATTGTTGAGTGCGGCCTGTTTGTTACATTCAAAAGCAGTTCGTTTAAAGAAAGCAGTCGGTCTCAAGTTAACTTCCAATACACGGAGAGGTAAACAGATAGGCTTACAAGCTCAACGTATTCTAATAGACCCTGTTGAGGATTTCTGCCAGCAATTAGTTCAAAGAGCAACACTCCATAGCTATAGACGTCACTTTTCTTAGTGAAGGTCCGTGTAGATATATACTCAGGATCAAGATATCCGAAAGTTCCCCGTATATTAACTGCATGTCCATCTACAATCTCTTCTCTTGAAAGTCCAAAATCGGCAACCTATGCGGATAGGAAATCCAATACTAACAAATTAGCATGAGAACCTAACAGCCATTCAAGGACCATCATTAAATTTACTAACTTTAACGACAGAACTAAAAGGACACCAAATTTGTATCAAAACCATGTTACATATTCTTAACTAGGAGATGTTTTAAAAGTTCCAAAGAGACGCACCCTTGCTCTCATTGAGTCATCCAACAGAATGTTGGATGATTTAATGTCCCGATGAATAATAGAAGGAACCGCCTGTTACAACAATAAGTAGAAGAATTAACTAATTAGTTTCATCGTACAGAAGACAGTAACAACGTATGGGAAATAAGATAAATGTATAAAGGAACAAGGAATAATCAAGGACATTGCAAGGTTACCCCATCATGAAGATACTCCAAGCCCCTTGCTACGTCTAAGGCAATATGAACCCTCAAATCCCAGCTCAGTGGCCCATGGTTTTCACCTGCATTTATAGAAAGAAATGAGACAAACAAAATAGATCCCAATGATGTATCTCTCTCATTATTGCAACAAAGCCAAGGGAGAAACTGCTACAAATTTCTAATTCTTTTCCTGAATACAACTTTCTGTGAAAGTTATCATTGGTGCAATTCTGTCAGAAATAGGTTCTCTTAAAGTGAAAAAGACCCCAGATCCCACGAGTTAGTGGGATTTCAACTGGGTGTTAAAGATGCTGATAAATGCGCAAGAGTTTTCAAATGAAACATCTAGAGAATCCAATTCTCAATTTAAGTTGAAATTTAATAAAACCCCCAATTTGAGAAGCATAAAATAAAATGCCTTCCAAACTAGCCTCCAGGAGATGGGGAAAAAAGAAGCATATTGTATTACAAGGAGAGTTAATGCCAGCTTACAGTACAAATGAGAAGCCAAGCTCCCTTTACTCATGTAGACATATATGAGAATATTTCGACCTTTTTCTGCACAATATCCAACCAAATTCACAAGATTCCTGTGGTGTAATCTCGCCAGTAACATAACCTGTAAGTTAGTAAGCTCAGCTGTAAGATTTAGAATACAGGCTCAAATTACAGAACTTATCTTGGGCATAACAAGAGCAAGTTTCAAGCAGTACAGGACAATCCCCCCAGACAGGATAATTTCTGTTAAAATTTTGTTTTCTCAAACGAGTTAATACACATTTGGTGAAACTTCAGGAGTTGAATCTCCCAGGAGTCTTGTATGCCAAATGGCCCTATACCCTTAATTGATCGCGCTAGTCTATTTTGAATTCTTGAGCTGGGTTATGTCTGAAGCACAAATAACTGGTTTAGTTTTGCTTCTAACTTCAGGGCTTGGTTTCTAGATTTTCTTTTATAAAAACACGTGAAAAAAACAAACTAAGAAGTAGTTTGGTGATAATACTAGCCGAGTTAGCCACCATGCTAAGTAGTTAAATTAGCAGATGAAGACCCAGATATTCTGATGCAAAACAGTTTTCTCCAATTTGTAGCATCATAATATACACCAGTACGTTTCAGAATGCCTACTCCAGTGAAGAATTATAGAAGCTAATCAAAATACCTCTGACTGAAACTCTTTCTCTCCTTGCTTAGAATCTGTTGCAAGCACTTTAACTGCAACAGTCTGGCCAGTTGTCATCTGAGCTTTATATACAGGACCAAATGCCCCCTGACCAATAAGTGTTGTAAAATTGCACGTTGCTTTCTGTAAATCCCTGCTTGAGCAACATCAGGAGTAAAATTAAATACATGAAAATGAAAAGGAAGATCATACTAACGGGAATATAGATGGTGTTTGCACCAAATTTTGCATGAACTATTCAAGTTACACTCACTAGTCCATTTTGTTTCACTGCAGAGTTTTAGATCCTCGCTCTGAAAGTTATACTTATTCCATGACCACTTACCGAACACTCATTTTTTCTTGCAAACACATCCTTGCTCAGAATGCCATTTATGAGCTCTTAAAATGGTACCATAAGTTTATACAACTGTTGCACAACAAAATGTAGCATATAAAATTCAACATCAACCAGTGAGGTCAGCAATGCAGCAGGTTTAATGTAAGCATACTTGAAAGAATACTCTGGTATTCCAGATGCTGACACGACATTATTCCTCTTAAATCCTTCAATCTGGAAGGGCATGCCATTTCGTCCAGCTTTCACCGGTGATTCAGGGTCAATGGTTGAATCTGATAATATCATACCTGAATCAGCACCATTTGCTCGAATAGGTAAAGCTGCTGCCCTTCTAGAGCTGCTGTTCCCTATCTGTGAGTGCTTATGATAGCGAAGACAAATTAGTGTCACTATTGCCAAAAGCACTCCAATCACCACTCCTATCGAAATCCCGATAATCAGAGAATCTTCTTTCATTTCTGTGCTCTTACTGTGTATATTTGTCATCGAATCGTCTGATCCATTGACACAACTGGAATATAAAGCCAAATTCAAACCATGACCTTTCCATTGTAGACAAATAGTGACACAAGGATAATTGTAGTATCAACATTTCTGAATTACATAAAGGTAATTATTTTCCAGAATCATTCACAACAACCATACAAATATGTAATTGCAATGGTCATACAAGATATGGTTTAACTAAAAGGTCAAATTTAGAGAAACTATCCAGCACTCAATATCACCAAGAAAATTCTGCAAGAGATGAACGTTGGATTGGAGAGAAGCAGACAAGAGTATCAACATTTATCTCCGATTTAGCTTCCAGAAATAAGGAAATGTCAACTACAGTGCTAAAATCACAAATTCAATTTAACCTGAAAAAAAAGGAAAATTAGGAAAAATCTTGCTAGAACCAAAAAAATTGGAACTTCGTCAGTAACTCAGAAACATAACTTACGCATTCAAAGTGTTGCAATGAAATGGATTGCCAGAGAAGGTATTCACAAAAAAGAAAACTGATTTTTAAACATGGAACTTTCATCACCATAATTAATCAAGAATCAGTCAAAAGTAACAACTGTTCAACCGTTAAAAGCATTAAATACGATTATTTTTGGAAGCAGAGTTGGAGAAAGCTAATCCAAAAAGAAAAACAAAACCAACCCAAGAAACAATTTCATTCATTTTCTCAATTTTCTTGTCTTCCTCAACAACTTTTTTATAAGCTTACAAGCATAATGGCCAGAAAGAAATCCACAGATCAAGTTGATGACAGGAAGAACAGAACTGAAACTCCCAAAAAAGGTCTCCGACGAACAAAGTTAAACACAATTTTAAACAAAAATGTTCAACTTCAGTTCAGAAACTTACCATGTTTGTGGTAACAAAACCAGTTTGAGTTTCAAACAGTTAAATGTTTCTCGGAAGCAAAAACAAAGAGAGAAGAGCGGAAAGAGTTAAAGAGGGAGAGATAAAATGGAAGTAACAAACAAAAATGGGTTTGGCTTCTAAGTCCGTTAGACTGCAGGCAGACGATTTAGAGATAGGAATCAAAGAGAGAGAGAAAGAGAGGTAGTGTAGCAGAGGTAGAAAGGCTTGTGCTTCTTGAGAAGGAGACTGAAAATGAAAACAAATCCATTCTTTTTTGTTAGTATTTTAATTTATTTATATTTTATACCAAGATTAATTCTTTTCTTTTTAGGTTTTTTTTTTAACTTTTTGATTTGAATACTTCTGCTCTTATTGGTAACCAATTTTTATTGAAATTCACTTTCTCAAGAACAAAGTAAAAAGGTGAAAAGTTGGGTTAGCTTAATTAAGCATGCATAAAGGAAAATTTAAACAGGTCTGAAAGTCAAATACTATTGTAGCAAGAATGGTCCAAAATCAAATAATGTATGGTCCAAGCCTATGAGTACTGATTTCTAATAACTGGGAATACATTGTGCTATTTGACTAGGATGGTATTAATTTGATGCCATTGAAATTAAAATGACGAGACGTTGTGTAATTGCAATCTAAGAGTTTTTGGACATGCACAATTGCTTTTTTATTACTCAATTTGATTCTCATTTTTAACAATTTTAGAGATGCCAAGTTGAGTAGCGTATCGCATTCGACACTAGTATAAGTCAAATTGTTTAACACAATAGATGCAATTAGAGTGTTCTATGTTTGTGGAACTTTACAGGAACCTCTTTTACTGACATATTCCAGTGACTATAACCTGCCAAGAACAACGCAAACTACTTATATTGTAGCTATGGGGATCACTATTCAGAAACAGGAGCTTTCAGAAAAGGGCGCTATCAAAGGCAGCTTTAAAAGGAAAGTAACCCCAGGAGTTCAAATCCTCTCTACCCATAAAATGGTGTGCTAGTCACCAGCCACAGCTTGGAGGAATTAGTCCCTTATTTGTTTACTTAAGTGTTTAAAGTAAGTGATTTTTATTTTTAAGGGTATTTCCCTCAGGTCGGGTTGTAAATTCTCCAGCTTTCATCTTAAATTTTTTAATTATTTACTTTTTCAAAAAAAATAACAAAAACCTCTCTCTAAAATACAATTTATCTTGAAATAAATGACCTTATCTTGTTTGGCTTAGTTATTTGATTTGATTTTTTAATGGAAGAATCCGTAGTCGCTATCCTTTGAATGTGCACTGAATAAACCTCCGAATTGATGCAATAACTTGCAAATTACACCAACCAAGTACTCCGTATTAGGCAAGCCTTATACAACAGGCTCGATAAAAAAAAATGTAAATAGGAGGATTCGAACACAAGACTTTTTGACCTATGTTTCCCACTCTACTAATTTATCAACCCTTAGGGGGCTGTTATTTGATATATCCTTAACCTTAATATCTGATATCGTTTTTCATATTGAACTCAATTTGAAAAATAGTGAAACAAAAGAAAAGATTTTTGTTTTATATAACCTTATAGTTTTTGCAAGGGAAAACAAACCAGAAAGAATGTAATTTGAAGAAATATAAGCGAAATGGGTTTGGTAAGACTTTAGGGTTTTAGACTTGCTTGCTTATGAGCTATGTTGTTGAGTGTAGCTAGTGAAACGTCTTTATTTAACAGTGGCTGTAGGGTTAGCCAATTTGGAGGTTGATATAGAAATGGACCTAAACACACCTAACATCAGTGGGAAAGATTAAATGTCATCTTTATATATATTGGGTCTATCAAAGTAAATTGAAGGGGAAAAGGAAAAGGGATGAACCCCACGTATGGCCTTTGATGAAAGTGATCCTAACCCTTGTATACAGAAGGCCGAGTAGGACAACTTAATTAATAATTCAAGACAACCATTCGAAATATATTTATAGCATTTTGAATTGGTAAACGTAAGTATCAACTTCAGCAGTACTCTAATTTATTTATTCTTTCTTCAAGTCGAATCTAATCTATTATCAATTGGAAACTTACTCTCCAATAAATAATAATTACACTAGTAGAAATTTTTTTTAAAGATCCTTGTCATAGTTGATGTTTCCCAAGAATTGAATTTTATTGGAATAAGAAAGAGAAACTTGATTTGTTTTTGTTGATGTGTAACTTGCACTACGACATATCATAAGTGAATAACATGTTACTTAATATGTTATGTAGGTATAAAACTTCGAAAGACATTAATCTATATTGAGAATATGGGTAGGCTTCTATTTTGAAATATGATGACATAATTTAGTAACTAATATCGTATTTTGACTTAAAAATAAATTTCAAATAGGATGAATACATATTAATATCAAAAACTTATCATTGCTATATTTTGATGCGATTATCTTTTACAAAAAAGAGTGATGACCTTTATTTTTCATCCATAATATCTTGCTTCTGGTCTGTGCTGTTTCATGCAGAAGCCACCATACCCGACTGACCAGTGTAGACAATAGGAGTCCTTCACTTAACCTATAGCTATTGCAGATCTGAAACAATATGGGGTTGAGGTCACGAGAGATTTTATAATAGGCTGAGGCACATGTAGTGTGGCACTAATGCACGGCAGGCAGGAAGAGTAGACTATGTAATTTTTATATACATAGCTGAATGTCGTTGACAAGAAACCAAAGAATACTGTGAAATGAAGTGGCAGAACACAGCAGCTCCCAAATTTGAACAAGATGGACAACTCCCATATGGAAGCTGGATACAATTGGTGGATATCATCTTTATAGTAATCTTAATTTGATTAAATTAAAAATGTTGTAAAATTTACGTGTTTAATCCTTCAAGTTCTTCCAACTGTACGTGTAAACGTAACGATCTTGATTGCCTATAGTAAGAAATTCTTGACATCAGTATAATAATTCTACACATTTTTTTTATCGAAATTTTGTATTTAACAGCATTAATAGTATAAGATCGAATCCATTTTCTTGCACGTGCTTCAATAGAAAACTTTGAACATAAAAGATAAAAGTGATTCTAAGCTTACCAAAGTTAATCTCAAATTTCAGGAATAACCTATATATAATTTTATCTTCGTTTCAAGTATAATATTATTTACTTTCAAGATGAAAGTAGAATGTAGTAAAATTTTATTGGTTTAGGATACCAGTCATGAATATATTAGTTCTTGGAAAGTATGCATACACAAAAAAAGCTGAAAGAAAAGCCAAATTTAGGATCACCCTTTTTGCTTCGCCAACTCCATTATCGACAAAGCAAAAGATAGGATTAATTAATTGTTGATAAAAGGGTCCAAAACTTTAATTAAAAGGGGTTCCTTTAGCCTTAAGAGGGGTGTAAAAAAGGCTAGTATTTGTCCCTCCAAGCCAAGAAACAACTGGAAAGGAAGATTTTAGTCGTTGCCAATTGTGCTTTAGCCTTACAAAGCAATGTAGCACATATATTTATTTGTTACGGCTCAAAATATTGGACGTTAGATTGTTATTTCTGGGACCTTAATTATGACTGATTGGTTTCCCATTGTTTTTTTTTTCTTAATTAGTCGAGTTGTCTAAATTTTCCCAATAAATTCGTACATCTTTTTATTTGGATATTTTTAATTAAGAGAAATTCACCAAGGTTTTTGACGATATGATTTCCGTATTTTGTGTTTTCCCCACTGCTGGATATGGATATATAAAGGAACATCATTAAATGACCACTCTCTTCCTCACAATAAGTACATGGGATTGGGATCATGCAAATATTGCTATTATTTAATAATATAGGACACAATTGATTATACTCACGTTAACTTGGAGGCAAATTTTAAACTATGTCTGCATTATTTATTGGTGGCATAAGAAAAAACCTTCCTTTGCCTACTGGACAGGATCAGAGGAACATGTGAAAGGGTCCATATGCATCTGTTGTCAACACATTGTATTCCCTTTTCTAGGGGACTACAATTAGTTGGAATCGAAGATTTTTACAGGTACGGATTTCGAAAGTTTGGTTAGTAGCCTCTTAATAAATCAAGTTCATGTTCTCAAGAATTGTACATTAATTGAATACAATATTATTTAAAAGGGTAGTCCTTCCTTAAACCATTGTCTTATATATATATAAATGAATATATACAAATATGACTCAATCTTTTACACTTATTGCAGTTTGCTCTCCAATTCTTAACTGGTAGTCCAAGTTAATTATGCGATTCTCTTTTACCAAAGGGCGGTTTAGTATTTTAGAGAGAGGGCACGGAGCCTCTTCTCTAAAAAACTGAGTGAAATTAAATCGTAATTTACCCCTCCACCACTCTGTCGAGTTGGAATAAGGGAGCGTCTGGAGTAGACGATTCCACTTTTTGAGTGTAAAGTAGAAGTTCTAAGACTTCTGCGTTGAACTCAATGTTTCAAGGATCCTCCTTACACCATAATACAAATATCACTCACCTTTTGGAGCTAATAGACTTTCCATCATTGTACTAGAAAAAGGTATATTTCATTCACTGTATTTTAAACTTTCTTGAAGATTATTTATCTATAAGTTCTTTTATTTAATATATTATTTATATAGAAAACGTCCATATTTCAGTTAATTTATTTTTATGTTAATTTAATTATTTCTCATTAAAATAAGTTGAAACTGATAAGAGTTGTTTTAACATGTATTTATGTTAAATGCCTACTTATTTTTTATTAGCATTCATAAATCAAAAATCTGGTTAAATACTGGAGGATTTTGAGCTTATACCGAATACATATAATAAAAAAATAACATTTTCATATGAATAAACTATTCATAATGAAGATGTTATATCCATTAACAAATTGTGAGTAGTTTAACCATATAGAATTAGTTCACCATCTCATTATAAATAGAAGAATTACAAATATGAAACTTTACCTTATCATAACCATAACGTGAAGTGCTTATACTGCTCGTAAATAGTAAGCAGTAACATTTAACATCCAAAAAATTGCAAAATAAAATACACCGTTACCTTGTCCCACGTGTATGGTAAAGTTCCATTTGTATAATTTGACAAAACCTACCATATGTTAACCATACCCTTTTTTATAGGTTCGCCATGTGCCTATATGATCGACTTACTTATAGTTTAGATGTATTATTCATTTTTTAATTTATTAGTTATTTCTTTGTCTAATTTAATATTACTCCTTATCTTGGTTAGTTTGGAGGGTCTTAATGTTGTTTATTAAAAAAAACTTTTCTATCTATTTATTTATGAAATTTTCAAATCTTTATGAACATAAAATAGAAAATTAAATTTTCGGTTCAAATCAATACATAAATTTTAATTTTTAAAATAACAATTGAAATTTATGCCCTTTATGAATTAATGATAAGAAAATTATTGTACGTAGTCTAAAAATGTATAGCACACATTATTTTTAATTTGAAATCTAATAATATTAGCATTGCATTAATGAGTGACGATTTGATAATAGAAAAGAAAGTTTTATACAAGTAACATGAGTAATTGTTAGATAATAATGAGTTAAATTTATTTATATTGTTTTAGAAAAGTTTTAGCTCCTTGTGATGGATGTAAGCAGTTCAAGTCCTTTTTTTTTAATTTGTGGTTTTAATTGTATAAAGTTATATCTTAAGAATTAATACTTATGAAATCCATTAGCATGAATAAAATTCTTCTTTTAATGTATTCTCATAATAAAATAAGGGGACTTTATGATTTCAATTTGTTAACAAATTCTTTTTTTCCAGTTTTTTCACAATAAAATATGGCAACCCTCGTGAACTTATTAAGTCTCAACAAGTTGATAGGTCCTTAAACTAACTTAACTAATGAAAATTTTGTGAGGAAGGTGCATATATTTTTGACTTGTTTATAAGTAACCCCATTTTTATTCATAATGTTACTATCATTTGCACTTAAATTAAATCTTAAACTCTTGTGATAAACACAAACGTAATATAAGAGAGTAGGAATCGTTCGTATGAGAAATTCTAGTTCGTTAATTGTTACATAAGAAATATTTAAAGAAATGAGAATTATGATAATATAAATTTTTGTAATAAAGAAAATAAATTAGATTTTGCAAATAATAAAAATTAATTATCAATAAAACAAACATTGATTTACAGTTGGGTTTAGTATTGAAACTACGGTTAATCATTGATGTAAAAAAAATTCATTAATCATATATTTGTTACCGTGTTAAATACATATCTTTTCTTAAGAATAGCTATAGCTACTATTGTAGCATCCCGGTTCCGTAGAATGGGTCGGACCAGAAAAACGGGCCCAAGTGAGGTAAATAAGAGAAATTAGGAAAACACATCTCATGCTCATGCATTTGTGAACAGTGATATGTGCACACG
>JANQBM010000222.1:46413954-46426578 GCA_025594535.1 Erythroxylum domingense
GGTGTAGAAATCAAAAGCATATGAATATAAAGTCTATATCAAAAGCAGAAAAATATGTCAAGTTGGAAGGAAAAGAAAAATTAAGTTGCAATAGTTTTTAGTTTGTGTATGTAATAAACCTGACTGCACTAACAAGTAACAAGTTCAACTAACGGAAAATTAAAAAAAGAAACTTTATTTTCCTTTTAAACAAATAGAATATAATGATTTTTTGTGACCAAAAGTTTGATAGCTTTATGCTAAAAGTATTGTAGTGATAACATATTATTTTCTGTTAACTAGTGATAACATCTCTTACTTAGAGATAACAATTCCAAGGGTGTATATTAAGGTTCTCAAACCTCTGTAAATATTGTGAGAAATAAAATACATTTATTCACTCCTTTGTATCAAAACATATCACACAGCTCATGAAACCTTAAAATTCATGTAGTTGTAAAATTGGAATGTGATGAAGAGATTTCATTATACTCGCCACTTTAAACCACCTATGTAACATTCATATAATAATGTTCTTTTCAGTCACAATTGCGATGAACCATGATCCTTCAATTAGATGTGAAAACCTGTCAAAAAGTAATGATCTAGTAGAACATGAAAACCCTAGCTATATTATATTGCAAATCACTAGGATTTAGGCTAGTGGCAAAGAATGTAGGATTGACTTTCTTTCTATAACGGTTCAAGTTTTGGCTGGTACATGGGGTGAAGGATATGAAAATATGTACGCAGCACGTGAGAAATTTATCATGCCCGTAACAAAGTTTTGTTAAAAGGAATTAGTATTCAAAATAAAACAAGATGGTCCTACAAAGTTTAAATTAACTTATGTTGAGTCAAACTGTAAACTATTCAGATATTTGAAATAAACAATGGAAATTTTGGAAGTAATATATTACTCGCTTAAAAAGTGATGCATGAAGAGTAATGTTTATCCAGAGAAGTAAATCATCTGTCATGCTGAACCGCACACATAATCTTATCCTGATTATACTTTGTTGTGTTTCTTTTTTGGGTCGAGCCAACATAGGCCCTGGAACCATCTTATTTCTATGTTTATTGGTAGGACATCCTTGAGCATATCCTCCTTTTCCTTTATTTCATTTGAGTCGCATTAGTCAAATCCTTAAATAATTTGAGATCTTTAGTCCATCAGTAATCCAAAGAAAAATATCAGAAACGTTCAAAGAATTGGTGCTGTGATTCCAATTCCAAGCGCAAAAAGCAAATGACACAATTTTTTCAAATAAGACGAATAAAATAAAATACCCTTCACGGTAATTAAAAAGTTCTATCTCACAAGTTGCTTACTCTAAAGCAAGACATGTGGTTTCATGTCCCTGTTGTAGTGTCACTTTTATTTTGCCCAACCTATTTCATGTTACTTATCGCCTTGCAATGAAGTAAATGGTCACACATAAAAAGATTTCCAGCTTTCAACATAGAAAATTATATTAAAAAACTTTAGTGGCAGATATTCCACTAACTATTCTAGTTACCTATCAAAATGTTTAGAAATATTTTGTGGTTTTGATGCAAATTATGTTAGACAAATGAATGTATAACCTGGATTCTAGAGTAATTAGAAACAGATCGAGACGAAGAAAGAAGATATATAATTACCGGGATATGTAATCTTTTACGCGCAGAGGAGATACGCCTTGAGACCTACTACCAAAACGTCCGTCGCCCACTCTGCCCTTCACAACACTCTTCATTCTGTCGTAATCCGCCCCAAAGTTATCCTCCGATATAGAATGCAGGCTTGGCTTCCACTCTGCTGACGCATTTGGCAATACCCTCTTCTCCGTCGTCCTCCTACATCTTCTCCCCATCAGCGAGTGTGTCTTCTCCGGCCATCGTCGTTCTGGCTCCTGAACCTCTCTTTGAATGGAGCCGCTGCAGCTAGTCCCACAACGCATGATATCCAAAAGAAACTTCATCGTTTTGCTGCCAAGAATACGTATATCTAAATGTATCTTTTTGATGAATATTGAAAAACTCAAAAGGGAAGAAGAAACAAGTCTACAACAACTGAGCGAGATCAAGTGAGCTGAGACTACTGTCTCATTCTAATGTTGAACTTCTACACATTCGTATGTACATATATATATTTATAGAGAGAGAGAGAGAGATTGAGGGAGAGACAAAGAAAAAGAGATAATATGTGCTAATACCAAAATGATGGTGCGGGACTCCGTGTACGTGACGGTCATCACGAAATAAACTTATAGTTGTACAATGTTATTTTTTCTTCTTCTTTTCTGGCATATAATTGCTTGTCTGCTCTTATGAAAACGAAGAGTATAAATATTAAATACATACAACACATGTCAATCAACAAAAGTTTGAATCATAGCCTTATCTTTCTTTTTCTTTTTGCCATCAAATCAAAATTTTGGTAACACATTTAGTAGTGTGTTAAATTTCACTGAAAATCCCTATTGGCGAGATACTATTTCTTACTTCTGATTAAAATCTTTGATTTTACATATTATCAACCAGTGGAGTTGTACCAATTTCAGGTTATAGTCTTAGGATTAGTTATTTTACATATAGGCATGATTCTTTTTTTACATTTATCTTATGTGCTTTTAGTTAATTTAAAATTTATGTCAATTGATGCAATGCTTATGTCATCATGTATAACAATTATTTCCACACTTATAAAGAGATAATAAATTTAAATGTTTAATCTTTTATATTTTTAATTTAATATTGAATTTCCTAAAGTTTTTCAAAATTTTTGCAAATTAAGTTAAAACGTTTTTTCTGTTAATAAGATTAATAAATAAATATTTATGTGACATTTAGTGGATACATTAGATCAGTAAAAAAAATCTTTTACGTCATTTATATAATTTTTAAAAGGTTAATTATTAAATTAAAATTTATAAAAATTGACATTAAATTAAAAAAATGCTAAGAGTTTAAACAGTTTTTATTTGTTATCCCATCTTTAAATTTTGAGATGGTTAACTCTTGTGATCAATCTTTTATCTTTGCATACCGAATTATCAAACTGTACATGCTGCACTGACCAAAAACGGTACTTAAGCCTTCGGTAACTTATTGATTACAAACACACGAAATAGTATGTTCTAAAATACAAGTCAGTTAATTTTTTTTACATATTTACGTAGGATAAAATTTATTGACATAGGTTAAAAAGCAGACGATTTGATCCCGATTATAAATACCTACTACCAGTGTTTTCATTGGGTAGCTGTTGGTACAATATGTTACCAGGTCTAATTTGTAAAATGAAAAAAAATCTGTTGCATGCCTTGGCCCCTTTCTCTAAGTTAAAAATTGTTGGCTAATAGACTAAACAAATTGGACGTGCATTTGGCTTGTAGCAGAAATTGTCTGCACGATTTGTTGAAGATTTGTTTGACATTTGTTGAAGATTTGTGACGAAATTGACAGAAGCTTGAGATTTTCCATATAAATAGAGAAGTTTACAGAAGCTCTCAACATACCAAAAACCAATCCTTCCATTCTTTCTTCAGTCTTTTATATATTTAATGAGGTTTTAAAATTTTTTGTTTTAGCCTTTGTACTATTGTACATTCTCTACATATTAGTAAATTTGGCTCATCCTTCAGCCGTGGATGTAGGTCATGTTGGCTAAACCACGTAAGGTAGGTCACGTTGATTGAACCACATAAATTCTTATGTCCTGTCCCATTTATTTTGTCTCTTCTTTATATTTCGTTATTAAGATTCGGGTTATTAAATTCAATCGGTATCAGATCCAAAGGACATTTTCTTTAACAAACTGGTATCGGAGCTTCTTTTATTAGTCTAACTTACCGTATGCTCTGTGCTTACCACTATAAGGTGGACCCTCCACATCATAAAGTAACTTAGATTTTATTGTGAGTCCGAACGGGACCCACTGCATCGAATTTATATTGCAGGGCCCACTGCCTCGGATTTGTAAAGGAGTTCAGTTTTGCTTGTGCGACCTATGTCCTGACTTTGCCTGTGTGGCCCACATCCAACGTTTTTTGTGGGGCTCGTGTCTAGTGATTTTGTGGGGTCTGCTGTCTCGATTTCACGTGTAGAGCCCACTTGAAAAATAGTCAGAATATCAATTTTTAGCCATTATGACGATAACGAAGACCTCTATTGAAAAGTTTGACTCGAGCGTTAGCTTTGGTATATGGCAGCTCATTATGCAAGCCATTTTAATACAAGATGAGTGTGAGATTACACTTGATGGAGTGGACAAAAAGCCAGCAGATATGGCGTCAGATAAATTTATAGATCTAGATAAAAAGGCTAGATCAGTCATCATATTGAATCTCTCCGATAATGCTTTATAGGAGGTTGCTGGTGAAAACACAGTTAAAGGAATGTGGGATAAGTTGAAAGTCATATCCATGAAGAAGACAGTGGAAAATCGACTTTATTTGAAACAGAAGTTGTACATGTTGAGGATAACAGAAGGTACATCTATTCTTTCACATCTAGATAAATTTGATTTTTCTTATTTTGGATTTGAAGAATGTAGATGTAAAAATTGAGGATGAAGATCAAGTCATATTTTTGTTATGTTCCCTTGCCCAGTCCTTTAAATATTTTCGTGATACTATGATTTATAAGAAAGAGTCGGTCTCAAATAATAGTATTAAGTCTGCATTAAAGTCAAAAGAGTAGATTGATAAGGACATCACTGAGGAGACTAGTGGAAGTCAGGCATAGGGACTATTTGTACGGGGTAGATCTAAAAATAGAGATTTTGAAAGAAGTGGATCCAAAGGTAGGTCAAAATCCAGACATAGAAATAAAATTTGTAATTATTGCAAGAAAAAAGGGGCATATAAAGGCTGATTACTATAAATTGAAATATAAGGAGAAAAATAAAATTGAGTAGAATAACAGCAACACCGCTGAGGCTAGTGTAGCAGCAGAAGAGAATGAGGGAATTATCTTTATAGCCACAGAAGATAAAGTTAAGTTTAATAAGGAGTGGATTTTAGATTCGGGTGTTTCTTACCATATGAGTCCCGACAGGGAGTGTTTTTCCACTTATGAGTCATTGGATAGTGGAATTGTTTTAATGGGTAATAATGTTGCCTGTAAAGTTATTAGTAAAGATACAATCCAGATCAAGATGTATGATGATATCATTAGAACACTCTCTAACGTTAGACATATTCCTGGTTTGAAAAAAAATCTCATCTCTTTAGGCACTCTCGATTCTCAAGGGTGCAAGTTCTCAATTAAAGGTGGAGTTTTGAAAATTTCTAAAGGTGCTCTTGTATTGATGAAAGTTTGTAGGTCTAGTAGTTTGTATGTTTTACAAGGAGCAATGATAACAAATATTGTAGCAGTCTCTACTGATGATGACATTACCAAATTGTGACACATGTGCTTGGGACATATAGGTGAGAAAGGCTTAACATTGTTAAGCAAGAGAGGCCTACTTTATGGTCAAAGTACTGATAAGATGGACTTTTGTGAACATTGTATCTTTAGGAAGCAGAAACGAGTCAGTGTCAGTTTTCCAGCTGTCCACAAAACTAAAGGTACTTTAGATTATATTCATTTTGATCTTTGGGGGCCCTCTCGTGTTCCATTTAAAGTTGGTGTCAGGTATATGTTGACTTTTATTGATGATTATTCAAGGAAGGTTTGGGTGTATTTCTTGAAACATAAGAATGATGTTTTCTTAACCTTTAAACAATGGAAAGTTTTGATTGAAAAGCAGACAAGAAAATATCTTAAACGACTACGGATAGATAATGGTTTGGAATTTTATGGAGGTGAATTCAATGAATTTTGCAAGAATGAAGGCATTGCTCGACATCACACTGTCAGCATGACTCCGTAACAAAATAGAGTCGTTAAGCGCATGAATCAAACTCTTTTAGAAAGGGCTCGGTGTATGATCTCTAATGCAGAGTTGACACTTTATTTTTGGGAAAAATCTATTGCTACAACTTGCTACATCGTCAACAGTTCTCCTTGTGCTCCTCTTAATTTCAAGACTTCGAAGGAAGTTTGGTCAGCTACTCCTGCTGATTTCTTTACTTTAAGAATATTTGGGTGTCTAGCATATATGCATGTAAATGAGGGAAAGTTAGAGATTAGGGCTAAGAAATGTGTTTACCTTGGTTATGCTTCAGGGTTGAAAGGATATCGTTTGTGGTGTCCTGATCTCAAGTCACCTAAATTTGTAATTAGTATAGATGTTACATTTGATGAGTCCTCTATATTGTATCCTAGAAAAGAGTCTTATAATCTTTGTAATTTAGAAAAAGAGGATAGTACACAGAAACAGGTGGAGTTAGACATTGGTAGTTTAGGTCCTTCACAGATGTCTTATGCACATCAGACAGATCAAGTTGATGAACCAGATCCTGATCATGTTTAAGAAAAACCAGTAGAAGAACAACATTTCATAGCCAAACACAAACCAAGACGTGAGATTCGACCACCACAGACGTATGCAAATTTAGTTGCATATGCTTTATCATTAGCACAGGAAACAAGTGGAGACGGTGAACCTTCCATATATACAGAGGCAGTTTCAAGTGTTGATGTTGATAAGTGGGTAGTGGCTATGAATGAAGAAATGGAATCTCTACACAGGAATGATACGTGGGTTCTGATGAAGTCACCAAAGGGTAAGAAAATTATTGGTTGCAAATGGGTCTTCAAAAGAAAAGAAGGTACTTCAAGTGTTAAAAATACAAGGTATAAGGCACGTTTAGTTGCAAAGGGCTACAGTCAGGTACAAGGTATTGATTTTAATGATGTTTTCTCACCAGTGGTGAAACATAGCTCTATTCGTGTATTACTTGCATTAGTTGTCATATTTGAATTGGAATTAGAACAGATTAATGTCAAGACAACATTCTTGCATGGCGAATTAGATGAGTAGATTTATATGAAACAACCTGAAGGTTTTGAAATGGCAGGAAAAGAAGACCAGGTGTGTTTGTTGAAGAAATCGTTGTACGGATTGAAGCAGTCTCCAAGATAGTGGTATAAGAGGTTTGATTCACTTATGTTGGGTCATGATTTCTCCATGAACATATATGATAGTTGTGTTTTCTTTCGGAAGTTAGATGACAGCTCATTCATCTATTTGTTGTTATATGTTGATGATATGCTTATTGCTACCAAGAATGTCACAAATATTCACCATTTGAAGGTTTTATTGCATGGTGAATTTGAGATAAAAGATTTGGGAGCAGTAAAGAAAATTCTTGGCATGGAGGTAAGACAAAATCGAGGAGCTGGTAAATTATTTTTGACCCAGGAGAATTATTTCAATAAAGTTTTGGAGAAATTTGGCATGCAAGATGTCAAAGCAGTTAGTACTCCTCTTGCTAGTCATTTTAGACTATTTGTTGCTCAATCACCACAGTCACAAGAAGAGGAAGATTATATGGCACGGGTTCTTTATTCTAGTATCGTCGGCAGTATTATGTATGCAATGGTATGTAATCGTCCTGATATTTCACAAGCTGTTAGTGTCGTGAGTAGATATATGGCCAATCTTGGCAAAGAACATTGGCAGGCAGTGAAATGGATTCTTAGATACTTAAAGGACATTTCAAACTTTTGTTTGGAGTTTGTTAGAACCAGAAATACTTTGGTTGGTTTTGTAGATTCTGATTATGTCGGTAATCTCGACAAACACAGATCTCTGACAGGTTAAGTATTTTACTTTGGAGGTTGTGCTGTTAGTTGGAAAGTTACTCTACAACATATGGTAACTTTATTTACTACTGAAGCAGAATATATGGCAGTCACTGAGGCTATCAAAGAAGCATTATGGTTGAGAGATTTATTTGGCGAGTTATCTCTACATCAAGGGTTTACTACCATTTATTGTGATAGTCAGAGTGCTATTCATTTGACGAAAGACCAGATGTATCATGAGAGGAAGAAGCATATTGATGTGAAGTATAATTTCATTTGGGATATTATTGCAGAGAAGAAAGTCCTTATTCAGAAGATCAACACTAAGGACAATCCTGCTGACATATTTACAAAGGCTTTTCAAGTTTACAAGTTCAAGCAATGCTTGGACTTGATTGGAATTTATAATTGGTGATATAGCTCTTTGGGGAATTGTCGGAGCAGCTGGAGAAGATCACTAATTATTCGGGACCAAGTCAAGGTGGAGATTTATTGCATGCCTTGACCCCCTTTCTCTAAGTCAAAAATTGTTGGCCAACGTATTAAAAAAATTAGATGTGCATTTGGCTTGTAACAGAAATTGTCTGCACGATTTGATGAAGATTTGTTTGACGTTTGCTGAAGATTTGTGGTGAAATTGACTGAAGCTTGGGATTTTCCCTATAAATAGAGCAGTTTATAACAACTCTCAACACACCAAAAACCAATCCTTCCATTCTTTCTTCAGTTTTTTGTATATTTGATAAGGTTTTAAATTTTTTTGTTCCAACCTTTGCACTGTTGTACGTTCTCTACATATTA
The DNA here is from genome assembly GCA_025594535.1 of Erythroxylum domingense. NCBI lineage: Eukaryota > Viridiplantae > Streptophyta > Magnoliopsida > Malpighiales > Erythroxylaceae > Erythroxylum > Erythroxylum domingense. Next base: position 46,422,418 of record JANQBM010000222.1, read on the forward strand.
GTGAATTTGACTCACCCTTCGACCATAGACGTAGGTCACATTGATCAAGCCAAGTAAATTCTTATGTCATGTCCCATTTATTTTGTCTCTTCTTTATCTTTCGTTATTAAGATTCGAGCTATTAAATTCAACCGGTATCAGATCCAAAGGGCATTTTCTTTAATAAAACCAAAAGACCAAATAGAAAAAAAAAACTTGTAACTTTAGCAACTTCCTCCCTCACACAATCACGACTTAGTCCTCACCTTCTTAATCTCTCACACTTTACACTCTGTAGACACAGCCACCAACCCACTGCCACATACCTTAGATAGAAGACAACACTGAAGAGTGAAGAGAGAAGGCCTAGCCACCAACGTCTCTAGACACAAGAACCTCCATCATCATGTTTCCAACGATCGATGTCTTCCCTCGTATCTCCAGCTCCTCTGATCTACTCTCCCCTACATTGCTAGTTACTAGATCTATTATTGTGCTATGCCATTGATCGCCAATTGTCGCTTCCTCCTCAGACTTCACTATCACCATCAATTGCCTTACTGCTGCCAGTAGACTTAGGATTTGTTTTTACTTTGTGTGGATTGTGGAAATGGAATATGGACTGGTTGGAGTTTGGTTTTGTTTCGCGTGAAATGTGAATTATGGAATTGTTTATGGCCTAATGATTTAAGTTTAATAAGAATATAGGATGGTTTAGTCATAAATTATAGGGTTAATTACTAAAAAAGTTTAAACTTTCATCAAATTTTCAATTATAGCCTAAACTTTAAAAAGTGGCAATAAAATGTCCAAACTTTCAATTTTTTTCAATTCTAGCCCAAACTTCAAAAAATGACAATAAAATGTTTAAACTTTCAATTTTTTTTCAATTCTAGCCTGATGTAATCTGTTGTTCTCCCAATGCCCTCAGTTATTTATTTTTTGTTTGTTCTCCTAACTCCTTAAACTACTCTTGCATTACAACGTACTACATAAGTAAGCTCTTCGTTTTTTGTTCGTTCTCCTAATGTCCTTAGTGTGAGGGCATTGAGGTTACGTAATTTGAAAATTGAAGGGTGAGGGCATCGAGAGAACAAACTAAAAACGAAGAAAAAAATTAAAATCAAAGTGTAAGGTCATCAAGGCTGCATAATCTAATTTAGGTCATTTTAATTATGTGATTAAACGACATCGCTTCATTAATCTTTAGTTGTTATGTTAACTTTGGTTAACATGTGTTAATAATTAACATTTCTGAAACACGTGGCAAGTCATATCAGCAAACTTAATCGAAACACTAATATCAGGCTAGAATTGAAAAAAAAATGAAAGTTTGAGCATTTTATTGCTACTTTTTGAAGTTCCGGCTAGAATTGAAAAATTTTGAAAGTTTGGGTATTTTATTGCTATTTTTTAAAGTTTAGACTATAGTTGAAAATTTGATGAAAATTTGGGTTTTTTTTGGTAATTAACCTTAAATTATAATACATGATTTGTTTCAATATAAATTATAATTATGAGAGTATAATAATTTGTTTAATTTTACAATAAATTTATTTTTGTAATGTGCAATTATGCACTACTAAAGAAAAATGTAAGATATAAGAAATTAATGTATTTTATTAATGTTCTTGTAGATTATTTTTTCATGTCCCTTCTACAAAGGTTTTTTGACTTTTTAATATGTTGACATTCAAGTTGTTTCCTTTATATCAATAAAGGATGTATAACCTTACCAGAAGAGATAAAGTCAAGAATGTAAAGGTAAGAGACAAATTAAAGGTGGCTAGTATTAATGAAAATTTGAGAGAGATGAGGCTTAGGTAGTTCAAACATATTTCAAAGAGACACTTTAATGGTCCAATGAGGATATGCGAAAAAATAATACTTAGACATTGTAAAAGGAAAAAAATGAAGGCCTAAGAAGAATTGGGGAGAAGTGATTAAAAATGATAGGAATCTGATGAAACTTACCAAGGACATGGGCTGCAATAGAAAACTTTGACATACTAAGATACAGATAAAAGATCTTTCTTAGAGAGGTCATTCTCATTCTTATGGATATTTTTAGACTGTTTCCTTCGAGTTTTTTTTTTTGGTTGAATATGTAGTACTTACCTCCTAGTTAATTAGCGTAATTGGTTTCTTACTTAACCTAATTACTTTCTTGACATGGCTAGTTTGAGTTCCTCTTATCTTTTTATGATTTTTGTATTTATTTAATTAACTTATCTATTATTGTTAATTTTTACCATGTTCTATGTGTACAATATTTTGTATTGCATTACCTATTTGTATATTTTTATTTATACATATTCATTTCTATTTTTGTATTATATGTATTTTGTATTATATATAGGTCTATCAAAAATAACTTCTATATCAGGTAGGGCTACGGTTGTCTACTATTGAATCTTTTCAGACCCTGCATTTTAGCAGAACTCTTATTGAGGGTTGTTGTTGTTATTATAAAGTCAAAATTCATAACATGTTATGAATATGGTAATAACATTTTCAACATATATATGCTTAAGCCTAAAATTTTCTTAAGAAATCTTTTATATAAGTTCATAAAGTTCACTTATTGCATGTCGAATTATCTTCAAGAATCATTTATATTAGTTCATGAAGTTCATTTACATGTATATATCATATGATTTTTGAGAAGTTGGTGTTGCTCTATTTCTTCTCATTACTTTACATATCACTTATTCTACATTTTTCATGTCATTAATAATTGGTAGTAAGTATTCTTGGAATATTGACTTTTAATATAAGATGTATACACGTGCTTAGAGTTTAAGTTGTAAGTATGCTTCTAGAATCTAAGGTATGCTTATGTGTTTATTTTGAGTTCAACAATACATATCTTGTGATAGTAGTTGATAATGTGGTTAAATTGGAAGAACACTTTAGTTTGATATGAAATTATTAATTTAATTTTGAGATATGTGTTTATTTATTTTTACAGATAAATGGAGTGAAGTTCAAGTACTTATAATATTTTAATAGATTAAGAACAATTCAATGATCCAGCTTAGACTCATGCTAGATTGATTCTTGGAATGAAGAATCGTACCATTTTTTAATGTCACTTTGCTTCTGGTGTTTGGAAAAAGATTTAAAGATATTATCAATGGGGCCTTACCTGGAATTCATTCTCGAAAACTATTCAATGGCTAATGGATCATTTTTGTATTCATAAGAACACTTTGGAGGCTTATTTTATTACTTTGGGGACTTGTATCCATGGGAAATGGAATGAAAGAAATAATAGGAGATTCAAGAACAAATTTGTTACTGAGAAATAGACAACGTCTATGATCCTACAAACCATTAAGGAGACCTTTTTCTTAAGAAAAAAGTCAATTGACTCCATGAAAGATTAAGTTGCTAACCTCTTGATTGATTATATTTTTGACATTTTGGTGGTGAGATTACTCAAATCTCCTTACTAGTGTATGGAATTTTCCCAATGGACTATTTGTAATCTTCTTTATTGTCCTTTTAATACATTCCTTTAATTGAAAAAAACATTTGAAAGATGAGGGAATTAAAAGTAAAAAAAACATTTAGCCGGGATCAAAGGTGATGTTAAGCCTTACAAGAAAGTGAAACATGATATAAAATGACAAATGAAAACTTTGTTTGAAGAGTATCAATATGAGAAAGATAAAAGACAAAGTCTGAATTATGAAATTGGTAGTGAAAGTTCTTTTTTCCAATGGTTAGGATAATAAATGAGGATATTGAAAGTGGTTTTCAATCCAACAAGAAGGGAATGTTGCACCTTATGCGAGGAAAAGAAGAAGACATGTTTCTTACTTTTTTACACCTCAAACAATTCCTAAAGCTTAGCCTTCAATATGTAATGCCTTACAATTTAAAGAAGTGACTCTTAATGTGGACATGAAAATAGTTAGATGGTGATGAAGTAAATCACACGTTAGTATAAAAATTACGTACAATATAAGATATACACAAGAAGGGGTTGAATTGTATATTCTTTTCGCTAATACAAATTCTTTAATTTTTCTTAATAAGAAATTCTCTGACTTGTTAAAAGAAAATCACTAACAAAAATTGTTATGAGTTAAATCGCAAATAACTTCTATATACTTGTTTAAGAACAAAATATACTAAGTTGAGAGATAGAGGATAGACACTGCGATTTTATACTAG
>JANQBM010000222.1:46434907-46449028 GCA_025594535.1 Erythroxylum domingense
TAAATATAACTCAAGAACTTTCATTCAACACCAATCAATCCATAAAACATCAATCAATCCCCAAAATAGGCTACATCGCTAACCCTAAATGGGGTTTAGTTCCAGCATATGATAAAAGAATCAAAATACATAGAGACTATCAATATTCAAGACAGGGTAGAGAGAAAAGATAAAGAGAGAAGACAAAACAAGCTCGCTCCAAAGTTGATGCAATCCTCCTTCTTCATCTTCTTTTCCTATTTTGGGTGCCTCTAATCTCTTTGCCTCGTTTTTAGTGCCAAAACCCCTATTTAGGTCTTCAAAACGAATATATATAGTGTCTTGGGGTCAAAGAAACCTAGTTTTTGCTAAATAGGGGAATAAAAATCGGTTCTGCACCGTCAATGTCTATTAGGAGGACCTAATATCTGTTCGGCGGACCTTCTCAGAATTCTGGAGTAATTTTAGATAGTGAATGTTAGTTAAGCCAACATGATGTCCGTTAAGCAAACATTCATGGGTCTGTCAGCCTTCTTTCTCCGCTCATGTCTGTTTAGAGGGACATGATGTCCATTAGGCAGATATACACTATACATCTTCAGAAATGTGCACTTTTGACCCTTCAGAAAGACAAATCTCTCCTCAAGGTCTTTATAAAGGTTGTAGAGCTCAGAGTCCTCTTTGAAAGTGTACTTGAACGACTCTAATGCGACATCTACAATGAAAGTTGTTCTTTTTGCTCCAAAATCTCTCCAATTGTACCTATTAAGCAATGAAGTTGAAATGTGAAAATTAACCAAATAAAGTGCATAATTCACATGAAGATAAGTCAAATTAGTTCCAATTCATCCCAAAATCATATATAAATAATTTGACTTATCAAATTGCCCCACTCTTGAACCATTGCTTGTCCCCAAGCAAAACCAAAAGAATACTAAATACTAAATCCGCAAACAAGATATTAATTCCACTTTCGTAGGTGCACAGTGGCATTTAGCATATGCCACAAGCCTTTAAACCACTATGCGTCTATAATGGAGGAGTTCTAGTCTCCTAAGGGTTTACTTAAAGCGAACGATACCCACAAACATTTTCTTCCTATCATCCACACCTAATCATCGTTATAGTTCAATCCAATAAGCTGAAAGCATTATAGGTAAGAATTGAAATATATATATAAGGTCATATAATACTTCATAAATTAGATCAAAAACTAAGCAACAATAAGACATCATAATGCTTCAATTAATCAAAATCACATGCCATGAATGATGTCTCTCATAAAGCATTCACTTCCACACAAGTGTTTAAAGGTCACTTTCAATCATCTTCTAATGCATGTCTCTTACCATCAGCTTGCATTTTATCTACTTCTCCACTACTCCCATCTATCACTTGTCTATTAATCAAAAAGGTCTTTATCCTTTGGTTGTAATGGGGCCAAGGGGTAAAGTAGGCTAAGAAAGAAAGGATAGGAATTCAAAGATTCAATAGTTAGTAGAGTAGAACTATAGATATTACAATCATCATTGGCAAATTTTACTGAAAAATTGCCCAATAACCATAATACTTAGGAAACTCCACCAATATTATTAAAATTTCCCATCATTCTTTCACATTGAGATTTGAAGTGAACATGCCCAGTTTTCAAAAACATCCTCTAGATTCTAATTTTTCTTTCTTCTTTTTTTCCTTTTTTTCATTTTAGCATGTTCTTTTAATTTCTCTAGAAAACACCCCCGCACTTCTTCCTTTGTATACCTATCAACAAGACTATTGAATGCACAACATTTGTAGCTTTACTAACCATTGAACAAGGGTTAAGTTATTTTTCTTGGCTCAAGGTCCCTTGGAATAGGTTTACAAAGAAAAAGGCAAATACAATCCATAGGCACAAAGGGTTCACTAGGGAATTGATATATAAAAAGGGTTGGCTATTTGGCTCAAGCTCAGTCCTAGTGCCTTTTATCACTTTCATGAATATACCATAGTATGATTATGTAACCTTAAAAAGATGCAATGCAAGTTCTAGAAGTAAGCATACATAAAAGGAAAATCATGTCACTCACAAGAAAAATAGGATCGGGTGCAATCCTTTAGGCTCAAAATGGCTCACTTGGTGATGTTTTCTCATTCAATAGCATGTTCATTTAATCAATTTAACATTATAACATCTAATTGTGACAAGGTATGTAATCAATTTAATCATATTATGCATTTTAGTTAAGATCAATCTTGCCCATAATACAACTAACTCATTAAATTGGATTATAAAGATGATTAGAATGTGAAAGATGTATAAGTATGCACATACATGATAAAATATATAAAATTAACAGAAAATTATTTTTTATTAGAAATTGTAGGATAATTCAATGCAACATTATGCATGCAAAATCATCAATTATCCCACCCCTACACTTAGAATCAACATTGTCCTCATTGTTGGGCAAGATAAAAGAGAAAGCATAATGCAAAGAACAGAATAGAGAGTAAGGGAAAAGAAACTTCCTGAATTAACAATTTGCACTATTATAAAACCAAATTTCGTACCTTGGATTTCTATCACCAATTAAGCTAAGTATCACAAAAATTATGGAGATAGAACAAAAGATCCCTGAAATTATCCTTACAATTATCCGAAATAGAAGGCAGAAGATAAAACATAAGGTTAGCTGAACATAAAGTGCAAGCTAATGCATGAAACTGAAAATGCACATGTACTCCTAAAATCCTATGGTATCCTCCAGTGCTAGTCCGAAAGGGGTCACTGTCACTCCACAAAAGCCCTTAACATTGCTTCCATCCTTGTTTGGGAATCTGCAAGATTTCCTACTTGGGCTCGAAGTCCCTGGACTTCTATACGAACTTCTTGCAGCTAGGCCAGAAGTTGATGGCCACTTTGGCCTTGAGTAGTTTAGGAGTAATGTGCAAGGATTATAGTCAGATTGATCCTCACTCAATGTGGATTACCATATGTTTGGAGCATCTACACGATAATTGAATTCCCTCATTTTCTCTGCATTGATGACATCCACTTCAATCGTATGAGCCACTTCTTCATTCCTATAGAGGACCTTAAGATGCCCGAATAGCTGGCTCAATAGAACCGAAAATACAAATCTCTTAGTTTTAGCTTTATGGTGCACTACTTGCCACATTAAGCATATGATCATTTTGGCAATCGTGATGCCCTGAAATTAGTCATCTCAAAAGAACATTTTGTCTAAAATGTATAGGTCCTCATTCTGAAGATACCCCAAATCACTAGCCTTCGAGATGACATTATGGGCAAGGATGAATGCCAATAATCTTAGTTCAATATCAAGGGGGCCACAGTGCATGAACATATGCTGCTTGGTGAAACGCATAGTTACCTTAACCCCAAAATGAGTTATCACATCATCCTTAGTCCATTGGCTATCAATGGAACACCTTGCCCTCTTGTTAAAAGAAGGGACTTGACCTCTCATGGGTAGCTCCAAATGTGTACTAATCAACTCCTCGGTGATGACCACCTCTTTACCATTTACCTGAGAAACAAGTTTCGATGGATGCTTTTCTGTTGTCGTATTCAGATTGGCATAAAATTTCTTGCTTGCATCTGGGTGCTGGGATCTCTTCATATCAACAATATACCCTATTGGAACGTATCCAGGTTGGCTCTCACATGGTATACTTCATCAATTCCTGATTCCACAGAGACTTCTATCACAAACTTATTATTCTTCTTCTTATCATACTAAGCCTCACATTGTTCATTAATGAATAGCATTTGTTGAAGCTTGGGTTCCTCTATCTCCTCGGCCAACCTTTTACCTCTAGCAGCTCTAGAGGATTGGGCAGTGCTATTTCTCACCATTTGTTTGAATCGTGACATTATGGATAGGTACACCACTAACTATAATCATAACAATAGAGGGTCGATTCCCAGCACCCAATTACACCAAACCAAAACCAGTGCATGCTTTCATCCACAATGTAACCACAAATTCAATTTCAATGCAACCCTAAACCTCTTTCAACATAAGCCCAGATTTAAGTTCAACACACAAACCTAAGTCCCCTTTCTACACAACCACCAATGCAATAACAAACCAAATTCAACTTCAATACACAAACCTAAGTCCCCTTTCTAAATAGCCACCAATACAATAACAAACCAAATTCAACTTCAACACACCCCCGAATTCAATGTCATAGCACACACCTAGGACTTTAATAGCCACACAAACCCTTAGTTAATAGCAAATTAAATCGCCACAACACAGTCTCAAGAAACCCACACTTGTGGGGATTACAATCTTCAATTACACAAATCAAATTGTTGAGAGATGGAACTTAACAAATCAAACTGTGTGTGGAAAGGTGTAGACTCAGCCCTAAGCCTCAAGAGAAGTCCTAAAATCTATTAATACGAGGTTAGCGTCAAGTAATAACATGGAGGAGAGTAGCACACTATGGAAGAAGGCGATTAGGATTTGTGTTGGCTGAAGGCAGTGGAAGAAGAGATGAAAGGAAGAAGAAAAGGGATAAAATCTAGGGGAGAAGGTGAAAGAGGCAAGGGAAGGGCGCAGAAGGAGGTGGCGTGAAGGAGGAGGCAAAAAATGGGGGAAAAGCATGAAAAGTAAGTGTTTTTAAAAACAGAGTCTGAGAAATGTCCATTAAGCAGACATGATGTCTATTAAGCGGACCTTCTCAGGTTTCTTAGTGATAGAAGTTAGGCAATGTCCGCTAAGCAGACCTTTTCGGGTCTCTTAGTACCTGAATGTGAGTCATGTCTGCTAAGCGGATCTTCGCGGGTTTCTTAGGAGTGAAATGCTCTATAATGTCCGTTAAACAAACCTTCTCAGATTTTTCTATGCTCATCTCACTTAATTCACTCCTATCTTGCCCCCTTTCAACTACTCAATGCTACCATAGGACTATATGCATGATGTATGAATGAAAATCAAAAAAATATGGAAATGCATCACTTAATTACCTCCCCCACACGTAATATAGATCTTACCTCTCAGTTTAATGCATCTTGATCATGCTATTCCTCATGCTACTAGGAGGTGTCATCATGGTGTTTTATATACACTAGCCCTACACAACACACAATGGACTAGAATAAAAAGATATAAAAAATTAAAATATTAAAATGAAGAAAACACATAAAGAGTTAGAAATGTTAGGTTACCTCCCAACAAGTGCTAAATTTAATGTCCTCAGCTGGACTAGGCCATCATGGTGTCAATTTTTGAATGTGATGGTAGAAATATATCCAACGATCTCTCCCTCAAAGTAATGCTTAATTCGTTGGCCATTGACCATGAAGGGTGATTGCTCATCCCTTCTAATCTCCACTGCTCTGCTTGGGTATACCTTGGTCATCACGAAAGGTCTAGACCATCTTGATTGCAATTTTCCTGTAAATAATTTCAAACGATAGTTAGATAGCAAAACCTTTTGATCGGGTTTAAATTCTTTTCAAAGGATATGCTTGTCAGGAAAGCCTTGGTTCTCTCCTTGTATATTCTAGCATTCTCAAAAGCATCTCGGTGAAACTCATCTAGCTCGTTTAACTCCATTAGTCTCCTTTGTCCAGCCTCTTTAAAATCATAGCTTAAGTTCCGGATTGCCCGTAATGCCTTGTGTTCAATTTCAACTGGAAGATGGAAAGATTTCCCAAAAACCAGTCTATATGGAGATATACCTAAGGGGTTTTGTATGCCATCTTGTATGCCCAAAGAGCATCATTAAGCTTTAATGCCCAATCCTTTTTTGATGTATTGACGGTCTTGTATAAGATTTGCTTGATTTCACGATTTGATACCTCGACTTGCCCACTAGTTTGGGGGTGATAAGTGGTTTCAAACTTGAAATGACACCCATATTTTGCCAACAAAGATTTGAATTGATGATTTGGAAGTTCACCCCATTGTCACTAATTATGACTCTTGGAACCCCAAATCTTGAAAATATATGCTTCTTTAGAAATTTCACCACACTTACACCGGTGTTGTTCACCAAAGCTGTGGCCTCCACCCATTTGGATACATAGTCAACCGCCACAAGGATGTATTCATTACTAAAAGATACTGGGAACGGTCCCATAAAGTCCAAGCCCAATACATCAAAGAGTTCGACCTCTAAAATCCCTAATTGAGGAATCTCGTGCTTCCTACCTGTGTTTCCCATCCTTTGACATCTATCACATGTCATGACAAAAGTTTTAGCATTTTTAAAAAGAGTAGGCCAACACAAACCGGATTGTAAAACCTTTGCTGCTATTTTGTTAGCGCCATAGTGTCTGTCTTAAGGAGAAGCATGGCAATGATACAACACTGATCGTATCTCCTCATCAGGTATATATCTCCTAATTATCCCATCAGCACACCTTCTAAAGAGCAACGGATCTTCCCAAAAGTATTTCCTTACCAACGATAAGAATTTCCTTCTCTAATGGTATGAGTCGTCACTTGGGATAATGTTGGATACCAGAAAATTAACATGATCAACAAAACAAGGAATATTTCCCTTAACAAACCACAGATTCTCATCAAGAAAGGTATCATTAATTGGTCCAACTTCCATCTTGTCCTCTTACTTAAGTCCGGAAAGATGATCAGCTACTGAATTTTTTGATCCTTTCTTGTCTCTAATTTCCAAATCAAATTCTAGTAAGAGTAAAATCTATCTGATCAACCTTGGTTTAGCATCCTTTTTGGTAAGCAAATATTTCAAAGCGGAATGGTTAGTGTAAACAATGACTTTGGACACCCAACAAGATAAGATCTAAATTTATCAAATGCAAAAAACACTGCTAGCAATTGTTTCTCTATAGTAGCATAATTAACTTGAGCATCATTAAGAACTTTGCTAGCATAATAAATGAGACGTAATTTCTTATCCTGTTTTTGTCCTAAAACAACCAAGTGCGTAATCACTAACATCACACATCAGCTCAAAATGGAGATTCCAATTCGTTGTAGCCATTATAGGAGCTGAGATAAGTTCCTTCTTTAACCTGTTGAAAGCATGAAGACATTCATCGGTAAATTCAAAAGGGACTTCCTTTGTAACAAAGCAAATAAGGGTTTAGAAATCTTGGAAAAATCCTTAATAAATCTTCTATAGAACCCGGCATGCCCAAGAAAACTCCTTATTGCTCTAACTGATTTGGGAGGTGGTAATTTATTGATGACTTCAATTTTAGGTGGATCCACTTCTATTACATTATTTGAGATTTTGTGGCCTAGGACGATCCCTTCTTGTATTATGAAATGACACTTTTCCCAGTTTAGCACAAGATTAGTCTCTTTATATCTTTACAAAACCTGTTCTAAATTGAACAAACATACGTATATAAAGGAACCAAAAATAGAAAATTCGTCTCTAAATACCTTAATTGTATTCTCCACCATGTCGAAGAATACAAACACCATGTAGAGTTGGAAAGTGGCAGGAGCATTGCACAAACCGAAGGGCATCCTATGATATGCAAATGTATCATAAGGACAAGTGAAGGTAGTTTTCTCCTTATCCTCTGGGGCTATAGGAATTTGGTTATACCTTGAATAACCATCTAAAAAGTAGTAATAATCATGCCCCACTAATCTTTCCAATATTTGATCAATAAAGGGTAGAGGGAAGTGGTCTTTCCTAGTGGCTGCATTTAATTTCCTGTAGTCTATGCAAACCCTCCACCATATCACAACCTTAGTGGAAATTAGCTCATTGCTATCATTAGAGATGACAGTTATATTGCCTTTCTTCGGTACAACTTGCACAGGGCTTATCCAGGAGCTATCATAAATAGGATAGATAATTCTTGCATCAAGTAATTTAAGTATCTCAGATCGCACAACTTCCTTCATGTTGGGGTTGAGCCTCCATTAACTTTCCACACTAGGTTTGTGTTTTTCCTCTATTAAAATCCTTTAAACATAAATCAAAGGGCTAATTCCCTTTATGTCAGCAATACTCTATGCAATAGAAGCTTTATGTTCATGTAACAGCCTTAACAACTTCTCTTCCTGAGAGGAATTCAAAGAAGAAGAAATGATTATCAGATAAGTATTTGATTCTCCCAAGAATGCAAACCTCAAATGAATTGGAAGGTGTTTCAATTCAGGTTTTGGTGGACTTAAGATGGACGGTAATGGTTTGGAGTTAGAAGGACCCAATTTTTCAATTAAAGTTCTATACCTAAAACCATTACCTTGTAATTTATAAGCATATTCCCTTGACTCATCATCCAATTCATTTTCATCTATTCCTAAAGCTAGGCATGTCTCTAAAGCATCATCAAATATCAAATTAGGAATACATTCAAATGTAAGAGAATCAATCACATCTATTTTATAGGTGACTTCATCAAAAAAGGGTCCCTTTAAAATCTTGAAAATGTTAAACATCTCTTTCTCATCACCGACCCTTAAAGTTAACTTACCATTCGGGACGTCAATCAATGCTCCACCAGTGGCTAAAAATGTCCTTCCTAAGATTATAAGAACTTATATATTGAAATCCATCTCAAGCACAAAAAACTCAGTTATAATTATAAGCTTACCAACTTTCACCACTAAGTCCTCAACTATACCAATAGGATACCGAATTAATCTATTGGCAAGTTACAATGAGATTGTAGCTGGTTTGAGTTCACCAATTCCAAGCTTGATATAAAAAGACAAAGGAATAAGATTAATACTTGCCCCTAAGTCACATAAGCATTGAAAAACATTGGAAGCACTAAAGTGTCAAGGAATAGTGAAACTCCCTAGATCCTTTAACATAGGAGGTAATTTATTTTGTAAAATATAACTACACTCCTCCGTTAAGGCTAGAGTGTCAAAATTGTCTAGCTTTTTTTTGTTGGAGATGATTTCCTTAAAGAATTTAGTGTAAACATGCATCTCAGCAAGTGCTTCGGTGAAAGGGATATTGATATGGATCTTTTTGAAAAGTTCAAGGAATTTCTGAAATTTGGAATCATCATGTTTCTCCCTTACCCTTTGGGGGTATGGTATGGATGGCACAAAGGAAAATTCTGAACTTGATGAGGACTCTTTTCTTGATTCATTTCCTTAAGCCCTTCCTTCTTCTTCATCCAAATTCTCAATTTCATCATCCCTTGTTTTCATTAATCTTCCCGTCCTTCTCCTTAGGAGCCACACCTTCTACCTCCTTACCACTCCTTAAATGAATTGTCATACAATCTTGTTTTGGATTCACTTGAGTGTTTCTAGGTAGCTTTGCTTTATCTCTTTCACTTACCTCTTTTTCCACTTGATTGATTTGTACCTCTAAATTTCTTATAGTAGCTTGGTTAAACTGAATGTTCTGCTCCATTCTGTTCATTTCTTGAGAGCTAGCTTGAGCACTTTGATCCATATTGCTCATAGGTTAAGCAAACATATCCTCAAGCCTATCTACCTTTTTCTCCATAGGGGAAGGGAATTGTTGTGATGCAGAAGATGAGGGACCTGAATACTACTATTTTTGTGGCACTTAGAACCCAAATGGTTCTATTGGTTTCGCAGCCCCTTAATTTTTCCATAAAAATTTTGAATGGAACTTCCAACCTTCATTGTAGGTATTCGAGAAGGGATCAAATCTCTAGCTTTGTCTACCAATATAATTCACCTCTTCCTCAGACATTGTTGTTTTAATGTTCATACAACCAACTGCTGTATGCCCAAATTTACCACAAAGAGTACAAGGATCCCTACTAGACTTGTTGTCATTCATCAACATGTTTAACTTCTTATTTATCTTAGCAACTTGATAAGCCATGTCAAATCTCGATCCCACTTCATTAAGAGTAGAGGCCTTGCTCCTTGTCACCTTACAATGTGAATTCTCTGCAACTTTCTTAAAGATATTCCACAACTCTTGTGAACTCAGGTCACTAATATTCCCACAAAAATTTAAGTCTACCAAGGTTTGGTTATGATCAGTGAGACCATAATAGAAGAACTAGGTCAAAGAGTAACTGTCAAATCCACGGTGAGGGCACTAATTAAGTAGAACATTAAATCGCTCCCAAGCTTCATGAAAATTTTCTCCTTCCTTTTGCGAGAACCAGTGTATCATGTTCCTTAGTTCAAGAGTTTTATGGGCTAGGTACCACTTCATTATGAAAGTCTCCATCACGTTATCCTAAGTATCAATGGAATCTACCTCAAAACTTAACAACCAATTTCTTGCTAATCCTTTCATGTAATAAGGAAAACACCTTAGCCTCAACTCATCTTCAGATAATCCATACAACGGAAGAGTTTGAAATGTCACATAAAATTCTCTCATAAAAGCTAGAGCATCTTTATTCAGCATTCCATTAAATTGTGGCAACATTGATAGACGAATCTGCTTTAGCTTATAATTCCTTGCCGCCACAGCCAGTAATAAATAGCATCTGATAATCTGAAATCCTTCTTACTACAGAATTAACAACCACCGGTTCAGCTTAGTTTCCTCCGTTGATTTGTTCATTCCCTATCTCTTTATCTTCATTCAAAATTGGATCTTGATTATTATTAGCCATCTTTCTTCTTCTTTGGGCATTGTTCCTTCTACAAGTACGTTCAATTTCAGGATTCAATTCAAGTAATTGTTCATCGTTCAAATTTCTTGAGCGGCTTAAGTGCATACAGCTCCTAAAATAGAACAAAGAGAAAAGAGTTTAAAGATAATTAATGGAAAAAAATTTAAGTTAATAATAAATAAATAAAAATAACTAGAAATAATAGCAGCAAATATAAATTAGTCCCCGACAACGGCGCCAAAAACTTGGACTTCAAAATCTGCAAATGCACAGAGTCGTTCCTAGTACTTACACATCAAATATTCCAAGATGGTATCCCACGAGGACTAAAATACTCACTAATAAATTAATCCTAATTACTTAAACCAAAAATGACAAGAAATTTAAAAGATGGTAAGATAGAATAATTAATTATGACAAATGTAAATAAACAAACAAGATAAAATTTCGATGGCTCAGACTTAGGGCTTCCAGATTCACTAATTTAAGAGATTGATCGATAAACTATGAAATTGATTGAATGACAAGTTATAATAACAGATACATAAATTCACTTATATTCTCTCTCAAGACCTACAAGAATACCCAACTAGTTGATTACCATTTCTCAATGTGAAACCTAACTACACAAATTCATTAAGAACAAGCAACCCTAAGTTATCACACTAGTTTAGGATATCTCTATCTCTAAATCTAATGTGTTTGTCTTCCTAATGCACAAATCACACTTCACCTCTTAGTCCATCATATGATTCCTAAGATTGCATCTATGGTGATCAAGTATAGAGACAATAATGAAGCTTAAGGAAGATAAATATAACTTATGAACTTTTATTTAACACGAATCAATCCATAAAATAGGCTACATCCCTAACCCTAAATGGAGTTTAGTTCTAGCATATGATAAAAGAATCAAAATACATAGAGACTATCAACATTCAAGACAGAGTAGAGAGAGAAGATAAAGAGAGAAGATAAAACAAGCTTGCTCCAAACTTGACGCAATCCTCCTTGTTCCTCTTCTTTTCCTATTTTGGGTGCCTCCAATCTTCTTACCTCGTTTTCAATGCTAGAACCCCTATTTAGGTCTTCAAAATGAATATATACAATGTCTTGGGGTCAAAGAAACCTAGTTTTTGCTAAATAGGGGAATAAAAATCGTGTCTGCACTGTCAATGTTCGTTAGAAGGTCTATGTCCATTAGGCGGACCTTCTCGGATCTCTAAAGTAGTTTTAGATAGTGAATGTTAGTTAATTCGACATGATGTCCATTAAGCGGACATTCACGGGTCTGTCAGCCTTCTTTCTCCGCTCATGTCTGTTTAAAGAGACATGATGTCCATTAGGCGGACACACACTATGCATCTTCAAAAATGTGCACTTTTGACCCTTTAGAAAGACAAATCTCTCCTCAGGGTCTTCATAAAGGTTGTAGAGGTTGGAGTCCTCTTTTAAAGCGTACTTAAACGAATCTAATCCAACATCTACAATGAAAGTTATGCCTTTTGCTCCAAAATCTATTCAATTTTACCTATTAAGTAATGAAGTTGAAATGTGAGAATTAACCTAATAAAGTGCATAATTCACATAAAGATAAGTCAAATTAGTTCCAATTCATCCCAAAATCATATATAAATAATTTATCTTATCACATATGCGTTCAATTGATTTATTCTAGGGCATGAAAAGTTTAAAATGTTTATTATGTTAATTGTAACATGTTTATGACTTGAATTTTAGTATGATTAATTACAAGTAGCAAATTTGGAATTAATTGAAAATTTGAGGGATTATAATGTATATTTGGTTTAGGAAAAATGCCAAGTGATAAGATAAATTGATACATGAAAATTATAATGATTAAGCCTATAATTGAGTGAATTTGGCATTGATCATTGTGGGACAAATGGACTAGTAAGTTGATGACAAATGGCATTGATTAATGGACAAATGGTTGCTATACTTAAATGACATATGACCTAGCTTTAATGGTAATATATGGCAGCACCTATACTTGATAAATATTGAACATGCCTTTGACACATTCAACCAATTCACATAATTCAACCTGATAACTATCATACACTATGCAAAAATCACATAAAAAACTAAACCACATAACCCCTTCCCACACTTGAACAACACATTATTCTCAATATGAGAAAGAAGCAAACAAGCATATAAAAGACAAGAAGAAATATAAATTTAAGGTAAACAGAAAATAAATAAAAATAAAGATAAAGATAAAAAAATGAAGACTAATTTGAAAACAAAAAATTGGGTTAGACAAAATCTCATGGAGATGGAGGTGGTGATGGTATCGGAGGCAACAATTGAATGCCTTGAGCCTCAAAATATCTATGGATTCGACGAATATCTTGGCTCTGGAATCATTGTTTCTGGGCCATCTCCTTCATCATTCTGGTATTCTCCATAAGTGTCTTGTTTGGTTTCAGAGATTGTATCCAAAACTTCCTTCCAGTCCTGTTCTTCCTCTTTCTCAGACTCTTCACTAGTGGAGTCCTGGTCTGCTTGCTACGGTGGGGCTGAACTCAAACTCGCTTGACTGGCCCTAATTCTAACATGTGTCTCCTGGCTGATATCCTTAAGTTCCATGTTGTGGGACTTAAAGATTTTTGCCCGCCATAAATGGTGATGGCTTAGGAAGTTAGGGAGGTGAACAGTTAACTCACTCCAGTCCACGCTATAGTATTCAGCGAGGGCAGACACTATGTATTCCATTCCTAAATTGTTACTTCTCTTTAGCGAAGTTGCAATAATAACATTTACCACATGTGGATGCTCACACTGGAATGCTATGGTCCATGCACTATACATAAATAGTTCCTTTATGGAACACTTGTTGGTTTCTGTTTTAATAAAAACCAGCTAACACATGAATTTGTGTAGTAACAAGTGTTCGTGGGATCTTATTATGTTGTTATGAGCATTCTTGACATGAAATTGCTCTATTCCATTGAGTTCATTCCAATATTGAGAGGGATGAAAATCATCATGTTGATCAATGATGGAGGATTCGGGGAATCCACACATATCGCACATAATTTCTACATGCAATTCATCAGCTTTTCCTCTCAACCTAAACCACAATTCCTTAGGATTCCTATGGTCATAAGTCAGTGAAGTGAAAAATTTCAACATGAGCTCCTAATAGACAGGAAATTGGAACCGTATAAATTGGGCCAACTGGATTCTTTTAACTAAGTTTTCTACTCTCTCACGCAACTTTAGCCTATCGAGTGTTTCAAAATCAAAGTATTTGGGAACTACTATCTGTCTAACATTTAGAGATCGAAAACCAGTACCTTCCTTCTCTGTGTAGATCGGGAAGGGTGTGCCAAAGTTTGCTGCTCGGTTTCTTCTCCCACGTCCTGCAACTTGATTTCTTCCTGCTTGCTTCCATCAAGCAGATTGCTTTATATGCAACATAATTCTTGGGAGTTGAGTAGAATTTGGAAGAATTTTGCAAGATTTGAAATTTTAAGAGAGATATGAAAGCGTTTGCAGGCTTGAAGTCTAAAGAGATAAAGTGAAAATGAAAGTGAATGTAAAAGTGAAGTTAGAACTGAATATATAGGTGGTTAAAA
>JANQBM010000222.1:46542902-46559361 GCA_025594535.1 Erythroxylum domingense
CATGAGGTGTGGTAATTTACCACACCTGGACCCGTTTCTCTGGTCCGACCCGTTCTCTGGAAACGGGATGTTACAGTTATATTCTAATATGTTCAATAGACACTCTTTGTTTCTGAACCTCCTCCTTAACGACAAAATACTTTAGCTCCATATGTTTGGCACATCTTGAGTATTTGTCGTTTTTAGAGAAGAGCACTACTACAGAATTATCACAATAAATTTTCAGTAGCTTAGTATCAGTGTCGACAACTCCAAGTCCTGAAATAAAATTTCGCAACCATAATGCGTGTATTTTGGCTTTGAAATATGCCAAAAATTCTACTTCCATGGTGGATGACGCAATGACATATTGTTTAGCACTTTTCCATGATATTACTCCTTTGGCAAGAAAGAACAAATAACCATAAGTTGACTTGCTGTTGAATGCATCCAATAAAATCTGAATCTGAGTATCCAGTCGCTTCCAAATGATTAGATCTTTTATACATGAGCATGTAATTCTTTGTACCTTGAAGATATCTTAAAACTTTCTTTGCATCTTTCCAATGATCAACTCTAAGGTTACTTTGATATCTGCCTAGCATTCCAACTGCAAAACCAATATTCGGTCTTGTACAGATTTGCACATACAACAGAAGCATAAGGAATTGATTCCATTTGCTTTCGCTCTATATCATCTTATGGATATTGCATAAGATTAAATTTATCTCCTTTTTGAACCAGAACAGTTCTAGATGAACATTTTTACATATTAAACCTCTATAGAATTCTTTCAATATAGGTTTTTTGGGACAATCTCAACAGTCCTTGTGATCTATACGGAATATTTCAAATCCTATTACATAGGATGCCTCTCCCATATCTTTCATTTCAAAATTTTTTTAGAGATAATCTTTTGTCTCACGCAACAATACCCAAATCATCAGTCGCAAGCAAGATATCATCAATATATAAAACTAAAAATAAAATTTTTCTCCCACTGATCTTTCAATTTATACAATGATCAACAATATTTTGTTCGAAACTGAAAGAGGTGATGATATCATTAAACTTAATATACCATTGCTTAGAAGCTTGTTTGAGTCCATATATTGATTTCTTAAGTTACACACCATATGGCCTTTTCCTTCAATTGAAAAACGTTCAGGTTAATCCATATAAACTTCCTCTTCAAGATTTCCATTCAAAAAAGGTTGTTTTCACATTCATTTGGTGTAAGTCTAAATCAAAATGAGCTACCACTGTCATAATAACACGTAATGAGTCTTCCTTTGAGACAGGTGAGAAGGTCTCTTTATAATCAATGCCATCCTTTTGAGTATATCCCTTAGTAAAAAGTCTAGCCTTATATAGTTCGATATTTCCATTCGAGTCAAGTTTGGTCTTGAAAAGCCATTTACACCCAACTTGTTTGGAACCTTATAGCAATTCAACGATATCCCAGACTTTGTTATCATTCATGGATTTTAACTCTTCCTTCATAGCATCAATCTACTTTTCTGACTCAGCACATTCTATGGCTTGTGAAAATGAAACTGAATCTTTAATAATGCCAATATCAAGATCTGATTCTTGCAAATAAATTTCATAGTCACTTGAAATAACTGATTTCCCTGTTCTTTGAGATTTTCTTAAAGATATTTCTTGTGACTTATTTGCTTTAGATCTGTGTGAGCTAGTTTCTTCATGGGGTATTTCATCATCAAATATTGTTCATTGTTGTCAAAATGTTCTTCAACAATTGGAACAATAATGGATGAAGGAATACTTATAGATAAAGGAACATTTATCTTTAATTCCTTTATGTCCACAGTTCGTTGTTCCTTACTCCCACTAACTTCACCATTTTCAATAAATCTTGCATTACCAATTTCCATTATTCTTGAACTATGGTTTGGACAATAAAATATATACCCTTTAGATTTCTCTTGATATCCAATAAAGTAACCACTAACAGTTCGAGAATCTAACTTTCTTTCATATAGATTATAAACTCTTGCTTCTAGTGGGTAACCTCAAACATGTAGGTGCCTTAAATTAGGTTTTCTATTTTTCCATAACTCAAAAGGGGTTTTGGGAACTACTTTACTAGGAACCCTATTCAACAAGTGCATGGTTTTTTTTAGCGCATACATCAATAAGAATTTAGGTGATGATGAATTTACTCATTATGCTGCTAACCATATCCATCAACGTTTTATTACGCCTTTCTGCCACACCATTTTGTTGATGTGTGTATGGCATAGTGTATTGTACATATATGCCATGTCTTTCAAGAAGTTTAACAAATGGACCTAGACATTGCCCTGTTTCATCATATTTTCCATAATATTCACCACCTCTATCAGATCTTATGATTTTCACTTTCTTGTCTAATTGCATTTAAACCTCAATAATGTATACTTCTAAAGCATACAGTGCTTAAGATTTTTCTTTAAGCAAATAGACATATCAATAACATCAAAAATTATCAATAAAGGTGATAAAATATTTTTCTCCACCAAAAGATGAAGTATCAAACGGTCCACGTACATCATTGTGTATAATTTCAAGAAGCTGAGTGCTTCTTATGGCTTCTTTATTGTTATATCTAATTTGCTTTCCTTTAATACAATCCACACATAAACCAAGATCAGTAAAATCTAGATTTTGTAGAATCTCATTCTTTACTAATCTTTCTTTGGATATATGACCCCAACGTTTATGTCACAAAAAAGTTGAACTTTCATTAAGCATACTACACTTAATTCCAATACTTTGATGCATAGTAAATAAGGATTAAGAAAACTGATCATCAAGTTTCAATTTATATAAACCATCAACAAGACTAGTAGAACCAATAAATCTAGAATTCTTATATAAATTGAGACAACCATGTCCAATAGTAAAATTAATACCTCAATCATCCAACTTTGAACAAAAATAAGGTTCCTAGAAATTAAAGGTATATAAAGAGTCTTTAATAGGTCTAAATAATAACCAACATCTAAAACCAAATGATAAGTCCCTATGCCTTCAATTCGAGCCTTGTTCTAATTTCCCATATACAGGAAATTCTCAATTTGGCTTGTGATTTGAATCGTTGATAAGTGTAAATTACATCATGTTTTAGAACTTAGTTTGATATATGTTTAGTTAGTAATTCAATCATTTAGTATATGTTTAGGTTAGAATTGTGTTTACATGTTTTTATAAGTTAGTACAAGTCTTTGAGCTTAAATATTATGTTTTTAAGGAACCTTGATGTGTTTGTTAGTATTTTAGGGTCAACATCAAATAACAAAGAAGTTTCGGAGACATTCAGGTCAAAACAACGACCCAAAATTGTGGCATAACAGGCCACAATCATGACAGAAGCACCAGAGTTGGCCCATAATCATGGGCCATATGCCACGATTGTGACAGAAGCCCAGGACATGGCCCACGATAGGGCCTGCATGCCACGATCATGACAGAAGGCTCAAATGTGGCTTACGTCAGGTAGACACGCAGACACTAAAAAACGTCAAGTTTCGAGGGATTTTTCAGACCTTTCGAACCTCAGAAAAATCCTAGGGCTACTCAAAAAATAAAGGATATTTAAAGAATAAGATAAAGAGGCAAGGAAAGAGCTTTTACATTAGCCACCTTGAAGAAACCTAAGGAGAATTCATCGAGAGATAGAGGAAGAGAAGAAGGAAGAGAGAAGAGGAGAAGAAGCTGACTCTACGTACTTTTCAGATCAGGAGTTTTCTAATGTCGCTACCTCCCATCATCTGTTCAAATCGTATTTCCTATCTATGTTTATCTTTATTATTGTATAAAATTGGATTAAATAGTTGATGATAGGATCTTGAATGATGAGGATGTTCTAAACAAACCTTCGGAGTTTTATTCTTGAATTAATGAAATCTGATTGTTTTTGCTGTTATTGGAATTGTTGTGGTTTAATTCTGCAAGTGCATAATTCGATAATAAACTGAGAGGGTGAATCGAATGAAAAACGATTAAATTGATCTAACGAGAGTTAGGTGATTTAATATAAATTAGAATTAAATCAAATCGGTAAATTGTGTTAAGAGAGATCTTGCATAGGTTTCTAAAAGTTTATTAGAGAACTTCATAACTAATTAGAGTTTTGGATAGGTTGTTAATTAAGAGATTGCAACTTACATAATCTGATTAGGTTTTATGATTTAGGGTTAATGATTATAACTCGAGAAAGAGTAATCAACCTAAGGATGGTCTAGAACCAACAATCCGATAATTCATAATCATTTAGGTTAGCATTAAGGATAGGTAAAATTTCCTTTCTCTCAATTGGTAATTTCCTTAGGTTGATTCTTGGATGTGTGTTGCAACTGTTGAATAATTAATATTTTCGTGTTCGATTCTTAATTTGATTGATTGAATTAAACTCTTGTTTTTAGTTTCGTACATTTTAAACTTCTGTGATTTGTTTTTGGCTTTAGATTTTAGGATTAGATTATTCCTCCTCGTGGGATCAACATCTTAGGTACTTAGATAACGAACCGTGCGCTTACAAATTATCGAGGGTTATTTATTAAAACTTACACACACCACACCCAATCAATTGTAAGGAATCCCTGCATTGTATTGGATATATGAGTAATAGCTCTAGAATCAAGCCACCCAATATTATGAGGAACATCAATTAAATTAGATTCAAAACATAAAAAAGTCTTATATATACCTTTCTTTTCAAACCATGCCTTATGTTTAAGGCAAAATTTCTAATAGTGTCCTTCTTTCTTACATAACCGACACCTATCATTATTTTGTTCCTTCTTTTCATCCTGAGATGCTTTAGAATGCCTTTTTGTTTTTTTAAAACTTTTAGCTTTTACCTTTGGTGCTTTACTAGCTCTTTGAAATATAAGGTTGACTGAATGACTTCCCATATTCTGTAGTCTATTTTCCTCTTAAATAAGCTTGCCAGTCAATTCATTAACATTTCACTTATCCTTAATAGTGTTATAGTTAATTGAAAAGGCACCATATTTAGGAGGCAGTAAGTTCAAAATAAACTGAACCAAAAAGGAGTAATCTACAACCATACCTAATTTCTTCAATCTTGCTGCAATATTAGTCATCTCAATGGTATGTTCTTCTATACTCTGCGACCTATCAACTTTATGGTCATGGGTTACGCCATTAGTGTACTAGCAAATTATTTGTTTGTAGAATGAAAGCGTTCTTCCACAAACTTTAAGTATTCCTTTGCATTTTTTGTTTATGGAATAATAGTCTTGATGTTATTAGCTATAGTCATTTGCATAAACGTAAGGCTCAATCTGTTAAACCGTATCTAAGCTTTATATTTGGACTTCTCTTCTTCACTACTTAAATCAGTAATAGCAGCAGGTTGTTCTTCCAAAAGTGCCAAGTCAAGTTCCAATAAACCTAAGTGGAAATTGACTTGTTCATTCCATTCATAGAAGTACAAACCATTAAATACAGTTACAAAAGAAGTTTGCAAACGAAGCGAAATTGATGAAAATAAAACATAGATACTCATTATTAATTTTATGATAGATTTAGATAAAATCTCAGAGTATATTATATAACGCCTTTGGGTATATATTACAACCCACAATCATAAATAAGTGTCATTTTTCATCATTATCAAGAAATTAAAATTCTTAACCAAACATATTTGTCATCTTTGGATAAACAAAATATATTTGACTTAAGAAATTGAATTTCTTCAATCATGCTCACGAATCATAAAATAAATGATTTTCCTTTGGGCAAATCCTAAAGTTTTAATAATTAATGAACATCATTTATTCATCAATTTGCCTAATTGGTATTTTATGAGTGTCACGAATAAATGACTATTTTATGCATGATATTTTCATCATTTATTTTAATAAAATTAGTTTGGTCACTTTGGTGATTACAAACTAATTTTTACCAAACTAATTTTAATCATGTCTTCAAATATAAATAATAATAATAATAATAATAATATATATTCATAAGATGAAAATATAATTCCAGAAGTTATTTTGGATTAACAGCTTTGCAAAAACCACACAGTTTGGCAAAAACCAAGTTCATATGGTGACTTTAGATTAATGCTTCTGGAAAAATCAAAATCATACGGCAGATATCACTTCGAAAGTGTTTTATGTTGAAAAGAACAATATCCAAAACATGGCTTTTACAAAAGAGAGGTTGTTATTTTTGCTTCGTACTTTTATCCGTATATTGATACAACACGTTAAATGCATATAAGACCAGAAGACAACATAACGACATACATTAAATGCATAGAAGACAAAAAACACATAATAAATGCTAGAAGAGTGCATGTGGGAATCATACATTGGGGACATGATCCTCTGTCCCTTTTTTCATGTACCTATCCTGTCCCATTCAATCCCAGCCATCCATAAATGGATGGTTGGGATTGAATGGGACAGAGTAGGTACATGAAAAAAGGGACAGAGGATCTGATGGGCATACATTGTGAGAGAAACACCAAAGGACAACGACAACATATATTAAATGCATATAAGACAAAGCATCACATATTAAATGCCTAGAAGAGTACATCTGGAATCATACATTATGAGAGAAACATGGTTTCTTCATACTGTTATAAGTGCGAGGATTTCAACACGTAAAAGTTCATAACTGAAAAATTGTTCAATACTCATTATTCACGATTTGCGATGGAAAAATTATAGATTTTTAAACTATGCTCTGATACTACATGTAAGGAGAAATTGATTTTCTCTACATTATAAAGAATCTTAAAATCAATAATTTTCACATACCTGTATTTGATGCAGACATGATACCTTATTAGTATAGAAAATAAAATTAGTTTCTCTCCTCTTTTCCCTTTCTTTTCTCTATACGCTCTATTAGATGGATGCTTGAAGTTGTTCTTAAAAACGTATATAAGATGGAAGAGAGAGAACTAATTTTATGTGTGCCTTTCTTTTAATCTGATACGTCCATCAAGTATCAATATGTCATTAATTAACATATTAGATTTTCTATATTAATAATTTCTTTAATAATATCATATTGAGTAGTTATATCTGAATGGGAAGTTACTAGCCTCAATGCTTAAGTTTAGGCCATTTGGAAAATTGCCTTACGGCAACCTCCAACATGATAACCATAATCCATTACTTATAACTGGGGCTCGCGCATGATGTTAATGGTACATTAATTAGGCAAGAGGTAACGTAAGTTATGAAGCAAAATGTTATACTGAAACATTTTTCAATTGGTCATTACGATGGTTGCTCAAATTTAAAGATCGTTATCGTCATGTCTTAGGCCAATAAAGTTGCTATTAACTATTAACACAAATTCTTAAAATTAAAGATTTATTTCACCTAAGTTTTAGATTGCGATAAGAAATAATTTTTTTAGTTATCCACAGCCTTAGACATGACATCAACGACTCTAATGAATACTTAGAAGAGCAGGCATACCATATAATTTATGGTTGATTAGTTTCTGGAATTTTCTTGTACAAGATGCTATAAAGACATGTCATACGCATAGTCAAAACAATAGATTAAGGCTATAATTATATGTATAACAATATTGAACGTGATACAAGTCATACACAGAGATTGATAACTACAAAGGATATAAAGGATAAACTCTAATCTTAAACAATAATAACAACCTTAATAAATACGTGTCTGTCATAACTAATATTATCTAATATGCCCCACATAAAGTGAAGGGCAAGAAAAACGCAACCGAAATTTGGGGGGAAAATGATTAAAATGTTGCTTGGGAAATGGCTTCATTAGAATGTTAGCTAATTGATAAGACAAAGAAATAACACCAATAATTTCTTCTTTACGAGCAATCAGATCATGTATAAAATGAAAATCAATTTCAGCTTACTATTACACCGGAACAGGTTCATCTTTGAAGTACTTTTCCCTTTCAATAGCACCGGAACAGGTTCATCTTTGAAGTACTTTTCCCTTTCAATATTTTTCTATTGGAGTTTCCCTCGTTCTTTTTGTCGAGCAATGTTTTAAAAACTGGACTGGATATCAAACTGATCGAAGAAAATATTTAAGGTTTAAAGCTCAACAGATATTAAACCATATAAAAATGGTATATAACAACTACGAAATAAAATTTATAAAGTAAGTAAAAATAAAATATTTTATTGAAATAAAAAATATGCCAATGTATATTATTAAATAATAAACTAATAATAAATAAATATGAGTCTAATAAAACTTAAAATAATATTAAAAATCAAAATGGCATTTTTGAAGAAGATTGTGTGTCTCTCATTATCTTCAAAAATTCCAAATTCTCCAACGTAATCTAAAAACTCATAAACTACGCTTTCATCTAAAGTATTTGCATTAAACAATTCTCTTGATGCACAGACATTCCAAAACAGATCTATTGTCAGGATATTCTAAGTCCAAACCTACTCCTTCGCTTAACTTGGACAATGTGTTGTGATTACATCTTGTATGTTTATTTTACTTTTTTACTTAGTCATTTTATTTTATTATTTTGTTTGGCATGTGTATACATATTCATTTGTAATTTTGTAGTATCTTCATGACATATTGCATGTGGGTCTATCGGAAATGACCTCTCTACTAAGTAGGAGTAAAGCTCATACTAATGGACCTCTTCAGACTCAGCGTCTCTGCAGGATTTCAACTGGGTGTTCATCAGGATGGTGAAGAATTCCATGCTGGATTGGACATACCACGAGTAGAGGATGTGATATTCATCGAATCGTTTTCTGACAATTCCATATTCTCCATTATGATTTAACCTAAAATGTATTTAAAAAATTATACTTGAGAATGTTACAAAATATGCATATGAGATACACTAATTTTGTAACTATTAAAAGCTTTGATTGTAATAGTCGATAGGAAGCACAGATCTATTTTATTTTTTTGTTTTTGGCACAGATCTTGCGGTGAAGCAAGGATTAGCTTCTTTTTTCCTTTTATTAATACAATTACTTTCCCAAGAAAAGATAATATTTTCTCCAACAACAACATAAAGATGATATGTATAGATTAATTAGGAAGCCAGAAAATAGTCTGAAGTGGTGAATGACATAAAACAAAATCATACCTCAAGAAAATTGATATTGTAAACTTACTGTTATTTTAAATATATTACTTACTTCTTTATAGTCCAGTAAATTCATACTATTTAGGGTTAATTATCAAAAAAATTATAAACTTTCGTTAAGTTTACAATTATAGCTTAAATTTTAAAAAGTAACAATAAAATGCTCAAACTTTCAATTTTTTAAATTTTAGCCCAAACATTAAAAAATAGCAATAAAATGCCCAAACTTTCAATTTTTTTAAAATTTACCTCAACTTTAGTGATTTCGTTAAGTTTGCCGACTTAGCTTATTACGTGTTTCAGAAATCTTAACTATTAATACATGTCAGCCAAAATTAACACAACAAATGAAGATATCGTTTAATCATGTAGTTAAAACGACGTGTTTTAAATATATGATTAAACGATATCTTCAGCTGTTGTGTTAATTTTGGCCATTGTTTAAAAATGACCTAAATCAGATTACGTAGTCCCGACGACCTTATGCCCCGATGACCTTATACTTTGATTTCAGTTTTTCCTTCATTTTCAGTTTGTTCTCTCGACATCCTCACCCTTTGATTTTCAGATTACGCGGCCTCGATGCTCTCACTTTAAAGGCATTAGAAGAACGAACTTAAAACGAGGAGCTTACTGGTACAGTACATTGTAATGCCAGAGTAGTTTAGGGCGTCAGAAGAACAAACAAAAAATAAATAGCTGAAGGCATCAGGAGAGCAATAGATAACGTCGGGCTAAAATTGAAGAAAATTGAAAGTTTGAGCATTTTATTACTACGTTTTGAAGTTTGGGCTACAATTAAAAAATTTCAAAAATTTGGACATTTTATTGCTACTTTTTAAAGTTCAAGCTACAAATGAAAATTTAACAAAAGTTTGGTCTTTTTTTGGTTATTAACCTACTTTTTATAGTGCAAAATATAAATATTTGATGGTATAGTAACAGATGAGAAAAGATAATCATGAAAGTTTTTTACTTTGACAAAGTGATAATGGTGTTTAAAACGTTCATCTAAAGTAGAGGATTTGCTCTATAACTGATATAGACATACATCATTTCTTAATTCAGTCGATATGAGACTCAAAATATGGCCAATGTCTATGAGCCCACCCTCTGTCACACAACATAGTAGGTTTTTTTAAATCACTAACGCTTAAGGATAAGAGAGCACTTCTACTAATGACAGCATAAACAATGCTAAATCCTCAGGAATGTCAAAAGGTCTCAAGATGAAACTCAAAAAACATAAACTTATAACCCTAAAACCTAAAACGATACTCATTTGATTTTTAATCCTAACAACAAGGCCATGTAAACAAACCCTCCAAAGCTTAGCATCCATGTTTTGATTCATTTTCTCTATCGTAAATTTCCCACCATTTCCCCATCCTTTCTTCAGAAACCAAAACCATCAAACATAAACAACAAAACATAACAGGCTAAACAATTAAGTAAACACAAAAGATGGAATAATTAGAAATAAAAAGATATAAGCAAATAGCAGTAATGGTGACCTTACATATCCACAAAACCAACCAATAACAAAAACAAACCAATAGCAGAATGGTACTCATTTGTTAAACTTTGCTCCAGTAAATATTTGTGTTATCTCACCAAAATATTTTCAATTTTGGTGTTTTAGATGAACAAATTCAATAATTCAAAGAGTATATATAACATAACTATCAAAATTAGATCTTGAAATGAAATAGAGTTATAACTATTATAGAAACCTAATTAATCAAGAAGTACGAATGAAGAAGAAATCTCATGAACCGACTGCCTTATCCTTATCTCCTTATCTATAGAAAAAATTGGAACTCTATAGAAACTTGGGAACTAAATCACCATTTCACTCCACCCATTCATTAAATCTCAAAATTTTTTACTTCTTCTTAAACTCTACAACAAAATGATTCACAAGCTTGTTATTGAAGTCCTCACCACCAAAATGAGTGTCACTAGATGTGGCTTTAACCTAAAAAATCCCCTCCTCAATCATCAACAGATAAACATCAAAAATTCCTCCACCTAAATCAAAGATGAGCACATTCTTCTCTGTTTTCCTCTATGCTTTTTTGTCCAAGCCATAAGCAATAGCAATAGCTGTGGGTTCGTTGATAATTCTCATCACGTTAAACCCTACAATAGTGCCAGTGTCCTTTGTAACCTACCTCTACAGGTCGTTGGAATAAGAAGGCACAGTGATGAGATCTGAGAAGTCAAATGAGGTTAGAAAGCTAGAAAGAAAGTTAATTGTATTGCGACGAGATCTGAGAAAAAAGAAGATGGTGGAGGCAAGGAGAGAGTTTGATTTGTGAAATATGAAGTTTTAGGAATTATCTGTATATTGACTAATCGGTTCGACCGGTTATTTAAAAAATTGATCAGTTCTTTGGCAAACTGGTCCATTTTTATACACAGAGGTTATTATATGAAATTGAACTGGACAATTGGCCAGTTCAGACTATTTTTAGTTATACTAGTTAGTTTGGTTCAATTTTTAAAACCTTATTATCAAGTATAATGATGCAAATTGGGCTTTAATAAGTTCCAATATGCAACGCCAAATAGTTTCACTTTCTCGATCCAAAAAGCATATTATTGGAATTGGATTGGAAAGTCAAGTGGCAGAGTGCGGGCATGAAACATAAGATTTGAAGATTAAAAAAATGACCACAATATTATCATATCAAACATAAGAAGGTTAAGCAAGTTTCACACCCAGCTTAGTAAGAAGTTTCATTAGCCACTTAATTCCAACATAAGCATTTGTTAAAACTTTGAATTTAGACTTTGTAAATGATCAAGCAATAATATCTTACTTACCAGAATTCTATACCAACAAGTTGTTTCCAAGGAAAACTAAAAATCCTCTAACAAAATGACAATTATTTAGGACACCTAACCCAGTCGGCATCATTAAAGATAGTTAAATAATCAAGAAAACCACAAGATATCACTAAATATATGAGTAATTGTTTGAGAGCTTGAAAATGAGCTAAGGTCAATTAGTGAAGAAATTGACACAACTTATTGAAAATGAATGAGATGTCTAGATATGTAAGAGTAATATATTGCAAACTACCATAGATTTTGCAATATGTAGTAGCCTCATGATGAGAGAGAGTTGTTCCTTAAAATTTAGATAAAGGAATACCTACTGCCATAAAAGCTAAACTTAATTTACAATTGCCCATTCCTATTTTACTAAACGAGTAGAATTATAACTTCTTTGAGATAACATTAAACCCTAAGAATGGGAAAAACACATCTATACCAAGAAAATGATGAAGAATATACAGGCCCCACAAAGAAAGTTCTTGTAAAAGTTAAGAGATAAGAGAAGTGACAAGTTAAGCATTACAACTAGTGATTATCAAGTCATCAACATAAACTAAGAGAAATATTGGGTTGCCACCTGCATTATAAATAAAGAGAGAATAGCTGGAAAGTGAGCCAACAAAGTCAAAAGTAATGATAAAAAGTGTATAATCATTAATACAAGGAACAAAGGTGCTTGTTTGAGCCCATATATCAGCTTCTTCAATTTTCATACATAGTGAGGATGTTGTGGATCAGTGAAACCTTGAAGTCGAACCATATAGATTGTCTTTACCAAGTGACCATTCAAGAAAGCATTACTAACATACAACTGTTTAAGAATCCATCCTATTAAAACTGCTATATTGAGAACATAGTGGATAATCATGGGTTTGACAATAAGATTAAACATATCACTAAAATCTAAATCGTATTCTTAAGTATAGCCCCTAGCAACTAACCTCGCTTTCAAATATTTCACAGTCCCATCTGCATATCCTTTAACTTCATATATCCATCGGTTTCCTACAATATTTCCATTTAAAGGATAGGGTACAAGATTCTAAGTTTGATTACATTAAAGAGAATCAAACTCAAATTCCATGGTCTTTCTCCATTCAGGATCCTTATTGGCTTGAGTAAAGAAAGTTGGTTTAGTTGGAAGTGAGGATGAAGAGAGTACAATAGTGAGGTGGCATGTTTCTTTAGTTAGAAGGTATGAGATGAATAGGATGAAGATGTAAAGAGTGAGAAGGAGACTTTTTGAACAAAAGTAGGAAAAGATATGGGACTAGTGGGCATAGGCAATGATTGAGATAAGGAGAAATTTGAATGTTGAGCAAGATCAACAAACAAATTTATGTCATTTTAATTAAAAATATGATAAAAAGGATGAGATTGTTGAGGTGGTTTAGAATGGGATATGGGTATAGGAGTTTGAAGTTAGGCATAACTTTTTGGAGAAGGTAGAATAATAGCATTAGAAAATAAAATAGGATCAAAGGTACATAAATTGCCTAAAGCATTTCTTATTAGTGGAACAACTGTGTGGTGGTGGAGATACACGTTCAGGCATAGAGAAGAGTTGACATTATCTACTTGGGCGAAACTATCTGATGAGGAATTGAAATTTTGTGTGAAGAGAAGAGAAATAAAAATTCATCAAATTCAATATGATAGGCATAATATATTTTCCTAGTTTATTTATCTAGACAATGATAACTAAGATAATGAGAAGAGAATCCCAATAAAAACAAACTATTTTGATCTAAATAAAATTTTATTTTCATTGAATGATCTAAGTTGAGGATAAGCATCACAACCAAAAATGCAAAGAAAATGATAATATGGAATTTGATTATAGAGAATTTGAAGTGGAATTTGTTTTGACAATGATTTGGTAAGAATACAATTTATAAGAAAAATAGTAGTTTCAAAAGCAAAATGCCAAAATTTAAAGGACGCACCACAATAACCACATAAAATCAAAACTAATATCAACAATATTCATAATTTTCCTTCAGCAATGCCATTTTATTTATGAGTGTGATTCCTTCATCTTGAAAGAATCTATGTATGGATATAAATTCACCACCCTGGTTAGATTGAAACTCTTTAGGGGAAGAATTAAATTACTTTTCAATCAAGTTTTTAAAATGAAAAAATGTATGAAACACCTAACTCTTATCGTTCATAGGAAATAACCAGGTAAATAGAAAATAATCATCAATTAAGATAACAAAATATTTATATCTAGAGGAAGAACAAATGGGAGTTAGTCTCCAAAAATTCAACTGAATTAACTCTAAAGGCTTAATACTGCAATGTTGAGTAAGAGATAAAGGAATCCTATATAATTTTATCTAAAAAAAATAAGAAAACTTAACGAAGACAACTTGGAAGAAGAACACGACTACTAAAGTTGACAAACTAAACTTTGTATTGAAAACTAGGATGGCCAAACCAAGCATACAAACTTTTTAACTTGACTAAGAAAGCACTTGTTGATAGAGAGTACCATAAATTTTATAAAGCCCTGGTTAACTTGTTTAGTGTAATAGGATTCTCATAGAAATTTGGTCCTTCATAAGATAATAATTAGGATGAAATTTAAAAATATAGCTATTTTCATGATAATTTTTTAAATAAAGATTAGTGTTTTGCACTATTGTAATCCTCCAATGATGCCATTGTATTCAGCTTCAAGTTTGTGAAAGATAATAGTATTAAATTTTTCAGAAGAAATAGATTGGCCTGCAAAAGTCAAAGAGTCAAATATGGCCTTAGCTTGATAAAGGCATTTAGAAATTGAGTTATCATCCTTGGAAAGATTATGGAGTTTAATATAAAGCTAAGTTCGTTAGGTGTGAACATCACCATAGGTAGTAGTTAAGGTATTCCAAACTTTGAAAGATGATGTGAGGTCAACTAAGTCTGGATAAACTTCCTCAATAATAGAGGACAATGGCCAAAAAAATAGAATTTGATTTTTGGTAAACAGGAAAAAATAAGTAAGAATTAGTTTCATTTAGTTTGTTGAAAAATTAAAAGTTCTTTAAGAGGTGAAAGTTCAATAACATAAAGGGATCCATACATATTGTAGAAATTTAATGTACGAGTTAACTAAAGTTTTCATGAAGTATAAATTTTATAGGTGAGTTTTATTGAAAATGTTTAGTTGACATGTATTAGAGTTGAAGGTAAAGAGCCAAAACAAGTGGAATAAGATGAAAGAATAGGAACAAAAATTGAAAAGGTAGAGGAAGAAGCTAAGGTTGAAGATGAGAAAGAGGAAGATGATGAGCGGGTTGAATCAGCCATGGTATTAGCTTTAATTGAAGTTAGAATAATATATTAAGGCTATAATTTTATCTATAATAATAGTGAATATGATACAATTTATACATACGTATTGATAACTGCAAAAGATATAAAGGATAACTCTAATCTTAACTAATGATAACAAGCTTAATAAATACATATATGTTAAAACTAGTACTATCTAATATGCATATTAAGGACATGGGTTAGATGTTGTTGTTTACATTTTAATACTATAATTGAATTCCTAAATTCATTCTTCATATCATTTAATGGATTTGTCCTATAACAATTATTTCATAATTATAGCATAGTTAAATGCAAGTATTTTACATGTGAGATATGATTTTATCAAATTTTCTTAATAAGTTTATGTATTATTATATATGGAATGATAAGACTAAAAAAACACCTCAAGTAGGCATTATGAAAAACTTGATGTTGGATTTTTTATGATGGGTCATTAGTTAGCTAGTATGCTAGTAATTTAAAGGTAAATTACATATATAATCCTTATTGTCTAGCAAATTTACAAAGGACCATAAAATTTTTATATTTTCGTTGCAGGTATATACGAAATGGAAGTGTTTAAGAAAGGATTACTATTACTAGCCATAAATATAAAATTAAAATTTCATGAAAAATATTCTATAAAATTTACATGTTTTTCATTAAAAAATTTATTTCATATTTGTGAAGTAATCTTTTTTCTTTTAAGAAAATTTTAACAATTTGGTTTTATTTCTAATTCATTGTGTAATTTGAAATTGATTGATTTATTATGAGTAAAAAAGTCATGTGTCCACGAAATACTTACCGATCCAAGAGAAGAATGTACCTATGCAATGTGTTAAACTCAAGATCTGAATGCATGACATAAAAATGGGGGAAAACAAGTCATAATTTAAATTTGTATACATGTAACCATGTTTTTTTATAAAGTACGTAAGTAGATTCATAAAAAGGAGTAATTATAGAATGTTTCAAAACAACAACTCCTCATTACATGGTGTTGATAAAACACTACAAGATGTTTCTACAGATCCAATAAGTTTACACCTTATAACATTTCACAATTATAGACACAATCTCATTCTAAGTCTTATAGTTATGGTTTATGCATAAGAAGATGTCAATTGTGTAACATCCCGTTTCCAGAGAACGGGTCGGACCAGAGAAACGGGTCCAGGTGTGGTAAATTACCACACCTCAT
>JANQBM010000222.1:46559461-46596952 GCA_025594535.1 Erythroxylum domingense
AATAAAGTGTTTAAAAACAAGTGAGCACACAATAAGTGCTAAGTGTAAAATGTTTTAAAAGTGTTTTCAAAAAAAAATTTATACCGATTTTTGTTAAGTGTTAAATGATGTGACATGCCATCTTCGCGGGGCACGGATCCGGGTATCACTGTCGATATCGGGTTCGGGTCTGGCGGGAGTTGGGGTGTTACAAATTGTACTGCTGAAATTCACCAAGATCTCTAAACAACTTAACATTCCTTATTCTCCAAATGTAATAAACTAACATTGCAAATCCTATTTTGAATAAATTCTAATCTCCTCTTCCATTCCAGCTCAGTCTGTTATCCTATTTGAGAGTGCACAACCAAGTTTGGTTATTTTCTTGCAAAATGAAAATCTTGAGAAATTGTCTCCACAAGTGGCTAGCAACTACACATTTGAAATACAAGTAATCTAGAGTCTCTAGATAGTTTGCACAAATTAGACAAGAGGTGTGTGGTATTTGAAACTTTAGTTTATCTGTAGTTCCCATATTTTGAAGATCCACAAAATAAAAGAGCGTGCTAGAACAATTCTTGAGTCCCAAATGAGTTTATGGAATTGGAATTTAATCATTGGGAATATTAGTAGCTTCTTAAAAGATTATGTTGAGAATGTCTAAGAGCTATGTAGTTCGCATCTTACTGCATCGTCTTGTGTTTGATTAGGTTGGTACTCTGGCACATTATTCATGATAGAGCTTGTACCTCTATTTGAATGAAAATGTCAGGACAAGTTCCCATGTTGTATTAACAAGTGCACCCTGATGTCTTCTGGATTGATCCTTTTAAAGTTTGTAAGTATTGAGTGTTATATAAAGGCCTACGAGGATGGAAATTATCAAACCAAAAATTTCTGCCACTTTCATTACCTATAAAGTGTTTAATATGGTTTACATGAATTGCCTTGTGTTTAAAATTTGTTGGAAAGCATATATTGACTTGTTTTGCTTTGAATAGACCAAATATTGTCTTGCTTGATATGTAACATATGAATCCATTTCACCCACATACTTTCCTTTTCCACGCATATTCTCTATAGTCTCTTAGCCATTAAAGATTTTACCATTCTACTAGTAGAAGTAATTCCATGTCCTCCATATTCCTTAGGTAGATAGATTGTGCTTTATTTAACTTTGGGGGTCCTTCTATGGTTGTTTCTTTATCTATGTCATAAGAAATCCCTTACATACCTATCAATCTTATTCAAAATACTCTTGGGTAAGGGAATATGTGAAAGCTAGTAAATATGCAAGTTATTGAGAATCGATATAGCCAATTGCAATCTGCCTCCATAAGAAAGAAATTTATTGCTCCAGTTTGTAATTCTCTTTTGTATGGAGATAATGAGTGGCCTGCACTCTTATCTCCTTTTTTTAAAAGATTGGAACTCCTAAATAGGTAAGTGACATTTAATGGTTCCTCAGTTTTGAGCTATTTATGAAAAGTAAGAAGTCTCCTCGATGTGTTTGGATAAATAAACAGAACTTTTTCTTAGGATAAAGATCAAACCAGAAATATACTTAAACCTTTGAAGAGACTATAGTATGACTCTGATAAAGATAGGATCATTCACACTAAGCATAAATAAATTATCATCAAAAGACAACTGAGAGATATTGATAGTTCCACATCTGCAATGGTACTTGAAATCAGGATTTTCTCTTATGCACATTCGAGTCATTATAAGAAGTACTTCTATAGTAATGTCAAAAAGGTAGGGACACGAGATAGGATCTTCCTACTTTAAACCTCTTGAAGCTTTGTAAAGATGAGTTAGTTCTCCATTCACTAAAACAGAATGGGAAACAATAGTGATGTTACCTTGGATCCATTTGATAAATCTATCAAGATAACCAAATGCCTAGATAGAGTTAAAGATGAAGTTCCAATCCACTGTATAAAAACCCTTGGTAAAGTTAATTTTCAGAGCTCAACTTTTAATATACTTCTTAGTGTTAATCCTTAAAAATCTCCTCTAACAATGTGATTCTATCGCCAATGCTTCTTTTAGGAACATAGGCCCCTTGACAAGGATTAATCACTTCTAGAAGAGTATATTTTAACCTATTTGCTAGAATTTTCAAAATGATTTTGTAAATAACATTACAATATTCACTAGGTCTGTAATCAGTAAGGCTCAAAGGGTTAGGTGGTTTTAGAACCAAAACAAGGTAAGTTTTATTAAACTCAGTCAATAACCTATCACTCTTGAAGAATTCTTGAATTGCATTTACAATTAAAGGTCCAATAAGATGCCATTTTTCTTGGAAAAATTTGACATTGAAGCCATTTAAGACCTGGAGCCTTATCTAGATGAAAGGAGAATAATATTGCTTTGATTTCCTTGCTTGAAACCTTTTTAAGTAACATAGTATGTTTCAATAGCTCCATATTTATTTCTTAAAAGTTCTTTAGGAAACTCTGAGGTGTTTATTGAGATGCATTTAATGTCTTTGAAATGGTTTATAGCCAAGTCTTTTATCCGTTATTGATTATGAACTATAATGCCTGTCGAGTTTATAAGGAATATAATTTTGTTTTTGCTCCTTCTTCTTTGGATTACATTAAAGAAAAATTTGGAACTCCTATCACCTCTCTAGAGCCACTAAATTCTAGATTTTTGTTTCAGTTGAGATATGTAAGCTTAAAGAGCCTTAAAATACTTCTTTAAATCAACTTTTTCCTGCTCAATCAGGGTGGAGTCCTTCAATTTGATGGAAAGTGCCTTCTGAGTATTTGAGAGGTTTATAAGGCTAGTAATTTATAACCTTTCATTGGATTAGTATTATGTTTCAGTAATGATATACAATCAGTTGTTATGGCTTTGAAAATATGAAGGCATTGAAAAGCCTTTGATCCTTGGAAATTCTTCGCTACTGCACCAAAAATAATTGAGTAGATGTGTGGATTTTTCAGGAGAGAGTTAAAGAATCTTGATGTTGAATTATTTCGAGATAATTTGCTATAGATGTGTATAGTCATAGGAGAGTGATCTAAGAATAAAGGTTCTCTAAAGATAGCATAACTCTCGCTTAAACTTGCTAACCACCTTATATTAACCAAACATTTATCCAATTTCCTTTACAAGAATCTTTCTCCATTTTAGTGATTACTCTAAGTGAATAAATCACCTTGAAATTTGAGGTCTACAAGTCCAAAATAGAAGGTTAGGGAGCTCAATTCTCTAATATCAGCATTTGAGGTACCTCTTCCTCCATTAGATTTAGAATGTGCAAGAAAACAATTGAAATCTCCTACATCATCTATGGTGTTGTAATATTCTCTTCAATTTCCTACAAGTGTTCTATAATCTAACCCTTTGGTATTCCTAATTAGCCATATAGACAACTAAGACGGCAATGGATTCATTACCAGCTTTAAAAGTTAACTCACAATGTATAAGTTGTTATGTATAAAACCGTTTAAAGAGATGTAAGTAAGCTAGATCAAAAGAAACTGTCACTCTCTCATTGGGGTGTTTAGAGTGATTGATTAAAGTTTTCTAGTTTAATTAGAGAAACCTTAAGCCCTTTAGGAATGCTTCTTCCTTTATTTTGGTCTCTACAAGACCAACAAAATTAAATTGTCTAGCTATAAGGTAATCTTTTAGAGCTAGCTGTTTATTTGGACAATTAAGTCCACGTACATTGCATATTGTGAAGACCGTAAGGAGTTCCTGGACTTGGTACTCCTCCTTGATTTGTCATTACTAGAACCTGGGTCTTGCCATTCTTCATTCAAATTCCTTATTGTAGTATTCACTTTAACTTTAGCATTTGTACTTGTTTCCAATTGTTCCTCATTATTGTTTGGTTTTGAATTTTAAATTTTTTTCTCCTTTCTACATACCTCCTTCTCTATAAGATTTTTCTACCTTTCCTCTCTTGATAAGTTAGGAACTTCCTCTAACTGCTCCTTACTGCCTGTATTTGTATCGAGGGATTGGTTCGTTCTTGTTTCATCTTGCTGATTGTATCCTTGAATGCTTGTAAAGGATTCCTTATTGCTTTCTTTATTAAACTTCCCATCCATACTTAGAGCCTCAGTTTCACTCTTCTTGGCCATCTAGACTTTGATAGTCTCTTTCAAGTGAGGTTTCCATAGATATGACAGCCTAACCATATCCTCTACTAGGTCTCTATTGGTATTAAATAATGGGGATGTTTTTAGGTGGCATCTTTTTAGTTTCAACTTCTATACACACTCTATCATACCCTTTTAATGTTGACAGTATTGTCATCCATTACTAAAGGAGTCCCCAAATAACTAGCTAAGTAGCTCAACCCTTTAGAGGACCAATATTCGAGAGGTATTTGGTGGAAGTTAAGCCATATGGGAAGGGTTTTAAGTTGAAATTTATTAAGTTTAAAATCAACTTCCCATTTTCTTAGAAAGATAGGCTTACCTTATATATGTTAGGGCCCTATATCTATAATCCTCTAAGCCATTTCTTTATAGGAGAATCGAAAAATGAACATCTCATCCTCGATTATATAAGTGATTATAGTCCTCATTTCTTTCAGTTCATTTTGCCTAATGTTGAACACTTAGGAATGTCATCCTCTTATCTAAGAGATAGCCTACCAAGGACTAGACACTCCTTAATTCTAGAGTTGGATCTATTTAAACCGTGATCATGAACTTTGTTCAATCGAAACAAAAAGTATCAATTAGAATTCTAATTCTATAAGGTTGAATAAACTAAAAAATCCTACCAAGGACTAGACACTCCTTAATTCTAGAGATGAAGTGTAGTTTTTTAAATATGTCTAAATCTCCAACAACTCTACTCCATGACTATTTCTCAACCTTTTGGGAAGAGGGGTTAGCCTTCTACGAGAAGGAAGAGGAGGGAAATCCTCAAGCTTTGAAAGTAACTCAGGAACAACTATTAGGTATGGGGTTGAGGAGGAGGGTTCTGTTGACATTTTACCAATAACGGTAAATTGTCAAGACTTGAACCAAGCAGGAAATAGGGGTAAGTTACTTTAAAAGGAAAAAACATAGTTTGAATCGGAAGAAAGTCCAAGAAGAGAAGAGAAGAATATATGGAGGAGAAGGAGGGTAGGAAGGTTCTCAAGAAGGAAGACACAATCAAAGGAAGGGGGTTGAATAACTATAGAGGTCAGGTTTAAATAGAAGGCGAAGAAAAATAGCATTGCAAGAAACTTCTCGTTAAGCATATGACCTTACATATATCCACATTGATTGTCTATAACAAGATTCTTCGGCGAACTGAAATTAAAAACTAATAAAAAGGAAAAAATATCTTTGGTGTCTAACTTGAATGACCATCAGGGTAAAAGACAAGCTAGAATTATTGAATAAATTAAGGTTTTGTTTGGAATTTTTGTGAAAATTTGTCATGGACAAAAGCATGGTAAGTATGCTTATCTTTTCTTTAAATTATATGAATAAAAAATAGTTAGCTATTAGGTAACCATATTAACATTTCATTATTTTATTACTAATTCGACAATGTAAATGACTCATTATTATGAATAATATAATAAGTACATTTATTTAAATAAAAATTAATATGTAAATAGTTTACTAGGAATCTGTTTTTGTTACTTGCCGATATATAAAACAGCGACTTACAAAAAATTATTGTATTAGTTAATTACTTTTTATTGATTGTATATTACTTCCTTGTGTGGAGAAATGTTAAATAATTCATTTAAATAGTTATTAATTTGTATTATATCACATTATTAGTTAGTTAAGAAATTAAATAAAATTATTTTTCAACTATTGATGTTAACTATCAAATAAGTTTTTATTCTTTAAAAAGAAAATAAAAATACTATAAAAACATGTGGTCGAAATTAAAAAATTTTAAAGGAAAGTTGACAATAAAAGAATCCTAATCTTGTTATAAGATACCACAATTTTGTGCTTGATGATGTAGGTTATTGCGAGATATTACATGTGAAATGATTGCAATTGATTGAACATATTTGTTTGCTCGATTGGATTGTGACTAAGTTTATTTTCCCAAAAAAGTTGTAATTGTGACTTAATACCTGACAAATCTCAACCCCTGCGATAACCTTCTCCCAATCTCATGTCTACTTTAAATTAATAGTAAATAACTATATTTTTAGTTCTCATACTTTAATTAGTTATTAGCTTCAATAATTGTACTTATATTTTTTTAATCCTCTAATTAGTATTTTTTAATTAAGAGAATTAACAAAAAAGTGTGAGTGACACGTAATGTCATTAAATAGCTGACATAGCAATCACTTGAATGCTCACTCAAACCCATACGTTAACCCTTAACAAGTAATAACACTTAGGCTTGGCTTTGGGGAGTGGTAGTTGGTGATAACCTGCTCAAATCAATACGTTGAAATAATAAATACTTATTTTCGATAAGTACTTATGTGTTTAGAATTGATGTTTTGATAATTATTGAAACGTGAAAATAAATGTTTGGCAAGTACGATTACGATTGCTAAAAAGAGAAGAAATGACTAAAAAATTAATTGATTTAATAAATTATTAATTGTTATATAAATAATTAAAAAATATATTATTACTCACATAAATATAAAATTAAAAATAATAAAATATTAAATTAAAAATAATAAAATATAAATAAAATAAATTTAGTAAATAAAATAATTCATAAAAATATATTATTAGTCATATAAATTTAAAATTATAAATAATAAAATATTAAAGTAAAAATAAGAAAATATAAATAAAATAAATTTAGTAAATAAAATATTTCATAAAAATATATTATTAGTCATATTTATATGTTGGACTTGCTTTTTATTAGTTGAGATATAATGAAAAATAATAATTATCAAAAGGTTATTAATGAAAACTAGAATTTTTACTGCAGAAATACTTTCGTACTGCAATTCTCTTTCTGCTTATCAATTTCTGCGGTGATATCATTCTTTCTTTTAACTTCCAGTTATTTACTACAGATCTCAATATGTGACTATATTTATAAATTATAGTAAATTAGTACTTATTTTTACTGTACTGTAAATTCAAACGCACCCTTCACGTATTTTTAGTGACGTTCACTGTGTCGTGCAAAAACTCGTTAACATGAGTCCCGACAAAGTCGTCTTGCTCTTTCTGTTTCTTGTTTCAAATTTTGAAAATACACAAACTTCGGTATATTCCAATCTTTCTCTTTCCCTTTCTACAATACTAAAATTGTTATTTTATTTTCACGTCTTCATTTATGTTATTTTTGGTGAAAATATGATATCATCGTAAAGGTTTCAAGGACATTTTTTAATATGAGAATAAGAT
The DNA here is from genome assembly GCA_025594535.1 of Erythroxylum domingense. NCBI lineage: Eukaryota > Viridiplantae > Streptophyta > Magnoliopsida > Malpighiales > Erythroxylaceae > Erythroxylum > Erythroxylum domingense. The sequence continues at coordinate 46,566,766 of JANQBM010000222.1, forward strand.
TTACAATTGTGAACTGCTCAATCTTAAAGAGAACAGAAAAGATAAGTAGGTGGTTAGATTTTTAAACTTAATAATGTGAGGTTCTTTAAAAAAAAAGGTCCAATTGAGAGAATAAAACTACCAAAATAAAGAAAACTATAATATTATTAGCTTTTGGATTATGTTTTTTGAAAAAATAAAAATCAAATATTTATATCATTTACGTAAAAGGAGGTTTGAAAGGAGCTAAACAAACAAGTTGTCACTATTCTTGTGTTATTTTTTTAATTTTTCTGATTTGTCCGAATTCACGCAAAAAATATGGATATCTTTAGTAAATGCAAACCTCTCTACGTCAATTCTAACAGTGCTACATAAATTAACCTGACTAGTTACACAGCCCCATAAGTTTGCAAACTTAACTTTGACGCCCTCTTTGATTTCTTGTTGAGAAAACTCACATGTAGGTGTCTCGTATAGAAGAAAAAGAAGAAAGAAGAGTAACATATAAGTCTAGTGGACTATTCTACCTATCGTCAATTAATTTTAGGAAGGAAGTTTACTTAGGCTTATGTGTGGTCTAATTTTAAATTTATCATGATATCAGAGCCAAAAAAGATCTTGGCCTATTGTTTGCCCCAAAAGGGGGCTCATTATTTAAGTAACTAGAGAAGGATTTGAAATCTACATGGAGCAAGTAGCTCAATAGTATTGTTTGTTTTAAAAGGAGGCCTATTTGACCTCAATCAGAAGTTCAACCCTGATGGGAATTGTTTACGTACCTCTCCAAATTGCTAAAGTAAAAAAGAACTAACATATGAGGGGAAGTATTGAGAATACCCACATATAAGTATCCTACATCGAAGAAAAGAGAAAAGAAAACTAACATATAATCTTAGTGAGCTACTTCGCCTATCGCCAATTAGTTTTAGGATGGAATCTCACTTAAGCTTGTGTGTGGTCTAATTTTCTTCTTTGTGTGGGCCTTTGGGCCCATTGCATATTTAACATTTCTAACAACCCTTTTCACTCTATGAAACAATGACATATGAAATATGCAATATATTTAGAAAAGTTAAGAAGAGACATCTTGACATTCCAGTGAGAAGATGCGAGAAGATTATACTTAAAGACTGTAAGAGAAAAAAGGAAAGGTAGAACATGATCCTCAATAGAAAACTTTGACGCAATAACAAACAGATAAAGGATCTCACATAAAAAAATTATTCTCTTTCTCATAGATCTTTTAAATATTTCCCTTCGAGCCTTATGTCTTGTATTTAGCCTAAATATTTAATATGTAGTAATTTTCTCTTAATTATTTAGGCTAAGTATGTTCTTATCTAGCCTAAACATTTTCTTGTCATGATTTATTTGTTTTATTTATTTACTTGTCTACTTTCTTATTTGTGAGTATATTTTATCTTTTATTTTTATTCTTTACTTTATTTTAATCAACTCAGTAAGCGAACCATCATTGATGTGCTCACTCATATCATACACAATGACAATTCACATGCCAAATTGTATATGCAATTGCTCATGAGACTCCACTTTCATTGTTAATTATTGGGATTGAGCGCCTTTTTAACTACCCCATATCCATTATGAATACCGAGTTCATTGATAACTATCCCGTATATGTTATAGATACTGGGCTCATTTTACTAGTAAGCCTATGGCTCTTTATACACATTCTGAGCTTTAAGCTCTTTTTCACTAGCCACTCTGGTCATAACTGTTTTTATCTGATCATGTAAATCATGTAATGAAATGTATCAAATCACATACATTCAATCAATCACTTTCATTTAGTTTACATAATCACTTTTCACATTTTCATCGGACCTAAGTTTGGCATTCAACATATTTGTTAAGAACACTTATTTCTGTCAAATTCACATTCAATTATGAACACTTCCAATACATTCCTAATTATCGAACTCCTCAGACCATCAATGTCTGAAATTATCACATACACATGAGTATTAGTTCAATAATTGGAATTTAAGCTATTACAATTAATCATAGTGAGAATATTTAGGTTACTCACAGTAATCTCCAGATAGTTATTATCTTGACGTCCCGCCAATGTCTGAATGATGTCGTTCTATTTGCGCTTCTATATCATACAATACACACATTTATACATTACTAATTTGCTCAATCATATGAGTACTCAATCATACACATATGTATATGTTTTATGTACAATGCATGCTCAATGACTTTCCTGAATATGTGTGCTTAATTCACATCTTATTATCATTTAAACATTATCACTTAGATATGTCTAGTTTACACCTCAATTTTACATAATTATTCTTAACTCATTAATCTATCATTCACCAATATTTCTCTAGCCTTGTATGATCACATACTATCCAAATTCTCATTTAAGCTTACTTAATTTATATCATTCATCTCCTTTGAATCACATTATCATTACTAAGAACACTTTAATCACCTAATTCATCATCAAACTAGGATCATTTCAAGCTTTATTCAAGCTTAAATACACCATAGGAAAGCATCTTAGCATTAGTTGTTTCAAACATCACTTAAAAGAAAACATTTCACCCTTTATGCTTGCCCACGATCGTGGTAAACCTTCCCACGATTGTGATAGAAGCCATTGCAATTGGACACAATCTTAGGATGGGTGCCACGATCGTGACATAACCCAATTAATCAGGCCACGATCGTGCCCTACCTTTCTTCCTTCATTTCTCCACGAATTCTCATTCATAGAAACATCATCAACACTCCAATTTTTCCAGAATTCATGTCCATTTATGAAACTTTATTTCATACTAACCTAACTACCATGTTGGTTAAATTAAAACTTCAAAACATTCTACTTAAATTGACTCATTATCCATTCATTTAATCCTATCCTACTTGCATTCCTAACTTTTTCCTAGATTTTATCTCTTTCATCATACATCAAACAAATCTTCTCCATAGTTCATCATTTAGACTTCATACCCTCTTCATTCTCACCTCAATTCCATCTCAATATCATTCATAAAACAACTCATAACCTATGGTTCATCAATCATACAAAAACAGAACATATCATCATCAATCTTTATCATTCATAAATCCTAGTTCTTCTCATTTCAAGAACTACTCTTACCTCTTCTTTAACTTCAAAACTCAATATAATTCATTTCTAAAACAACAAATAACCCATATTTTTATATGCCTAAAAACAAAACATATTTATTCATTTTTTCATCAAAATTTCTGCACTTATCATATACCATTTTCACTAAATCAATCCATCTCAAACTATCCCTATAGCAATTTATAGATTATTACTTATCATAATCATAAAAACAAGACATCAATATACTCGTTTCTTCATCAATGTTCAACACTCATTCATCACTTCTTTTATGATCATTCTACCTCTAAATATCATTTTATATGTTTTATTTAACGAAGCCATGAAGATCTATAATAATACACTTACTTGTTCTAATTCTAAGCTTTAAAGATCACGTAACCCTAACCTCAAGCATACACGATCATCAACATTTAAGGGTGAAATATGTTGGGTCTTTTGAGTAACAAGATGAAGAAATAGCAAAGATCTTAAAGTAGTAAGGTTAAAGATGATGGTAACTCAAATCATGAGTGTAGAATGTGAGAGTATCGTGAGTTGAGAGAAGAAAGAAAATGAAGAAGAGAGTTTTTAGCCAAAGTAAAATGAAAGACAACAATATTTGTCATTCAAGTGAATGTATCAAAAGTAAGGTGTGCGACAAGTGGCTTGACACTTGTCACTTACCAAATGTCCTCCTCTTATGGTCCCCAATTGGTCTTTTAATAACAAGTTTGTTTGTCCCCCAATTTTTAAACCAAATTTTACCCAATTTTCTATGCCATTGTCAATAAATCCTAGTGCACTTGTCAATTATTTCTATTACCATATGTCACTTATTTCTACTACCACAAATCAATATGTCTTGTCACTTGACATTTTTCTTAGTCCAAAAATACAAAAAAATTTCAAAAATCTTTCAATTTTCACCAAAATTTTTGAATTAATAATTATAATTCACTAAATCAATTTTCAATACACAAAAATTCATAATTCACACTGTAATCATTTAAAAATCATTTATAACACAAAATATGTCAATTAAGTGTATGTACAATCTTTGTGTACAAAAAAAATCAATAATCACGTATGTGTATGCTTATGCTAGTGATATGCATGTAAATGTAATGCATTTCCTATTTTGTCAATGATATTTCTCATATACAGAAATCTAGGGTTTAAACCCTTAGTATGAGAAAACGGGATAATACAATTCTCCCCCTTAAGAAATTTCGTCCTCGAAATTCTTACCCAATTGATTAAATAGGTAGGGGTACTGATTCCTCATGTGCTCCTCCGTTTCTCATGTAGCTTCCTCACTAGAGTGATTCCTCTAAAGGACTTTAACCAATGGGATCACTCGATTTCTCAATTGCTTCGTCTTATATCCCATAATCTTTACCTGTTCCTCAATATAACTCGAATTACTCAAAATTTCAGCTTCTTAAGCTGGCAATACATGTATCGGATCAGAAAGATATCTCCTGATCATACTCACATAAAACACATTGTGTATTTGAGTCATTTCAATAGGTAGTGCTAACCTATAAGCCAATGGTCTAACTCTCTCTGTAATCTTATATGGACCAATGTATCTAGGGCTGAGCTTACCCTTTTTAACGAACCTCAGCACTCCTCGCAAAGGCGATACTCTCAGAAACACTTTATCTCCTAATCTGTACTCCATATCCCTCCGGTGTTGATCCACATAACTTTTTTGTCGATCTTGTACCACTTTAATTCTATTTCAAATCAGTTTAACTTTATCAACAGTGTCTTAAATCAATTTCGAGCCTTCAACAATCCTTAGGCCCTCTTCATCCCAATATAGAGGCGAACGACACTTTCTGCCATATAATGCCTCGTACGTAGCCATACTGATACTACTGTGATAATGGTTATTATAAGCAAATTCAATCAAAGCTACATGCTGCTTAGAACTCCAAAACACAAGCTCTTAGCATATCCTCAATAGTCTTAATCATTCTCTCACTATGTCTGTCTGTGTGAGGATGAAATGTTGTACTGAAGTTCAACTTCATACCCATTGTTATTTGTAGACTTCTCCAAAATCTTGAAGTAAACCTGGGGTCTCGGTTCAATACAATAGACACTAGGACCCCATGTAATCTTACTACTTCATTTACATACCTCCAGGTTAACTGATCCAATGTCATATTCTCCCTCACAGGTAAGAAATGAGCTGATTTTGTCAATCAGTCACTAATAAATTTTATAACATCATATTGCCTCAGAGTTCTCCACACCCATAATAAAGTCCATAGTAATTCTCTCCCATTTTCACTCCAGAATAGGTAATGTCTGCAACTTACCAATTGGAACTTGATGCTCTGCCTTAATCTATTGGCAAGTTAAACACTTAGCCATATAATCAGATACTTGCTTCTTCATCCATGGCCACCAGAAATGCTGTTTTAGCATGTTATACATCTTGGTAGTACTAAAAGTCATAGCATAGGCTACTATATGTGCTTTGTCTAATATCTCCTTTCTCAGATTATCCACATCAGGTACATATAGTCTCTGCTTAAACCAAAGTGTATCATTTCTCACTTCAAACTCAGAATTCGAATTCACTTTCAACTTCTCAATAAGCTTCAAAATTTTTTGGATCTTTGCTTTGAACTTTTCTAATTATGTCATGTAGCATTAGTCTGAGCTTCAATGTATCTTTCAATGCCTCATTCTGCCCCAATTTCAACTCAACATTCAATGCTCTCAATTGCACTAAGTTGCGTAACCTCAATATCTACGTTTGTGCTACACTACTATTCGATTTTCCGCTTAATGCATAAACTACTATATTAGCTTTACTAGGATGATACTCAATCGTGCAATCATACTCCTTCATCAATTCTATCCATCTCTGTTTTCTTATATTCAAATCTTTCTGACTTAGTAGATACCTCAAACTTTTATAATCAGTATATATCTTAAATGTCTCTCCATACATATAATTTCTCCAAATTTTTAATGCAAATACTACTGCAACAAGCTCTAAATCATGTACCGGATAGTTGAACTTGTAAGACCTTAACTATCTCGAAGCATATGCTATCACGCTGCCATGCTATATCAGAACACATCCTAACCCCTGGTGTGAAGATAATTAACACTGGTGTCGTAGTTAGCTGGTGCTTCAATTCCTTAAAACTTCTTTGACATTCATCATTCCATCAGAAAGGCACATTCTTCCTTTGAAGTTTTATTAAAAGGGCCGAGATTAGTGAAAACCCTTCGACAAACCTTCGATAGTAACCAGCTAATCCCAGAAAATTCTAGATTTCAAACATATTTCTCGGAGCTTACCACTTCATCACTGCTTCTACTTTCTTCGGGTCTCCTTGTATTCCCTATATAGACACTATATGCCCAAGAATACTACTTGATCAAGCCAAAATTCACACTTACTGAATTTGTCATGCAATTGCTTCTCTCTCATTATCTGTAGGACTAACCTCAAATGCTCAACATGTTCTTCTCTGCTTTTCGAATACACCAGAATATCATCAATAAACACAATCACGAAATGATCTAAATAAGGTTGAAATACCTTATTCATCAAAGCCATAAAAGCAGCTAGGGCATTTATCAACCTAAACGGCATCAGTAAAAACTTGAAATGTCTATATCTGGTTCTAAATGCACTCTTCAGTACATCAGCCTTTGTTATCTTCAACTGATAGTACCCTGATATGAATTCTAGCTTAGTGAATACCTAAGCTCCCTGTAACTGATCAAGTAAGTCATCAATCCTTAGTAACAGATACCTGTTCTTAACTGCCACTCGATTCAACTGCCGATAATCAATACATAACCTCAATGTCCCATCCATTTTCTTCACAAACAAAATAGGAGCTCCCCAAGGTGATACACTAGGTCTAATAAAACTGTTATTCAACAACCCCTGTAACTGAGCCTTAAGTTCCTTAAGTTTTACAGGTGCCATCCTATATGGTGGAATAGATATAGGAGTAGTACCTGGAACAAGGTCAATAATGAACTCTGTCTCCCTATCTAAGGGGTAAAACAGATAACTCAGTGGGAAATACATCAAGGAAATCCATAACAATAGGAATATCCTATATTGTCTGTTCAATACAAGTATCCACTACATATGCCAAATAAGCTTCACATCCATCTCGAATCAATCTTAAAGCACACATCGATGAGATTAATCTGGCTGGCACTACTTGACCAACACCTCAAAATATCACTCTTAGCTGATTAGGAGATTCAAGTATCACCTGCTTAGTGTAGCAGGTCATTACAGTCCTATCAACAGTGAGCCAATCCATACCTAAGATAAGGTTTATCTCACTTAACTGCAATACAATTAGATCAACTTCTAACTCTGCCTGATCAACTTGAATCATACACTATTTACACAGTTCTTCTATCAATGTAGTACTACCTATCGAAGTACTCACGTCTAAACCACAATTTAACATTTCTTCATCACAATACAACTTAGATGCCATATGCGGTGTGATAAAAGAATGTGTAGATCTTGGATCTACCAATGCAAATGCTTCAAATTGAAAGACATTTAACACACCCGCTACCACATCTGAGGAGTTCTACATCTCCTGTTTGGTGATCGTATAGATTCTGGCCTGAGACTGCGGCTGATTGCTCTGTACCTCAGTCCTGACAGTAAGACCAACTAAACTCATTATGCCTCTACCTCTGCCTCTTTGTTCAAATCTACTAGCTTTGCTTTACTTGACCATTGTCTTAGTCATGATTCCTCCCCTCATTCCAAACTGTGCCCCAAAAATTGCGGACATTCCCTGATCTGATGTTCAAAGTAGCCACTCGAAGACAAGCTCCTGACAACTTTTAGCATTCCCCATTATGCTTCTTACCACATTATTCACAATTAGGCACTTGTCTAGATGTTGGACCTCTTCCACTACTAGTCTATGTAAAATTGCCCTTCTGTCTAAATCCTAACTGTCTTGATCTAGTCGGTGGTCAAAATGATCTATTCTGGCATTTACTAAATCTTTTTCCAGAATCAACTTAGGACTCACCCTGTCTCTTCATTCTAAACTCTTGTCTGTACTCTCCTTATCCATCTGTGAACCATTTCTCAATTCTAATTGGGGTAGCTCTCAGCTTAAAAAACTGCTTAGATTCATTATAGCTAACCTCATCCTTATCTCCATATTCAACCCATCTTCAAACCTCTTACACTTATCCTCTTCAGTAGGAATCAATGTTGTAGCATATCCCATTAACTCATTAAATCGTATCTCATACTCACCCATTGTGAGACTGCCTTGCTTCAAATATAAAAACTCTTTCATCTTCCTATCTAAGTAGATCTTCAGAATGTAATTTTCCTTGAAGACTTTCAGAAAGTCTTCCCACTTCAATCCGCAAGGTCGGGTGGTATTGCTTAGAACATTCTTCCACTACTGATATACTGGACCTTGCAGTGGTGAGACTACATAGTTGAACTTCTCATCAGACTCGTAGTCCATCTGATCGAATATTCTCTCAGTTCTCTTTAACCATCCTTCAACCTTAATAGGGTCTGTACTTTCTTAGAAGTCCACAACCCACTACTTTCTTAGTTTATCATACCTCCTTTCCTTTCTCTCAGGAATTCTCGAAGGCATTTGATCAAGTTGAGGTACAGAAGACTCTCTACTAGCTCCTACAGACTTTAGGTTGTGAACGATCATTAGCATATGAAATTAGTGAATTAAGGGACCTTTGGATAAATATACATCCTAATTAGGACTTAGTGTAAATTTAACACCCTCTAGATTGTCACATTCATTCATAATTTGAGGTCTTTTAACTTAAGTAGCTTAACTATTATTTTTCATTAAAACGAATAGCTAAAAGCAATAAGGTAGGCAATAAAAAAAGTTTTGTTAATAAATTACTATTCCGCTGACCTTCGGGTTATGAATAGAGCTAGTAGCTAGTTGAAAATGTGATAATAGCTGAGTAACTGGATCAACACACATCACAAATGTGTGCCTTCGCGTCAAAAGGATATAATGACGTTTCAACCAAGCTATTAATAAATGACTTAGCAGAGTAACGAGATCGACATTCATCACCATTGTTTGCCTTAGAATAAAGGACAAAGTCCGTGGTTTAATATTAAATAAAAAAGTGTGTTCTTAATAGAAACCTACCAGACTTGTAATAAGCTTGAATTTTCTTGAAAATGTACTTAGTAATAATTACAAAGTCTGAGGGATCGAAAAATTATTAATATGTGTGTACAATTAAAAAGGTAAATAAGTTAACACTTAGGTCTTGATTGAGTTGTATATTTAGTTCAAAGCTCCTAGACGCATATTTTGCATGTTAATGATTTGACATAACTGAATGATTGTGATCAAGATTAAATTCATTTCACGAAGATCAAAGTCATTGCCTCATTATTGCATTGCGAGTTTTGTATTTGTTGTGTGTTGTTGTTTTGTATGCTTGAGGACAAGCAAACATTTAAGTGTGGAGATGTTGATAGTTATCAATTGCATGATGTTTTAGGATTTAATTTGTTATGTATTTAGTATGAATTTGAGTGTTGAGTATGCATTTAAGGTTTAATTATGTTAGTTTGAGTGTTTGAGTGTTTTTATGGGTTAGATTAAGTCTTTAAGCTTAAATGTTATATTTTTAAGGTGCCGTGATGCGTTTGTTAGTGTTTCAGGGTAAACAGTGAAGAACGGAGAAAATTCGAGGAGTTTTGGGCCAAAGCTATAGGTCACAATTGTGCACAACAGGGCCACGATCGTGACAGACAAAAAAGAGCCAAAGCTATAAGTATTTTTTCGTTGTCATCTTCTCCCCAACTCTGTTCCCAACGTATTTTTCATTTATTTCAGTTTTATTTATGTATATAATTGAAATAAGTGTCGAGATTATATTGTGTTGAATGTTGAGTTGTGTTTATACTCATTTTTTATCTTGGTTTTTGAGATTAATGAAATTGTGATTGATTGGGTTTTTATTGATTTATTTGTGATTTAATTCCTATTTTTAATAACTTGGCGATAGACTAAGGGGGTGAGCTAAGTGAAAATAATCAATTTGGGCTAACGAGAGTTAGGTGAATTAATAGATAAAGGATTAAATCAAATTGATAGAATTGTGTAACGAGAGATCGACCATAGGTTTCCAGTAGGTTAGTAGACAATTTTAGAACTAATTTAAGTTTTAGGCTAATTGCGAATCAAGAGATCGCAATTTCCATAATTTAAATTAGAGATTATCAATTAAGTTAAGAAATTTAACTCGAGAGAGAGTAATTCACCCTAGGACCATCTAGACACATTAAATTGATAATTTCACAATTAATTAGGTTTTCGTTAATTTCAGATCAAAATCTCCTTTCTCTCACTCGGTAATTTCTAGGTAGGGTTTGGATTGGTTTGTATGATTTGTTTCTTAATTAGATTTTTGCAACTCAATTCTTGAATTAATTGTTGATTAATTTATTTTCTGCATTAAATTACTTAATTTGAATTATTAAATTTTAGTACGACCTTAGATTTTATGACTAGATTAGGCTTCCTCGTGGGATCAATATCTTAGGTATTACGTGAACGACCCGTGCGCTTGCAGAATTTACCAAGGTTATAAATAGTAAAACTTAGCACGTGTAACCTTGCGATCAGCCGTGATCATGTGCTGCCTTTCTTCCTTCATTTCTCCACAAATTCTAATACATAGAAACATCATTAATACTCTAAAATTTCCAAAATTCATGTCCATTTATGCAACTTTATTTCATACTAATCTAACTATCACTTCATACCCTTTTCATTCTCACCTCAATTCCATCTCAATATCATTCATAAAACAACTCATAACCTATGGTTCATCAATCATACAAAAAAAGAACATATCATCATCAATCATTATCATTCATAAATCCTAGTTCTTCTCATTTCAAGAACTACTCTTACCTCTTGTTTAACTTAAAAACTCAATCTAATTCATTTCTAAAACAACCAACAACCTACCTTTTTATACACCTAAAAAACTTATTTATCCATTCATTCATCAGAATTTCTGCACTTATCATGTACCATTTTCACTAAATCAATCTATCTCAAACTATCCCTATAGCAATTTATAGATTTTTACTTATCATAAACACAAAAACAAGACATCAATATACCTATTTCTTCATCAACGTTCAACACTCATTCATCACCATTTTTATGATCATTCTACCTCTAACAATCATTTTATATGTTTCATTTAACAAAGCCATAAAGATCCATAATAATGCACTTACTTATTGTAATTCCAAACTTTGAAGATCACGTAACCCTAGCCTCAAGCATACACGATCATCAACAATTAAGGGTGAAATATGTTGGGTATTTTATTAACAAGATGAAGAAATAGCAAGGATCTTGAAGTAGTAAGGTGAAAGTTGATGGTAACTCAAATCGTGAGTGTAGAATGTGAGAGTATCGTGAGTTAAGAGAAAGTAAAATGAAAGAAAAAGATAGTTATCTTTCAAGTCAATACATCGAAAGTGAGGTGCCACATGTCCTCCTTTTATGCTCCCCAATTGGTCTTTTAATAACTAGTCCATTCGTCTCTCAATTTCTAAACTAAATTTTACCTAATTTTCTATGTCACTTGTCAATAAATCCTATTGTCACTTGTCAATTATTTCTATTGCCATATGTCACTTATTTCTATTACCACGAATCAATTTGTTTTGCCACTTGTAATTTTTCCTAGTCCAAAAATTTACAAAATTTCAGAAATCTTTCAATTTTCACCAAAAATTTCGAATTAATAATTATAATTCAACAAATCAATTTTCAAGACACAAAAATTCACAATTCATATTGTAATCATTTATATCCCTGAATATGCTAATTGAGTGCAAGTACAATCTTTGTGATGTGTACAAAAAAATCAATAATCACGTGTGTATGTGTATGTTTATGCTAGTGATATGCATGTAAATGTTAATGCATTTCCTATTTTCTCAATGATATTTCTCATATACAGAAATCTAGGGCTCTAACCCTTAGTATGGGAAAATAGGATATTACATATTTAGTCATTGCCTTCTTAAATTGTGCTCTATCAACAAACTTCATTCCAAAAATAAAATTTAGAAGGTTACAACTTGGATCATGCATATGTACCTTTGATTTGTACTTTAAAATTTTTTCATCACTATTATAATTCTCACTCTCAAACTTATAATTAACTTCCTTCCTCATTAAAAATGTTATTACCCATTCACCTTAACCTACAATTAAAACCCTTTCCTATAATCATGTATTACATACAATAAAAATCATCTTGACCCCTCCATAATTTAACTTTATCAAAACCATCTTAGTCACAAAACTTGTCTACATCATCAACATTAATAACTTTATTTCATCCACCAATAAATTTATCAATTAGATTCCCTTTGACACCATAATGTATATGTATTGACCTATCTTTTATTACCATATTGACAAGTCCCAAAAGGATTCTTGCAAGATAATTAAAGCAAGAATTAGATATAAAAAGAAAAGGTTAAATCTTATGAAACAAAATTCATTAAAAGTATTAAAAACACTAAAAATTTTAGTCATGAAATAAAAAGAATCAAAACTTAAGCATGTAAATCTTACTAGAGACTTCATATAATCTCTCTAGAAAACCAACAAAAACATGTTAGGTTTGTTTCATCATAAAAGCAAAGAAACATAACCAAGACGTTTTAGAATCAACACCTATTTTGATATTAAGAAAAAATTTTCTTATGAGCTATCATAAAGGTCTAAAATCTAAAATCTATTTTAAGCTAATAGATGTCCATATATTAAGCTTAAATAAAGAAACTCCATAGTCCAAATCTCCTTATTTAACGTGTAAATTAAGTTAAGAGACATACCCACTCCACCACTTACATAAACAAACACCACATTTTAAAGTTTAATCCTTTGACATAAGTTGTAAAGCGTAGCAATAATAATTGACATCAATTTGTCCAACAACAAAAAACAATGTCCAAAGTAGAAACTCAAATTCTACATTTGATAATGACATTCACCAATGTTAATGAATATGTTCAACTTTTTTAAAATTTAAATATAGTTAAAGTTACTATCAATTTATACTCTAAATTTAGAAAAGAAAGAAAAATAAACTAGATAGAAGAAAAATAGAGAACATAATATTTAAAAATGATGAAAATTTTCATATATTAGGGATTAAAGCCAAATGATTGTTATCAATGATCATAATCTTTCAATGCTTGATGATGAAATTGCGAGCTATTTAAACTATTTTATTTATTTATTTCTTCCTTTTTGTTTTTTTCTATAATTTCTTTTGAAAGAGACATTACAGTATTCAATTTAAAGTATCCTGAACATTAGTTAAGAATTAAGTATAAAATAAATAAATAAAAAGGCACTTATAAAAGAAAATCTTAAGACAAAAATAACAATAACAATAACATCCCAGTAGGAATCCTATTGAGATGCGAAGTTTGGGGAGATCCTATAAAACGCAATCTTATCTCTAGCTAGTAGAGAGGTTGTTTTCAATAGACCCATATTAGAAAAAAGTTTATGAAAATGGTTGGCAAAAAATAATAATTAAATAAATAAACAATTAATTGCATAAATGAAAAATAAAAATAAAAATCAAGATCAAGATCAAAATAAGGATAAAAGTAAGTAAGTAAATAAATAGACAATAAAGAAAATAAATAAGTAAATAAAACAAACAAACAATTATAAAAGAAAAATATGAAAGAAATAAATAAAATAACTAAAGTGCTATAAATAAAAATGTATTTAGGCTAATTAAAAAAAAGAACTAAAGAAAAATGTTCAAAAGGCTTATAAAAAGAGAAATATCTCTCTATGTAGAGTTCTCTACCCGTATCCTAAATCGACAAAGTTTCCTATTAAGGGTCAAGTCCTCAATAAGCTTTAATAAGGTCATATCATTCGTGATCACCTTTCCTCAATTCTTATTGGGTCTTTCTCTTCTTTTCTTACAGTTATTGAGTATAATCTTCTCACATCTACTTACTAGGGTATCATTATTTCTCCTCTTAACATGTCAGAACCATCTAAGCCTTGTCTCTTTTACTTTACTATCAATGTTAGCCACCTCCAACTTGTCTCTTATTATTACATTCCTAACCTTATCTCTTCTTATAAGGTCATACATTTAACGAAGCATCCTCATTTCTACTGTCATTAACTTAGGATTAAGTACCTGTATGAAAGACCAATACTTTACTTCATAAGCATGAACAACTTAAATGGGAAATAGTAGAATTTACCTTTTAACTTAAATGTTATCTTCTTGTCACATAAAACTCCTAAGATACCCCTCTATTTAGGCCACCCTGATTTAACATGGTGAACTATGTCATCATTTATATCACCACTGTTTTGGATGATAGATACAAGGTACTTAAAACAATCTTTCTATAGTATAACTTATGTACCAATCTTGGTCTCCACATCGAAGGCAATCCTATGACTTAAAAAGTTACACTCTAAGTACTTAAATTTAGTCCTACTCAATTTAAAACCCTTTATCTCTAATTTAACCTTTACAAGTTTTAGTTTGACATTAACACTCTCTTTTGTTTCATTCATTAAAATAATGTCATTAGTAAAAAAACATATACCAAGGCACATCTTATTGGATATTCTTAGTAAGTTCATCCATAACTACTATAAACAGGATGTGATATAATAAGAATCTTTAGTACAACCTGATATTAATAGAAATTTTAAGACAAATGGACAATAAATAATTAAATTATTTATTTTTGTATTATGTACACTCGACAAGAGTTAATATCAAAAATAAACAAGCCTGAGAGAATATACATAACAAACTCTAGGTAATCAATGCAAATAAAAAGATATTTTTATGTAATCGATTAGATTTAATTGAACAATTATAAAACATGATAAAAATATGTTCTTACATATATAAGTTCCTTAGGACAATCTTCAATCTTGGATAATGAGTGACCAAATTTTGCCTTAATAAGTAAATTTTCTCTAAACAATCTTTTATAAATTTTATCAATATCTTCAATCTTATCTTGTGACAAAAATTTAAGAAAATCACAAAATTTCCTCAAAAAAATATTAGTAACTTTCAGTAATGGACAAATATTCAAAAAAATCAATAAATTTATAATAACCACTTTATCTTCAAAAATCCCCTATAATATCTTATAATTTTTCATCAACTTCAATTAAAAATTTTGGATAAATTACTTAAGAGGTTGTTTGATTCTAGTTCTGTTTTTTTGTTGTGTTTTTAGTTTTAATATTTTTTTAGTTTATGTTTTTATTAAAAAAAATTGTTTGGTTGAAAAATTTAATAAAAATTTATTTGATTGAAATTTGTACTAAAAAAAACCTAAGGAATATTTGATCTGGCCCATTTAAAACTAACAATAGAGTGCTTCGTGCGTCATCGGCTCTACTTTCGTCTTTGTATCCTCCATTTTTTAAGTACAAATTTCTTCCACTTCTTATGGGTTTGGAAAATTTTTAACAAAAAGTAATTATCGTTCTGATTTTCTATGAATTGTTATAGTTTGATTTGCCGAACATAGGTATTTTGTTTGCATTTGCGTTTCTTTTTCATACTAACTTGTGTGGTTAATTGCTATTAAGCCCGAACCTCAAACTTTTCGATTGGTCGTATGTAAAGGTACTGCTAACCTATAAGGATGATGGAAATTAGAGAATCAAGGAAATCCGAAAAGTTAAAAATTTTGCCTTTCTTCTGTGTTTCTCTTAGAGATTGTATTATGCGTTTCAATGCTTTTATGAATTTGTTCTTTCGTTTCGAACTGAAAAAAACTAGGCATATATGATTCAAGATTCGAAGGTTGTTGGTTGTTGAACTGGGTTTGTAACCATTGTGTTTTTTGTAGAGGAAGAGAAATCGCGGAATAGAGAAACTTATTTTTGTAAAAAAAAAGACTTGTATTAAAAATTCAAGAAAACGTGATTTTTATGTTTTCATAAAATTGATGTCGCTCTCTTATATTTGGAAACAAAAAATGAAAAACAAACATGTTTTGAGCATCTGTTTTTTTTTTTTTAAGAAAACAACAAGAAACTAAAAATGGAACCAAACACTTCTTAAATAAATGGATTTCATGTATTTCAAAATTTGAAATTTCAAAGAAAGCCCTTTCATTCTTATTATTATTCTTTCCTAAAAAATTCCTGTTATATTTATTTAGCGCTTACATTAGTAGATTTTCATGTTGCATGGCAAATTTGAGTGAAATTGCCTAAGTATGCCGTATATTAATGTGTGAATCTGAGTTGATATTCATGTGCTTGTCATTTCATATGCTTGATGATATGACGTGTCATGTATGTTTTTTTCGTTAAGAGAGTTAATAGAAGGGATTTAAATTAAAAAAAAGTTAATGTTATATAATTATAAAAATGAAATGAAATGAAAATTATTTATCATAAAAGACAAAATATTATTATCTTAATTAACAATAAAAGAAATCATCGTCGAGGTAAGATTTTGACACAAACTCATTTTACTTCTTTTGGTCTGTCTCAACAGGATAGGCAGGCATAAGGGGGATATGAGTTCACAAACAAATATGCACTTACCTCAACGAATGGAGATAATTGAGTTTAGATTAAGTGACTAACAAAAATATGAAAAGATCTAAAAGCCGCAAATTGCCATACTTGAAATACGATGAAGGCTCTTGATACTTGATAACTAGTTCAAGGACAACTAACTCTACAACCTACAGAAGAAAAAGATAATATAAGACAACGAGGAATGATTTAAATGGTGTAAACTTTTTAGTTAAGGCTTTTCCTTTCAGAAGATCTTAAGTTCGAGTCATTCAAAAGGAGAAAAATGGAAAGCTTTTTTGTTGATGATCTTCTAGTTTTTTGGGCAAAGCTCCTTGATCGGATCAATTACGGATGCCTTGCTTTCAGCGGTAGCGTGGGAGTTGAAGATACTATGAAACCTAATACTGAGCAGGGTCAGCGATCAATTAGCAATTGACCAATCACGTATACGACGACTTTTTGTGCACAGAAGTATTAAGAACCTGATGAATTTTAGGATTCTAGATTTACATCCTCTAGAGCTCTTAAAATAAGGTCTTAGGCGTTTAAGATTAGTCCAATTAATTAAGGATACCTGATGTAATAAAAAAAAGATAACATAATTACGAAACAGTTAAAGAAGACAGTGCAGCCAACTAATAGAACTGCAAACCTAGTAAAGTAAAAGAGTTTAATCATGGGATTCTCGTGTCAAGTTGGCTGAAGATTGAAGATTGACAGTCATCAAATTGACTGTGGGACGTTAATGTGAGGAAATGGTTCTCTTACTAGTTAATAGCTCCTACTTAATCATTAAACGTTTGAAGACGATGGACATTAATTAAACTAGGATGAGATTAAAGAGTAACAAATTAATTGGCAAGTCATTTTCCGGGCTCTGACTTGGAGGAATAGGAAGAAATTGGCAGGTGGACCCATATGTCGACGCACGCGTGCACGCCGCGTGGACCCCACCCTGGTTGACCTGTTTGGGCATTAAAAGTCATACTCTCTTGGTCTCTGACGTCGCCACTCCCCACCGCCGCCCCTCCACCACGTCTGCCGCCGCCCATCCCCTCACAGTTCACTTCTTCAATTTTGTCTCGAGAACATTTTCTCTATAATTTTCAATTCCTTTTGCACCTCCCAAATTTAAGACTTCATTAACCTTTGGAATGTTTTTCCATCTTCTTTTCTTTTGTGTAAACATGCACGTATTAAAATACGAGGGAAAAAAAAACCATACTTTTGGCGTGGTTGATTTAAATGTTAAATTTAGAGGAGAGTTGATACTTGATAATGAATGACACATAACTACAAGTAAAATTAGTTGGTAGAACTTAGTATTAAGTATAAATTGAAAAATAAGGGAATAAGTTAAAATAATTTTAAGATTTATATTCACCTTAAATGTAAGATGATCAAGTTTGAGAAATAATTATCAATTCTTAACAGACAATTATTCAAATAATTTTTTTGGGTGAATTAGAAGATGTAATTGCTTTTGTTCCTATTAACTCTAAAATACATACACCGATTTTAATTTTTTTTGGATAAATCAGTAAAATTTTATAAATAATATACCGTCTTTAACTTTTCTATTGTCTATTTACATAATATTTATATCACAAAGTTGTGTGTTATTTTTATGTTCTAAATTTAAACTTAACTAATTTTATGTTAAGATTACATATACATTATGATTTATATTTTCTATCCATATTGCAATTGTCTTATAACCTCTTAATTTAATATTGCTATGAAGTTACCCATAAATTCTTTTCAAGTAATTATAGACTGATTTGTGATCATTAAGTTAGTATAAACTTGAATACTTTATGAAATATTTAATCACTAGTTATTATTAGTAGGTTGATTTCATAATTGAAACTTCTAATTTTTATTTTTTCATAATAAAGATATCAAAAATTATCCCAACGTACTTATTTTTTGAAACGGAGGAATCCATAGCTGTTATTTTTAAATGCGCACTAAGTAAATCTTCATATTAACACAATAACTTGCAAATCACATCAATCAAATATTCCATACTAGACAAACTCTGTATGACAAACTCAATCAAAAGAGTGTAAATTGAGAGATTCAAATACAGGACACTTAGTAATTAAGCCCTTCAGAAAGGACTCAATTTAAAAAATGTTAACAACATTATTATCTCAAATAAAAACGTGGGCAGTTATATCTTTTTCGCTGATTTGCTATTAGAGCCGGCTCTGGTTGACTAAGAAATAAAATTATTTCCTCTTATAGAGGCCCACTATTAGGCTTCTGAGTTATCTCTGACTTATAGCATATGTCAAAGCATATGTCAAAATGATCTTATCCTTGACTTAAGCTAATAATCAAACTTACTCAGCACGTAATCATTGAATTCCAACATAATTGAACCACATTATGACTTACATGACATCTAATGTGGTAATTCATATATCTTCACCTACCTTAAAGAACTAAAATGTAAGTCTTGAATGATATCTCAAGTCATCTCACCAACAAAATCTCTTCTATGACAAATTAAAGTTTTGTGGTTCCATTACAAGACAAAATTTTGGACGATCAAGAGGCCAAACTTTGACGCTCCCACTAATGCTTTACACGAGATGCTGAGTTGATTTCAACTTCCCTTCAAGTGTGATGTTTATTTCTTCTCAAACTCGTGACTCTCAGGAGGTCAATTGTCTTGTCTTTGAGATCTAGTCAAGCTTCCATTCCTATACGCATAAATAACAAATAAAATTCTACTCCATTTCCAAAACACAAACGCCCACACGCCCTCGGACACACACGCATATATACATGAAATAAACCCATGTTTGGTCCTCAAACTCTAGGCTATTTTCTAGTTTTCTTCCTTTCGTAAACATTCTAAACAAATTTCAATTTTTGGTTCCAATTTTTGTAATTTTAGTCGCTGTTCTATTATTTTTATTGTGATTTTATGTCTCACATGATTAAATTAAACAGACATAGAAGGATAAGCTTTTGACTTCTTTTACTTCATAGTTAATCTATTATAACACCTATTAGAAAGTTGTGATTTAGACACTTTTTTTTTTTAATCAAATCTTTGGGATGGAGATTTTGGAACGACGGATTTCGTAAGTTTCAAGATGATAAAAATCATAATTTGATATCATCAAATGGAGAAAAATAAAGATGTTTGAAAATATTTATAACGTTTAAATCTCTCCATTTTGTGGAATTTGAAATTCCATAAGAGGATTGGGTTTTAATAAATCCGTTAGAGATGAATTGTAACAAAGTGTTTTATAACCTTAATTAATGTTCTCTAACATAATTAATTAAAGAAAATAATACTTATTGCTCTAAGTATAACTTAGTAATTAGTTTGAAATATATGAAAAGTTCAAATCAAGCAATAATATTACTGAAATCCTATAACTTTAATCCATTAATCTGTTCAGATTGTTAGTAAGTACTCATTTATTAGCAAAAAGAGTATTAGGTTGAGGATTCGTTAACTGTAAATATTTGATGCCTTAAACCCATAAAAGTAGATAATTCTCAATAGATTTTTGGTACGTTAGCAAAAGAGAATAGAAGATTTCCATTTTCCACGCATCTATTTGCATATAGTTTTTCCACTTCCAATGTAAACAGAAATATTATAAAACGTAATTTAAGCTTTCATCATCAACCAAAAAAAAGAAAGAAAGAAAGGTGTCCGTAGAGTAATAATTGAAAGCTATAGGAGTTCTGGTATAAAAATTCCATGAGACTGATGAGAATTTTGTTTATTGGCTGCTTTTTAAAATTTATTTATTTGATACAACTGCAGAGGGAATGGAGTATGCTTATACATCTAGATTACTAATTTAAGCTTATTTTGTCTCATCAAAACATTCCAAATCCATATTTATCCTACTAGCAATTATATTCTGTACTCCCCTCAAATAAGACATAAATAGGTATTAATGTGAAGAATCAACTAGTGCATGTAAGAGTAGGTTTATTTTTTTAAATTATTGGCGGTCTTTTAATTTTTTTATATCGATTTGTTAACAATTAACATTAATCAACATAATAATCAAGAATAATCCCTTCTTCCTTCCTTCTATGAGTAAGTGGAAGCTTACATGGAAAGAAGTGGTTGGGCATTGACTTATGGCTGTGTAATCTTTGCTTCCTCATCATCATTGTTGTTATTGAATGAATCCAACGGGAAAAAGATGCACAGCAGCCCACAAAGTAAAAAAGAAAAGAGAAAATAAATATATAAAAGGAGTCAAAAGACTCGCATAGAAAACACATTTAAGAAAAATGTTAAAGA
Organism: Erythroxylum domingense; assembly: GCA_025594535.1. Lineage (NCBI taxonomy): Eukaryota > Viridiplantae > Streptophyta > Magnoliopsida > Malpighiales > Erythroxylaceae > Erythroxylum > Erythroxylum domingense. Next base: position 46,587,776 of record JANQBM010000222.1, read on the forward strand.
GACAAGACAATTAAACCCAAAATTCATAAAGACCTTTCCTTTGTCTACTCAGGTGACCCTAGAAATGTCAACCGCACCAACAGCATTCCGGTTAGTTCTATTCTGTTGATGTTACGGCCACAAGAACTAAAACAGTCTCCAGTTTGGGTACTATAAATACCCGCTGAGTTGCAGCAAACTGTTTCCTATCATTTTATGTTACAATACAACTAAAAGCAAAACCTCAAAACAAAGACCAAAGCAACATCGATAGTACGCAAGTGGAAGCACAAAGAAAAGTCCAAGATTTAATCAAAATAGCTGCTAATCTACAGCAATTTAACCCCAGAAACATGGCTGATGAATTCAACACAAGCACAAACTGGTGGGATTCCTCCAGGAACAGGTTTGATAGCGGGTCATCGTCTTCTTCTTCAGGGCTTAACACTTTAAGTAGCTTTGCTTGGCCAAGTGAAATAGTGGATGGCAAGGGAAGGTCTTCCATGGAGTCTGTGTCAATATCAGATAGCTCTGCTATTTATCATGATACCCAGAAGCTGCAACAAGGGCAGGATCATTCTTCTAGTGACTTGAATATGATGGGCTTAGGCCTCTCTTCACATGCCATGGAATGGAACCAAACTTTACTGTAAGTTGATACACTCTTTGATTTGAGAGTTTTACTTCCGGTTATTTATTACTTTCTTCTTCTTTAAAGATGTGTTCAAAATTAATGACCTGATATTTAATCTTTTGTTTTTAATATCTTTTGATGTCTTTCTGGCAGTCGAGGCGATAAAACTGGGAATAGTTTTCGTTCCATGTTCCAAGAGAACTTGAATTCGAACCCGAATTATCAGCATGAACGTGGGATCGGATCATCTCATGTTCAATGGAGAGAGAGAATGCTTAGTAGAGTAAGTGGAGATTCTTCCGTGAACGAGTTTAAGAATATAAGCCAAGATTTTTCCCTAGATCAACCTCATTTTAGTCCACATGGTAGCTCCAGTGATAGTACGGTCACATGTCAGGGCTTGCAGTGTAGCTTTCAAATGGATTCATCAGCTATCTATGGCAATACTTCAACTGTGTTTCAAGGGCTATTAGGATCTGAAAATCAACCACGGCATTCTTCGTCGGAGAACCGATCCATGAGCTATCAATATGGCGCAAATTATGGCGTTAGCACCAATGAACTGCTGCCTTGGTCTAAAGTTCCTCAATTCTTGAGAAATTCTCCTCCCAAGCAACCTTCTCACAGCCACTTGCACTTCTCCAACAACGCACCCTTTTGGAATGCATCTGCCAGCCCCATGACTGATGTTCGACCGACTTTTTTCCCTTCATTGCAACCGCAATTTCCTGCATCAAAATTTGAAGAAAAACCAAAGGTATGTATTTCCGTAAATTTATATATTTTCAACAGAAATATCACCAATCATATATATGGAGTGTCACGACTCGTTACATGCACTTGATGCTTATGGCGTGATATTGTCACAAGCATAAGGAAGAGTGACCGGATAAATAGATACATGAAAAATTCCTAGATCGATCGAACTAACTATGAGTTTAGGGTGGGACTATTGAGAATGAGACATTTTTGGTTCACTCATATTCCAGCAGAATATATCTGAAGTACGGGATTCGAGCACAGTACCGAAGAAAAGTGGTGGGAGTGAAGCAGCAACAAAAAGGCCTAGAATCGAAACTCCATCACCTATGCCACCCTTTAAGGTGCAACCAATTTTGGTCGAAAAATCGTTTTCGACAAGATAAGGGATACTAAGCTTTTTCCTTGGTGCCATTTGTAGAATTTATTTTTGGTTTTTGATGAACATGTAGGTGAGGAAAGAGAAGATGGGGGACAGAATCACTGCACTCCAACAACTAGTTTCACCTTTTGGAAAGGTGAGAAAATATTTCTGAATTTTCTCTTATCTTCACTTTCAGAAGAAAATTGGGACGACCTTGATTCTTTGAAATTTATGATTCATTTTCCTTTTCTATCTTTTGTTTACGGGTTTCTTCAGACTGATACAGCCTCAGTGCTTTCTGAAGCAATTGAATACATCAAGTTCCTCCATGGTCAAGTTACCGTAAGTTCCGTTAGAAACCTTGCTTCTCGGAAGTGGGGAATTAAAATAGTGCTAGGAAATCAATTCCACTTGGTTAAACAATGTATGTACCATAACGTGCTGTGAGGTATCATCCATTTTTGGCTCATATATTCTGTTTTGATATGTATATGTCAGCTCTTAAGCACCCCATACATGAAAAGTGGAGCTTCCATACAACACCAACAGGTACATATGCAACAGATTCTCCTTCCTAATCGCATAAATGTATGCATGTTTTTTCTTAGTTAATGCCCATATCCAATTAATACATTAATGCCCATATCCAATTAATACATAGTAAAGTCTGTGGTCAAGGGTGAACTGTGAAGTATATAGTCAGGTTAATTAGGACAAGTAAAGTTCTCGCTTGTTCTTTTTTTTTCCCAATTAAATTTACGTAGATTTTTATCATGCTTTCTCTATGTAGAGTTCTGAAAAGTCTAAAGACCCTGAAGGACAAAAACATGATCTTCGGAGCCGAGGATTGTGTCTGGTGCCGGTTTCGAGCACTTTTCCAGTTGCTCAAGAGACGACGGTTGATTTTTGGACCCCTACATTCGGAGGCACATTCAGATAGAAGGGAAAGGAAAATGGTCGGAATTCTGGTGGAGGAACTAATTCTGTTGTATGCTACTAGTACTTACACATGTAATATTATCAGAAACCCTATCCAAGTTGGGAATGATCGATAAGATAAAAGAAAAAAAGTAACATGAAGAGCAGAAAACAGACAAGGGAAGCCCAGATAAACAACTTATCCCTGGATATTGAAAGAAGCCTCAGTGTAGAGAAATTGTGAAAGAGAAAGAAAAGGAAATGATCCTTCAAAGATACATGCTTGCTAGTGTAGGGCCAGTAGCCACAGGCAAAATAATATTGGTTGGCCAACACATTGGGATCATTTGGTATAATATTGATCAATAATTGTAATAATTAAGGAATAATTATGATAAGATTAATATTGGGTCTATAGAATAAGAATAGATGCTGACTTTAGGAGGGGAATATGTTATATGACAGGATTTTTTTAGATAACAATAATTTTTTTGTTGGTTCATGATTTAGTTTAATCAAGTAGAAGAAAGGATATAAAGGAGCTTTGGTTGTTTATTTCTGCTGCTGCTATATTGTGCACAGAGCTGGCACTATCTTTAGTTTTATATGAGAGGAAGAAGAAGGGAAAAGAAATAAAGAGAATAATTGAATTCCTGAATAGGGCAGGAGTGAGAGTGGGGGAATGTCATTTGATTGGAAATCTCTCACTTTCGATTTGTTTATGTGTTTGGAATATTGTGAGTGGAGGTCAGAAATTAGGCCACAGCAAGATTTTATAATTTTATTATATTATTTTTATGTCTATGTATGCTTTTGTGCTTTTCATCCAATGGTCACATCGAGGAGCTTTCATTGGACGACTCTCTGTCTCTTTATATTCCCATAGGCTGTCCTGTTTACTCTCCGAAACTCAGATTTATGGGCACTTACGATTTGAAGGGATGGTAAAAAGAATGCCAATAGAGGTTTATTATAGGTTCCATACATCAGTGTAAATTAAAAATTGGAATTTCACTACTTTCAATATTCCAGATTCTAGAATAAGTTCACTTTGAATAATTTTGAGAAATACATTAGTCCAACAAATCGAAAACTCAGGGACAAAATGCTTATTAGCAAGGGGTTACCTGATTCCGTCAATACGATCCAGATTGCATGCCTAACAAATGGGGTCATGCGGCCTTCAATTTGAGTTTCAAACTACTTATGCTCTCAGCCTCTTCTTCGTCTTCCTTGTTTTTTCTTTTTCTGACATTTAGAAGCATTTAGTCTATGATATGAATTTGTGTAGTTAATATAGGAATAATCACATAAAATGATTTCAATATTTTTTAGAACATACATCTCCTTTTGAGTCCCGTTAGGCAAGTATTCGTGTAAAGCTGTAACCACTGACTTTGCAGCTTTAACACCTATAATTATGACAAATCCTAAGTAACATAATACCGACTAAATTTGTTTTGTTGTATCAAGTGGAGAGTGTTAGAGAATTTACAATGAAGAAATAAAGTAGCAAGAATATCTCTTATTCGATACTCCACTTGACTAGTATGTATCGACTCTACTTTCCCTGTTATAGCTTCAGCAAGTAAAAGTTTATCGCCTACTTGGTCCTGAGTTTGGCATCCTAAAGTCGATCACTTGAGAAATTCTTTTCTTTCTTTCTTCAAAGTTGCATCAACTTTGCCAAGAAACAGATATGCGTCAAATAGAAAGGATCTATATAGTCTTCCATGTGATTTAGGACACCAAGAATTTTACTTGCCAATCCGCATTTGTCTTTTATTTGAACTTCTTCCACTCTTCAATGAACTTTCTATCTACTGTCCTACAAGCTGAGTTTCAAAAACATTGTTGGAAAGTAACATTATTTTGAAGAGTAATTCCCATGTTGGTATTAATTCTTTATAATTTTGTGTGGAATTTACTTTTTTCGTAGGCAAATAATACAACTGCAGAGCCTTGAGTACCGACTGCATGTGCTTCGCACATGCATTTCTTTGTGCAGGGAAGAAGCAGAGTAATACTTCCTACTCAAATTGTTAGGAGTACATTTCCACACGAAAAAGATACCAATGATTTTAACCCTTCCAAGATAGAAATTTTTTTTTGAAATTTAAAAAGGAATACATTACCAAAGTAGAAACTTATACACAATCCTCCTCCAACATCGTATAAACAGTAAAAACCTACACTATACACTAATAAAAAATCAGATTAATCATAACGATATGAGTTTTTGGTTAATGTTGTATTGCATCCTTTTGGCTATCATAATCTCTCTGATCAAGTTGACAATTATCTCGGTAAGTTCATATTTGTGCTGCTCCTCATTTTTGTAAATTCTCCTATTTCTCTCCCTTCATAAATAATAGATTACCATCTGAAAATAATTAATTCTTGATAATAATTTCATCTCTTTAACGTGAGTTAGAATATCGAATGATAGAGTTCAATGTTTCATTCCAATTAAAAGAGAATCTTAGAAGTCTAATCATGTGCAAAATTATGCTCCACACCGATTTGTTATATCCACACTCAAAGAACAGATGGTTTCTACTCTCATTTACTTGTTTACGTAAGACGCAAAGCGGATCGTAATTCGTAAACCAACGATCTTTAGTTCTTAATATGTTCTTTATACCAAAATAGAACTTAAATTAACAAAGGATACAAAAATAAGGATTGTAGCAGAAGCTTCTTTTATTGAAGCACTACATTAACATTAAAAGCATAACTTTTTATAGATTGTAAAACACACAAAGTATGGGTAAGAATCATGTACTCCACTGCTGATACCGGCAGTTCAATGATACTGAGGTAATTATAATAATTTGAGGTTAAGAGTTCCATTTCTCCATAATGTATTTATTATCTAAAGTTGTAGTGCAAAGTATGATGAAGCAAATCTTTACGTACTTAACCCTCCACTCAAATGGGCAAATATAACATTGCCTGCTAATGCAAATGTATCATCATTGGGATAAGCGTTAAGTATTTTTAATTGGATTTAATCACTTACCTAAGCTTTTCGTCACCCCAAATGCTGCCACACTATGACCATTTAAGTAAAATTTATTTTGGACTCCATCTAATTAACTTTCTACTGATTAGGAAGAAACGAAAACGACTTAGAAAAGTAAGGAAAGGAAAATTGAAACTATTTACGATTGGAATGATTGCTATAGACCCTCAAATTTGAACTGAATATCTAGTTTTTTAAGCAGGCTAATGGAACAATAAAACTTTTTGGAACATAAAGGAGTCAACTTGCACCCCCGCTATTCTGCTTTAGATTATATTATAACATTAACGGGAATCCATTTATGTAAGCACGTACATAAGCAAAGAACATTATATTAACTAATATGTTACATCACTCCATCAAAGTACCTATGCCCTCAAATTGAACAAATTGACCGGATTTATTGTCTATAATAGCATATTTTTAAGTTAGACATAAAATTTTTTACCTCTTTTTTAGTAAGAGACTTTTTTTTTGAAAAATGAAAGAAATTATATTAATCATAGCAAAAGCTATTACACTATTACAATGAGTCACATTGTCAGACTGCAATTAGTACATACTGAGATGTTTATAAAGAGTTAAAATGATTAAAAAAAAACAATGAATTATAACTTCCAGCTGTTTTTCAACTTATTATTAAGTGCACTATGCTTGTTGTGAGCTATGAATAAGGCTCAAACCCAATTGACGATTTGTTCTACAATTTGATATTTTCCTTCTTCGATTTCCTTGTATAATCACTTGTTTCTCTCCATCCAAATGGAGTAGAAGGTGGCAGTACAAGTTGTTTTAATAAGTGTTTCTTTTGGTTCTCCTGGTTTGGTCCTGACAATAATCATGTTAAGTGTCTCCTTCCATTCAAATGTAAACCTAGGTAGTTGTAGCATACTCATTATCTTACTCTAGATCGCCTGAGTTAGCTACATTAAAAAATAAATGATTCCAAATCTCTACTGTAAGTTTACATAAAATACAAATGGGATCATAATTCCCAAATCACCTATTCTTAGTTATGAGTTGATTTTTGATTACTAACCAAGTGAAAATGTAAGCTTTTGGGTTTAAAGATTGTCTCCAAATAATATCAAACCAAGGAATCCGTTCAGCATCAATCAACAGTATCTTATGACAGGTGCTATTAAGAAATGTACCTCTTGGGTTAGGCAGTCAAATTATATTTTCCTTTCCCATTGCATCAGGAAGAGGAGGTAAGTGCTTTGAAAGTAAGGAGAAACCTCTAAAATTGCTACCCCATTCTCCATTACGGATAAGTGAAGAGACTCTCGCATTCAATGGGATATGGTTTCTGAGTGGTGTCAATGCTTCTCTCTGAATAAGTGGACTATACGATGTCCAATTATCGAACCAAAACCAAATGCTTACACCATTTCCCAACTGATGCTTAATGTAAGGATAGACCAAGCTCCTCAAGTTAAGAATGTCATTGAAAGTCTAGGAATATTCTCTAGAATTTCCAATTTTCTAGAAACTCCGATCCTGAAGATTATATTCATTTACCAACTTGAACTATAATGCTTTTTTGTCATTAAAGAGTCGCCATATTCTTTTGCATAAAAGAGCCTTTTTTATTTGTGAAATTGAGATAACTCCGAGTCCACCTTGCTTCTTTGTTAAATTAATGTCACTCTATTTTACCTTGGCCTTCTTACTATTTTCCATTTTTCCTGACCATAAGAATGCTTTAAGAATTATACCATTGTCCTTGTTAACTCGCGTGAGATGTCATAATCTCTTTTTCTAAGACCCCTAATGTCTTCATCAAGTTTCCTTATTAATTCCTAAATCTACATATAAAATCTTTCTTCCTTTTTGACATCGAACTAATTTGTTGTGTATGACTTATATACACGAATGTAATATTGAAGTGTTTATGAAAGAATGTGAGAGTTTTTTAGAAATTTTTGAGTAAATATAGCCTGACATATAATCTTTGAAATACTGAGTTGAAAATAAAGGTTGAACTATGATCATGTTGGTGTGATAGACAATTTTTTAAGGAGGACATGACTTAAGACACGAGTATGTTAGAGGCCATTTCTATATTCTAGAAAGATATAATGAGTTATATGACTTGAGATACAGAATTCTTGGTTCTGTTTATAATGAATAACCTTATTCAAAAAATATATTTTAATGGATTTTAAAGTCCATAAGGATTTTAGGACATATTATAGTCAAGTTTAGGTGGATTTGGTAAATATACAAGTCTTATAGAATTGTAATAGTTAAAGTTTACAATTAACTATACTTATGTAAACCTAGTGTATCTATATCTATCTATCTGTCTATATCTATATATACACACACACACACACACACATATAGTACCTTTCTCAAGTGAGTTATTGAATCAATAGTAAAATTATAGCTTTTGGCTTTTAAGGATGTAGGCACACCAAATAGATTAAACCTCATTAAAACTTTTCTTGGGTTATTATTATTTACTTCATACTAATTTATTTCTACCACTAAATATTTCACAACAAGTGGTATCACAACATAGTTGAGACAATAATGATAGTGGTTGCAAAATTTGAAGTGGAAAAGTTTAATGGAACTAAAAATTTTAGGTTATAGAAACACAAAGCAAATGATCTATTTGAATAGTAAGGCATGTTAAAGGGGTTACAAGTGAATAGGCCAAAAACATATGGACACGCTTGACTGGGAAGGGTTACAGGCATAAGCAACTGCCATATGTCTATATTTAAAAGATAAGGTTATGTACTATATCATAGAGATTGCATCCTTCGTAGAGATATGGAAGAAGAGAGTCAATACATGTCGAAGTCTCTCACAAAGAAGTTATGAAAAAGAAAATATACATATTGAAAATAAAGGAAGAAACAAAGATGGAACAACATATTAATGTGTTCAATCGAATAATTAGTGACCTTTTATGACTCAAAATGACTATTGCAGTTGAATAGAAAGAGATGATTTCCCTTCGCTCATTACCTCTATCTTATGAACACTTGTGACCACACTTATATTAGGTAAAAAGATAGATGGTATGGAGGACATCACCATTACGTTATTGAAATATAACCAATATAGACTAAATACTAGTGAAACCTCTCAAGTTGAAGGGTTATATTTGAGAGAAAATTAGGATTGTGGAAGAAAGTAAGAAAAATGCTCATCTAAGTGTATAATGCTCATCTAAGTGTATCTTTTTTGATCTAAATCTAAAGGTAAAACAATAGTTCGATATTACAAATGTCAACAAACTACACATAACTCGAATTGTAATCATAAATATATGCTCTATGTTTCAATTAGTCAATTTTAGGACTTATAGATTTTAGATACATGATGCTTACATCATATGACACAAAATAAGGATTGATTTATGTCATATACATTACACAAGTTCAGCATTATCTAAATGGGGAATGATAAAGTTTATGAAAATTTTAAAATAGGGTAGGTCAAGATTAAGATGCTTGATGGTGTTATTAGAATGACGATGAT
>JANQBM010000222.1:46615860-46627069 GCA_025594535.1 Erythroxylum domingense
ATTTGGGGTGATAGTAATATCATAGGGTTGCTCAATAGTCGAGTCAGGTGTAGTGGGATGTTCAAAAGGTATAACGAAACTTAGCTTGAATTCCTAGATCCTTAAGAGTAATACGGTAAAACCCACTCGTCAAGTGGGATGTTCAAAAGGTATAACGAAACTTAGCTTGAATTCCTAGATCCTTAAGAGTAATACGGTAAAACCCACTCGTCAAGGTCAAGCCAAAGCCAAGAGCAATGACAAGAAGTTTTGAGTTTCCGAATTTGAAAAAACCGTTGGGGATGGCAATTATGGCTGGCTCGTTTTTGGCCCATAACTTCCCCATTTTTTCCAAAACCAAAATGATTGTCGTTTTGAATTTCTTTTCCTTTAAAAATAAATGGGCCAGTCGGACCCGCCCGCCTGTAGCCTAACGGGCCATAGCTTGGGTCACAAGCCTGTCAGCTCGTCGGTGGGGCGAGCCACAGACTAGCCCATTCTAACCCGCGGGCCACTATGAAAGAGGGCAGGCTGGGCGCGGGCCAAAGCACATTGATATGTCTAAACACGGTCACATTGAACAGCTAGATGTTCTACTTAAGTATGGTTCAGTACCTAAGCCAGTACAACTATAGCATCCACATTTCACTCAGACACAAATCTTATTGGATGAAAGGAGTTTACGATATATCAACATCAGCCAAGAAAGGCAGACACAGGGAAGAAGACCAAAATCATCTTTATTATCATCGTATTACATACGCATGGCACAGAAAAGGAAAAAACAGCCTGGAATCATAATATTACTATATGACATTAGACACAAGGCAAGCAAGTATGGAGGTATTATTTTCCACAAGAGCATATCCTGTAGAATTGAAAAAAGAAAATGAAGACTGAAGTTTGTTCTGCTAATCAACCGAATCTAAGCAGCTCCCTTGAGCTTCTTTGTGATGGTTGCTAAGTACTTTCCCTGGTGGAAAGCCTGCTCTAGTTCAAGCTGGGTTGGCTGTCTTGAACCATCACCAGCAAAAGTTCCTGCACCATACGGACTTCCGCCTTTCACTTTCTCCATCTCAAACATGCCAGCGCCAAAAGTGTAACCGATGGGTACAAATACCATGCCATGGTGAACAAGTTGTGTGATAGCTGTCAACCTGTGCCAATTTCAAAACTTTCATAAGAAAATTGGTATTCTTCCCCAAAATTCAGAATTTTGAGTGACTAACCAAGCAATGGGAACCTACGCTGTAGTCTCCTGTCCACCGCCTTGTGATCCAGTGCTATAAAAGATTCCAGCAGGCTTGCCTGCAAGCTGCTGTGTTCTCCATAGACCTCCAGTTGCATCCATGAATGCTTTAAATTGAGCAGCCATCATGCCAAATCTTGTTGGGAAGCCAAAAACAAAACCATCAGCCTCAGCAAGATCTTGAGGTGTAATGATTGGCACATCACTCTTTGGTGGTGCACTCATTTTTGACAGCACCTCTTCCGGCAGAGTCTCAGGAACCTATTTCACAAAAAAGAACAGTTCAGGCATCAGTGTCTTAAATTCCAGAACCACCACTGACATGATAGCATACTTGCAGAGGATATAGTAATGAATTCACCAGACAATTAGATATAATTATCAGTAGCATTTTAATGAATGTAATAGTAAAGATTAGACAAACAATTTAACAGAAGTACTATACAGCAGCATGCACAATAAACATAACAGATGATGAAACTGAAGCCAACAAATAGGATGCAAAACTATAACTTCATGTACGATTCAACTGCATATGAAACTAAACTTAAGACAGCTGTTGAGACATCTGATGGCAGAAGGGGGGAACTGCACAAGTCATCAAGCACCTAAAGAGAATGTAAAAATCTAACATGAAATTGAGGTAAATACGGTAAACAAAACATAGTTGAGATATAATTTTAAAAGTTACAGGCTGAAACTGCATCTGAGAAGGACAACACAACATAGGCAACAAGTTTTAGAACATTATGCCAAAAGTTTAGACAAAATACTCCAATCAGCTACAGAAAGAGAAATACCAGTGAACCACCTTATCACTTGACAAGAAAGCAACCATTCATCCCTTAATTGAAGGTCTCATTATATTGAAGGTCTCATTCTATTGAATTTACAACATTTCTTCTTGCATACAGTTGCGTCAATGGCAATTGGGCACATCAGAGGACTCGAGCAAATTAAACAGTTCAATATCATTAGAAGTACGAATTCTCTTACCTGCCATAATTTGGGTTCAACACCTTCAACAGATGCAACCCCTTTCTTGATTTCTTCTGCCAGTTTCTCCACATGTCCATACATGGAATAGTAACTATAAAAGTAACAAAATTTTGGAAAATCTCAAAAGGGTAACCCAAGAAAAGTGGAGGCTTTGAAAACTAATCAAATCTTACTCCCCACCCCAACTATAAGAAAAGCAACAAAAAAGTTGGGGAGCAAAGGAGGGAGGGAGGGAGAGAACCTTAAAACAAACGGAATAGCGCAAATCGTAGTACAAGAACTTCGGTAAAACAACTGAACCACGCTCTTGTCTTCACTTAAAAAGTATAACTAGCATTTCCTTAACAAATCTGAATCAGTTCTAATATTCCTTGGTAACTTTAAATTCAGTAATTCCTTTCAATTTAAAGGGCTTCAACAACAGTTAATGTTATTGATAATTGATGGAATGAAAGGCATTCAGATCATTGCCTGAAAAGTTTAAACAACGAGAAGACAACAGCTAGGAGAAGTTTGTAATTATGTGCATTCCTTAGTACAGAGTTTAGAGATTTCGTAAGCATTGTTAGCGACATGAATCACAGACCAGTGACTTGATCAGTGCAAGATTAAAGGTAAAGAACGTTAGTTTTTGTTAAATTATTAATAAGTAAGGGGCTGAATCACGTAGACATTTTCTGAGCATCAATGAAAAGAAAAAAAGAAGACAAAATATCTGATGCATCAAAATAGAAAAAGCCCATGCCACCGAAGCAGGAACAAATAGGCAAATAAACCGATAATATAAAACACTAAAAATTAAGAAGAAGAAGAAGGAGGAGGAGAAGAAGAAGTTAAATTAAGAAATTAAAATTAGAAAGAAAAAAGAGAATAAGAAATGAAAGGTATGTATATAAAGAAAGATAGAGAGAAAGACATACACAATATAGAGTTTGGTAGCCATTGAATCGAGTTGAATTGAAGAAGAAGTTGAGAGGGAAGCAGCTTCAAAGGCTTTCCTTTTGTTAAAATGAGTTTTTGGATGTTTGAGAGAGAGAGAGAGAGAGAGGGACGTTGACGCTTTCTCAGTGGACACAGATAGATTTATGCAACCCAACCATCCCTTTTTGTAGGAACCTTTTTCTTCTTCTTTTTTTTCTTTTTCTTTAAAGTGTTTTCTTTGCCCCCGTATGAGCTTCAATTACCTTTTCTTTTTTTTCATCGTCTTTTACTATCTTCTAAATTATTACGCATGCAATGAATCATGTAATCATGCTTTTAGTTTTCTTTTCATTTTGTGTTTCAATTTTAATATAAAATTTAGTAACTCTTTGAGAATTGGTATCTGGATGATGATGTAAGATTTATGAAATCCATTTATGATATTGCTGAGCTCATAAATAATTTATTTATTGGAGTTGGGAGTTAATGAAATTATGGTTTGATTTTGATTTTAAATGATTTCTTTATATTAAATGTTTATAAAATATTATATGCATCTATAATTTATTTAATAGATTATTATTGTTATTATTAGATAAAATTATTCGTATTAGCGGAATATAAGTTGGTAAAAGTATTGCGGTCAAATCGTTGTGATTAAGAGGATGATGATGATGATTTTAATGTCAAGCTCTTCATGATAATTACGAAACGTGGTCGTTACAATATCACCTTGTCTCTAGAAGGTGTCAAGATTCGAAATTAGGTTAATTACTGTTACTATTCGGGTGTTTGATTGGGTGTGCAAGGACTTAGGAGAAAGCGCTGGTTGGTCTATCTGAGCAGTTAATCTGAATGTGTTTTTGGTAGATGCCGTTTTGACTTTTGATTGTTTATAGGTGGGCGGAGTGGGCGTGGCCGTATTTGAATGGCTGACGTATCGTGAATTGCATGCTGACACCCATACTTGCCAAAACATAATCTAGAGCCTTTTATCATAGCACTACTAATTGTAAAATACTAGGCATTTATTCCTAACGCTAATACTGATAATATTCTAATTATGTTATTATCATGCTTCACAAATGCTCGTCCGTCACCTGCCGCTGCCTACTTTCTTAGTAAAATATTGAGCGGAGTTGGTCGCTCCTTCAAGTTTCGTTTTGTTTTCTATTGCAGATAGTTAAATAACCTCTTTAAGTCTTTAATTATTTGCATTCCCGTTATAACAACTAACCTTGTCCTTTAATTTTGCCCTACTTTCTGCTTCCGACAAGTTTTTAAATCTTTAATTTTATCTCAATCCCCTACTATAATAAATTTTTTATCAAGAATATAATTATATATTCAGATTATTAAAAACATATAAGTTTTTAACAATGTTAACAATAAGGCTTTAGTAAAAATATATTTTAAGTAGTATTAGGATCTGAAATATAAACAAATTGAAGTTAGAGAATAGAAATTAAAAATTTTTAATTTGGTGGACCTAGAGCCTAAGCTCAAGTTTTTTTTTTTCTCTTGAAAGATACTCATATTACTTTCTCTCCATATGCTATAAACTATTTTATTTTAAGTATATTTTTACAGATAATGAATTCACCAAAGACATTTCCTTTCTTGAGACTCAACCACTAAATTAGTTTTTGCTAAATAGATGGGGGAGCCATATTTTACATAGGACTTGGATTCAATACCAAACAGCATGAAAGATTAGATGTTCCACTATTTCCTAGTTGTGAGCATAAAAGGTGTAAACATTTATAATTATAAGGAACCACTTCGATCTGTACAAGTGCTGAGTTTTTCTTTAGTGGCTGACTAAAGGATGAAGGACGCTCTAGGTCAAATTTTATTGAACCATGCTATCTTATACCATCAAACCATATGAGCATGATACTTTATAAGCACATTATATGAATAGTTAGTAAATTTGCAAAAATAATACTTGCTCTAGAGAATGCCATACTAACTTCCAAGATTTAAAGAAACAACTAGAAACTTTGTCGATGAGAGGAGGACTAGGTAACTCAGAGATCCCTAAAGTTATGTAAAGCCCTTCTTCAATCATAGCCTGATTTGAGATGTCACTTCTTATAAAACTAAGTTCATCTAGCCTACTTAAGGGGCCATAAATAGGCCAATTGTCATCCCAGAAGGATGAAGAGAACTTATTGTCAATCTTATATTGGAACATTAGTGTTACTACTTCCTTTAGTTTGAGTATTACACTATAATCTAAGAAAATTCATGCTTTCATTTAATGGACTAGAAGGTAGTATTCCTAAGATAGTGTACATGTAACCATCTTACCTAAAAGGCCTATTTATCTATAAACAACCTCTAGATTCTCTTAATTATAAGAACCTTATTGGTGGTTCAAATATACAAAATTTTAAGGCCTCCCTCATCCTTAGGTTCCATGACGTTCCTCATCTTTAGGTAAGCAAAGCTCTTTCCATTTAACATTTTCAAAAGCTCTCGTGTTTAAATAATCTGACCAAAGAAAGTCCCACATGATCCTCTCAATGGATTTAATGATGTTTATAGGGAAGAAAACATAAACTAGCTAATATACATGAAAATTATTCAACACTAAATTTGTTAATTAAAATACACTCGCTAGTGTAAGGTTTTTTTTACACTAACTTGATATTCTCTTATGAATTCTATCAATAAGAGATTCAGAATTCAAGGAAGTATGTATCTTAATAGAATTGGGAATGCCAAGATAGATGATAAGAGGATCTATCACCTTTAAGCCTTTTATGTTTAAAAGCCCAATTAGCTGATATTGTAGAGCACTCTTCGGTACTGATAGCTAGTTCTTCTCCTTATCAATAGAAAGACCCAACATTATTTGGAATGTGTTCAATATAGACATGAGCGTATTGATGAAACTAGAATCAGTCTTGGAGTACCATATGAGATCATCCATAAAGTTTAAGTTATAAATCCTTATTCTTCTACATTTTAAGTGATATTTAAAGCATTACTCTTAGTTTATCACTACTTTCAACAGCCTTATAAATACCTCCGTACTAAGTGTGAAGAGATAAAATCTCTTTATCTCAACCATCCAGCTCTCTTAATGATCCTTGTAAACTCATTGTTAGTTAAGATGCTATAGGAAATAGTGGTTATACATTGTTTAATTTATCCCACATAGATGTCAAAAAACCAAAAGCTTTAAGAGTGTGCAAAATGAAATTTCAATCAATGAAAATAAAAGCCTTATGGAAGTATATCTTTATAGGACAATTCTTGTTTAAATTCTTAATTTTATAATTCTTAAATAACTCTTAAGTGAGTAAGATATTATCCCCTATATTCCTACCCTTTATAAAAGCTCCTTAAGATGGATCAATAAGAGTAACAAGGGAAGCTTTAAGCCTATCAATAAGATGCTTTAAATTAATTTATAAACAGTGTTGCAACAAGAAATAAGCTTAACTAAAATCAAGGGATTTATGCCTATTTCTTGTTATGTGTGTTTTTCTCTTTCCTTTTACTCAATTCTCAACAAGGCTAATATAAGTATGTCCATATTTTCATATACCTTAGGTATAAGGAAAATGAAGATTATATTGAGCTCTTTTAACATTATTCCTTGCAAAAAGAATTCAATTATTGCTTCTAGAATCAATGGTATAGTGAGATGTCATGTTTTCTAGAAAAAAAATTGCATTAATGTCATCTGCTCTAAGAGCTTTATTGGGTTTGAGGGCAAAAGGAGTTGCTTTTATATCATGCTCATCAAAGGTTTAGCCAAGGAGATAACTTCTTATGTAGAGTTTTTGTCTTTGATGATAGAGTTTAAAAGTTGGACATCATACATGCTATTTATAAGGGAACCCAAGAAGCTGGAGAAGAAATGAAAGATGTCCTGCTTAATTTCTTCATAAAAGTTAATTAGGGAACCATCCTCCAAACTCAAGGAAGTAATCCTATTTATGTTTCTCCTTAAGTGGATAACGTTATGGAAAAAAAACTAGAATTCCCATCTCCATCTTTAAGCCATAAGTTTTTGGAACTATTTCGTGGGATGGAATGATTGAATGTCAATATCATTTGTACGTAAATGCTCCTTTTTCTAATTCTTAACAATACACATTAAGAGGAGATTGGAAAAGGGAAATCTAATTTATCGCGAGCTCCTCCTTGGCATCATAAACTACCTGTGAAGTATTACTAAACCTCCTCTTACTAAGTAACTTTAATTCATTCTTTATTCATTAGAGTTTGCTTATGTAGAAGAACATCTTATACCCTCAAACTTCTAAGAAAATTACCTTTAAGGTAGCTTCCTTAAATGCCTCTATCTCAACTAAAGTAGTTATCAAATTTGAAAAGATCACTCCTCTTTTGTGAATTTAATAAGTTCTACACTAGACTGGGATAATGGTATGTTATTATAGGATTTCCAAAATTGGCTTTGCTTTTAAGAAAGCTAGATAACCATCGAGCATTACCTATAACCTATTAGTCTTTTTTCACAAAAACCAATGCCCTTTTTCTTATTAATCCTTATTAAGTAGTTTCTCTCCATCTTAAACTCTATAACCTATATGTGGCTTGCATAGCCACAAAAGCCTGAGGTTTTACAATTCAGATTGGCTTTTACTTTTAAGGGAAATAGCATATTATTGAAGTCCCTTAAGACGATACAAGGGGTTATCATAGAAGATCCAATTTCCTTTAGCTTGTTCCATAAAGAAATTATTTAAAAGGAAATAGTTTATTCCAAATGCGTATTCAAAAGTAACATGAAATTTGGTGTTCTATTGTTTCAAAGTGACCTTTATATAGATCATCTAAACTGACATATTGACTTAGTGCCCCTCCAAAATGCCAGGATTTAATACTACAATTATACTACCATAATGATAACAGTGATGATTAGTATAGATTTTTTTCACTAAACAAAAATTCTTGAAAATATTCTCTAGAAGCTTGGTTTCCAAGAGACCTATAACAAATGGTTGAGTTTTTTAAACAAAATCCTACAAAACTATTTGCTTATTGAGGCTATTAATTCCCCTAATATTCGATGATAAAATAGACATTAAGGGGAATTAGGGAGAGAACCTTTTTGCTTCCTCTTAAATTTCCTTTTAGAGACACTTTTAAATTCTTTGTATGAGGGTGAGCCTTCCAGTTCCTTACCATATATCGATTCATCATAAGTCTCATTAGGAGATTCTCTTTTTGTAGGAATAGTATTAAGGGAATTATTTTTCCTTATGTTCACCACATTGTTGTCCTGATCATGCCTTTCTCAATAGCTAAAGAAACAACCTTCTTTTGATGGAGTTTATTATTTAGATTGAGTATAAATTGATTAGAATTAAGCTATTTTCTATCTAAGATCAAAAAATTACATCTTATACCTTTATTACAGTTACTTCTCCTCTATTTGTATCATTCTCCTTATTAGTTGAGTCCTCTTTATCATTCTCCTTAGTATAGTTTTTTAAATATTTTTTCAAATTCATTAGCTCTTAGAAATCACTTGTTAAAAACTTTATAGTAATGTGCCAAGTTTTTTCTGAAAGAGATGTTTTTGGTCTTCTGGAGAAGGAGACTTTAGCTTCATCCTAATAATCTAATCATAATAGGGAGATTATATCAAGAAGACTTTGTTGGGTATAAATGAGAACACATATCCTTGCATAATTAACTCTCCTCATTCTTGAAGTAGCCTCATCCAAACTTAAGAGTTTTCCTATATAACTAGCAAGATGATTAAACCCCTTTGTAGTCTAATATTCGAAAGGAATATTATGCATATTAACTTAAATAGGGATATGATTTTTATTGAGGCTTTGTAGTTAAATTATAGGTCTCCATTTTAGTCATGGCCTTACTTCTATGACTCTTTAAGCTTGTTTAGGAGTGGCAAACCTGAAAAAGAACAAATTGTCCTTATTAAGAAGTACCTCGTTCAGGCTATACATTGGAACAAATTGTCCTTATTAACAAGTACCTCCTTCAGGCCATACATTCCAGTGTTTCTAAGCCCAAATATTCAAAGTAGGAAATAGAGGTCTTTTTTTGAAACTAAGTAATGTATCCTTCCACCTAGAGACTCTTTCTTCAAAATATCTAGAGCTAAAGCCACTATGGTTCAACCATTAGCTAAGGTTGGAGGGAAATAATGGAACTTCAAGGAAGGATATGAATCCCCTGATACTTGCAACCATGTTATCTAGGTAGTGTTTTTATAGTTTACCTTAGATGTTGGAGGGTTTAAAAGGTTAAGGAAGGTTAATTTGGTGGAATAAAAGGGACAAGTGAGGTTGGAAAAGTTGCAAGAGGTGGTAAGGGAACTAGTAGAGGTAACCCTCTAAGGTATAATGCATATGGCTTGAAATTACTATAAGATGAAAAAGTATTGGAAACTTTTCAAAGACTACACAAATTTTAAAGAAAACTAACGGGAATGAAACTAGATGAAGCCACTGAAGATAACCTGTGATATGGAAGAAGCAATAAGAGAATGACTTAGGAAGGTAAAGAGTGAAATCAATAGGAGCAGATCAAGGTGGAAAGGGAGAAAGTAGAAGGGAAAAGAGAAGGAAGTTATAGGAAGAGGACCAACAAAATTATCTTTAAAGGATGAAGAAGCCTTGACACACTAAAGAGCAAAGCACCCTATATGAAGGAAGAACAAGAATACACATTCATATTCTTGTTTCATATATCAAAAAACAAATTCAAATATCTAAGAGTAGAATCTATGAAGACCTCAATTGTATGGTATCTAAGTTACAAGTTAATGTTATAAATTATAGTTAGTGAATATTTGTATTATAACTCTTTTTTTCTTATAATAATATTATATGAGTCATATTTCTTTCAAACTTAATTTAATTGCAATCTTACTCTATCCGCCTAATCATTTTAACAAATGTTACGAAATCCATGTTAGAGCATGTATATCTATTTATCATATGCTTTGTAGTTGCCATAGTTAATCTTTGAAAGTAATAAATACTATTCACATATATAATTGTTATTTACATAAAATAGTGGCAATGGTTTCTTTCAGCTCAACATAGTCTAAGATAGAAGTAATGGAAACCAAATCTAAGACTGAGAAGTTCAGTGGGAATATTTTCTTTTGTATAAGTTGAAGATGAAAGTCATCCTCATAAAAGATAATTTCCTTGTAACCATTTACGAAAGATTAATGGACTTTATGGATGACATCAAATGGAACAAAATAGACAAACTTTATTATAAATCTTCATCTAACTTTATTTTTTGAAGTTTTGGCAAGCATAAAGAAGAAAATAATAAAAGAGACATGAGATCATCTTACAATATTGTATAAGTTCAAGTCACTTCTCAATAAAATTTTCCTTATAAGAAAACTTTATACTTTTTTATGTTAAACTCCACCTTGAAGACCAGGCACATTAATAGTTTAACTACTTTATTCTCTTAGCTCACATCTTTGGGAAATATAATAAAGTGATATAAACACATTAAACTTCTACTTTAGATTCTATATGATTCGTAGCATTAACTCATCATTAACTTAACTAGTAATCTTCCTATAGACTACCTCGCCTTCAATAATGTTATAGTTACAGTTTAAAAGGAAAAAAGATGATGCAATAGTAAGACAGACACTCGAGTCTATAATAAGTTGAAAGTTTTAAAGTGACAAGAGGATGATCTATAGAACATTGCCTAAATGGGAGCTAAAATCATGGTAAAACAAAAGGTAAGAAGAATTATTGCTGGAACCCCACCCGGACGAGTCACGGGCCCGACGTCCTACGTGACATCTGGACGTGTGTCCCACGAGGGAGGAATTCCTCACCAGGTCAAACTTAAAACAAAACAAACTCATTTAACCTACCTCCAAACAAAATCAGAGGTAGCTCATAAGAAATTCCAATAAATGTTGATCCCAAAAAAAAATATATGGTGGGATCGTAGAAAGAGCATAGACATTAAAAATAAATTATTCCGAAACAAAAACTTAAGAAAAACATTTAATACACAATTTAATAGATAACATTGAATTAATAAAAATAGCTAATAATGATT
>JANQBM010000222.1:46629717-46650486 GCA_025594535.1 Erythroxylum domingense
CCAAGAAAATAAGTTTAGCTACTCATAATAGAATTGAAAACAAAAGAAATAACAAAGCATAAAGTCTCCATCCTTGGCCCTTTACTGAAAAATATGGAAATACTAAAGGAAGAATTGCAGAAAACATAAAAGACTGAAAAAGAAAACTGTAGAAAACGAAATCTGTCTAAGCTAGGCCGCGTGAACAGTAATTCTCCCTCCTTTTATGCTTGATTTTTTGATTTCCCTCCTATCTTTCCTTGATTCTCATCAGATAATGTATCCCTCAATTTCAAGTGGTCAATCCCCTTGAAAGATGGAAATATAATCTTTTAATATTATGAAAATGTCGAATTTGAATCTTGAAAATTGATCTACAGATTTATTTCATTCTTAGACGTGCCTACGCTTAGTCACTGAATTGCTGTCAAACTTGGAATTTCGGATTTTCTTCATTCTTTTGCATCTTTTTGATTCAATTTCGTCTCTAAGGTGTTGAAAATCTTCTGTAAATAATTATAAGATAATTCCATTAATTTCGGATAATAATTTCAACACATTCAAGATAATTAAGTATAAAATTAGTGCAAATTGATGACTTAACAAATTCCCCCACACCTAGACCAACATTGTCCTCATTGTTAAAGAAGCATAAAAATAAAGGCAAAATTTGAAGAAAACTTCTCTATTGTGGAAGTGCCAAATTCAAGGTGTTGACGGGTGTGGCGCAAGGTGGTTTGGTGGTGTGGAAAGGTAGAGAAACATCAGCAGCAAAATGTATGGGCGTCGGTAGCCTACGGGAGTCACGTTTCTTCCTAGGCATTGTGCTAATTTCTTGGAAGACAACCTGCAAAAGAGAAAGACAATAACGCAAATCCCAAAAGCACAAGTTATGGTAGATGGGTGAGTGGGCAAGGAAGGCTAGGAGTAACATAAGTGAATGGTGGGCAAGTGGGAGTGAACATTGAAGAAGGGTGGTGATGTTCGTGGTATTGGAATTTGAGACATGAAGGAGAACTTCGATGAAATCAGAAGGGGAAATAAGGGGGAGAAATGAGAGAGGTGGCGGTAAAGCCAAATTTTTCATTTTTTATTTTTTATTTTTTTCATTTTTATTTTTTTAATTAAAATGAAAAGATGAAGAATAAAATGAAAACGAGAAAAAATGTGAATGGAAATTCCTAACTAAACTGAATTAATCCTAAAAATGAAAATAAAAGAAAATTGCTAAAAAAAACACATAAAAGAAGGGATACGAATGTAGTGCCTCCTATTAAGCGCTTATCAAAGGTCATAAGCAAGACCCTTAGCATATGTATATCATCCATTATCGAATGGATGCTTGAGTCTAACAGGAAGCATGCTCAAACTCCGTGAGAAGCTGGAGCACCTTCCCTCGAACTAGGCTCTTTATCAGCACGGTGCTCTATGACTTCTGATGAGTGGAACTTCATCGCTTCACCATTATATTCTAATGTCCACTCGTCTTTTCGGGTTTCGTCCTTCTCACACCATAACAGTCTCTATAAAAGTAACGCCAATGATTGTGGAGATTTAACATCCTGCTTGCTACCTTCGATCTACAGCTCGCTTGCCTACAGCTCTCCTAAAAATTGCACTTCTTGCGACTCTTCCTGTTCTTCTTCTTCTTCTACCTATAAACAACTAGGAAAAGGAAACAAAATTCCGTTAGCGATAACATGAACTGCATCGCTTACCTTAGGAGGTTGCACATCCTCCATCTTTTCTCGAACTATAACATCTTCCTCTCTGAAGGAATGCATAACTCTCTGAAGGAATGCACAACTCCTCCACATCACTCTCTTGTTGGCTAAAAATTCATGCAGACATTAGGGCTTCCATTCTCTCCACTAAATGGCCTAATTGATCTTCCAAGGTCTTCAAGCTATTCCTTGTTACCTGCTAGAATTAAAGAGTGCTCGTCGCCAAACTCGTTACGATCTCCTCCAAAGACATGTTATTAGCTTGTGGCAGTGGTGGAGGTGAAGGCTCTGGTTGGAAGTAAGACTGCTCCTGATAGTAGCTCGGTGGAGAAGCAAATATATACTTGTATATTGTAAAAAGGAACACGTACATAAAGAATAACCTAAAAATGAGCAAACTTTATATACCTTAGCTTGTTGGGTCATCCCTAGGTACTTGCGTGGCTAAGCGTGTTAAATCCGCCACTTGATGGTCAAACCTGGAAGTCGCAACAGATGGAAACTCATTATCATAATAAGAATAATATGAAAAATTAGAATCAAAAGCGTACTGATAGTGAGCCATACCGCTAAAAGATCAAAAATTCAGGAAAAAAATGGTGAAACTAAAACAAACAGAAGACAAAGTAACCAAGAGCAACAAAATAAAAAACAAAAACAAAAACATCAATAGAGAAGCCGTTAAGAAATTTCTAAACAACGGCGCCAAAATTTGGTACTGCTGTCACTTGCATCCAAATTCAAAAGAAATCACTTCCGTTAATACAATTTAATGTAGTAGTGGTAAGTGGATATCGTTCCCATGAGTAATTTTTAACGATAAAAGTTAGCGAGTTTAAAACTAAAACAAAGTAACAAAATCGGGGTGGGGGTTGGTTCACGACAATTTAAGGAAAAATATAAGAAAAATCGCAAATCAAAAGAAATAATTGAATCTGCAAATTTAATGGAAAAACGTTAGTTTTCGGGTCATCGATGTTATCACGCTAAAATGGATCCTTGATATAAAATTTCAGTCATTAATAAATATTCAATGGGGGATGTTTTCTCTTAAGTGTAAATGACTAGAAACATGTATCATATCATTCTTATTAAACAACAACCTAGATATGATCGTAGGTTAAATTGAATAATAGCGTTACAAACTAAGAAACCAATGAACAAGATAATTCATGTACGACATGCAATTAATCAGGACAAATATCTTCTTAAAATTTCCAACTCTAACATAAAGAAGGTAATCCTAATTGTTACTTGCGATTAACGAAACTGAATGTCGTATTTCATTAATCTAGCTATTGAATTAATCAATCCCTAGTTGCGCACCTAGAAATCAATCAATTCAATTAGAAAAATTAAATTAGAAGATATTCAATATTCATCAATGAACAAATTTTATTGAAACATCTCACACATAATAGATGATAACACGATTCCCCTCAACCAAGAAAATAAGTTTAGCTACTCATAATAGAATTGAAAACAAAATAAATAACAAAGCATAAAGTCTCCATCTTGGCCCTATACTGAAAAATACGAAAATACTAAAGGAAGAAGTGTAGAAAACGTAAAAGACTGGAAAAGAAAACTATAGAAAACAAAATCTGTCTAAGCTAGGCCGCGTGAACAGTAATTCTCCCTCCTTTTATACTTGATTTTTTGATTTCCCTCTTATCTTTCCTTGATACTCGTCAGATAATGTATCCCCCAATTTTAGGTGGTCAATCGCCTTAAAAAATGGCAATCTAATCTTTAAAGATTGTGAAAATCTCGAATTTGAATCTTGAAAATTGATCTGCAGATTTATTTCATTCTTAGACCTGCCCACGCTTAGTCGCTGAATTGCTGTCAAACTTCGAATCTTTGGATTTTCTTCATTCGTTTGCATCCTTTTGATTCAATTTCGTCTCTAAGGTGTTGAAAATATTTTGTAAACAATTATAAGATAATTCCGTTAATTTCGGATAATAATTTCAACACATTAAAAATAATTAAGTATAAAATCAGTGCAAATTGATCACTTAACAAATTCCCCCACACTTAGACCAACATTGTCCTCATTGTTAAAGAAGCATAAAAATAAAGACAAAAGTTAAAGAAAACTTCTCTATTGTGGAAGTGCCAAAATCAAGGTGTTGGCGGATGTGGCGCAAGGTGGTTCGGTGGTGTGAAAAGGTGGAGAAATATCAACAGCAAAATGTATGGGCGTGGGTAGCCTGCGGGAGTCACTTTTCTTCCTGGGCATTGTGCGAACTTCTTGGAAGACAACTTGCAAAAGAGAAAGACAATAATGCAAATCCCAAAAGCACACGTTATGGTAGATGGGTGAGTGGGCAAGGAAAGCTAGGAGTAACGTGAGTGAATGGTGGGCAAGTGGGAGTGAACGTTGAAGATGGGTGGTGATGTGCGTGGTGCTGGAATTTGATACATGAAGTAGAATTTCGTTGAAATCATAAGAGGAAATAAGGGGGCGAAATGAGAGAGGTGACGGTAAAGCCAAATTTTTTTTATTTTTTCATTTTTATTTTTTTAATTAAAATGAAAAGATGAAGAATAAAATGACAAAGAGAAAAAAATGTGAATGGAAATTCCTAACTAAACTGAATTAAATCTAAAAATGAAAATAAAAGAAAATTGCTAAAAAAAACACATAAAAGAAGGGATACGAATGGGGTGCCTCCCATTAAGCGCTTATCAAAGGTCATAAGCTTGACCCTTAGCATATATACATCATCCATTATTGAATGGATGCTTGAGTCCAACAGGAATCATGCTCAAACTCCGTGAGAAGCCTGGAGCACCTTCCCTCGAAGTAGGCTCTTTATTAGCACGATGCTCCATGACTTTTAATGAGTGGAACTTCATCGCTTCACCATTATACTCTAATGTCCACTCGTCTTTTCAGGTATCGCCCTTCTCACACTAGGATAGTATCTATAAAAGTAACGCCAATGGTTGTGGAGACTCAACATCCTGCTTGCTATCTTCGATCTTCAGCTTGCTTGCCCACAGCTCTCCTAAAAATTGCACTTCTTGCGACTCTTCCTGTTCTTCTTCTTTTTCTACCTGTAAACAACTAGGAAAAGGAAACAAAATTTGGTTAGCGATAATATGAACTGCATCGCTTACCTTAGGAGGTTGCACATCCTCCATCTTTTCTCGAACTATAACATCTTCCTCTTTTAACTTTGCTTACTCTTCCTTTATTACTTCTGGGTTCTCTAAATGATCCCCACTCTCTAAAGGAATGCACAACTCTTCCGCATCACTCTCCTGTTGGCTAAAAATTCTTGCAGAAATTAGGGCTTCCATTCTCTCCGCTAAGTGGCCTAATTGATCTTCTAAGGTCTTCAAGCTACTCCTCGTTACCTACTGGAATTAAAGAGTGCTCTTCGCCAAACTCATTACGATCTCCTCCAAAGACATCTTATTAGTTTGTGGTGGTGGTGTAAAAAGGAACACATACAAAAGGAATAACCCAAAAATGAGCAAACTTCACATACCTTAGCTTACTGCTCATCCCTCGGTACTTGCGTGGCTAAGGGTGTTAAATCCACCACTTGATGGTCAAACCTGGAAGTCGCAACAGATGGAAACTCATTATTATAATAAGGATAATATGAAAAATCATAATCAAAAGCATACTGATAGTGAGCCATACCACTAAAAGATCAAAAATTTAGGAAAAAAACTATGAAACTAAAACAAACAGAAGACAAGGTAACCAAGAGCAACGAAATAAAAAACAAAAACAAAAACATCACTAGAAAAATCATTAAGAAATTTCCCGACAATGGCTCCAAAATTTGGTACTGCTGTTGCCTGCAACCAAATTCAAAAGAAATCACTTTCATTAATACAATTTAATGTAGTAGTGGTAAGTGGATATCGTTTCCACGAGGAATTTTTAACAGTAAAGGTTAGCGAGTTTAAAACTAAAACAAAGTAACGAAATGGAGGGGGGGTTGGTTCACAACAATTTAAGGAAGCAAATCAAAAGAAATAACTAAATATGAAAATTTAATGGAAAAACATTGGTTTTTGGGTCACTGATGTTATCACGCTAAAATGGATCCTCGATATAAAATTTCAGTTGTTAATAAACATTCAATGGGGGATGTTTTCTGTTAAGTGTAAATGACTAGAAACATGTATCCTAACATTCTTATTAAACGACAACATAGATACGATCGTAGGTTAAATTGAATAATAGCGTTACGAACTAAGAAACCAATGAACAAGATAATTCATGTACAACATGCAATTAATCAAGACAAATATCTTCTTAGAATTTCCAACTCTAACGTAAAGAAGGTAATCCTAATTGCTATTTGCGATTAACGAAACTAAACGTCATATTTCATTAATCTAGCTATTGAACGAATCAATCCCTAGTTACGCACCTAGAAATCAATCAATTCAATTAGAAAAAGTAAATCATAAGATATCCAGTATTCATCAATGAAGAAATTTTATTGAAACATCTCACACATAATAGATGATAACACGGTTCCCCTCAATCAAGAAAATAAGTTTAACTACTCATAATAGAATTGAAAACAAAAGAAATAACAAAGCATAAAGTCTCCATCCCTAGCCCTTTACTGAAAAATACGAAAATACTAAAGGAAGAAGTGCAGAAAACGTAAAATACTGGAAAAGAAAACTATAGAAAACAAAATCTATCTAAGCTAGGCCGCGTAAACAGTAATTCTCCCTCCTTTTATGCTTAAATTTTTTATTTCCCTCCTATCTTTCCTTGATTCTTGTCAGATAATGTATCCCTAAATTTCTGGTGGTCAATCCCCTTGAAAGATGGCAATATAATCTTTAAAGATTGTGAAAATCTCAAATTTGAATCTTGAAAATTGATATGCAGATTTATTTCATTCTTAGACATGCCCACGCTTAGTCACTGAATTACTGTCAAACTTGGAATTTTGGATTTTCTTCATTTTTTTGCATCTTTTTGATTCAATTTCATCTCTAAGGTGTTGAAAATCTTCTGTAAACAATTATAAGATAATTCCATTAATTTCGGATAATAATTTCAACACATTAAAGATAATTAAGTTTAAAATCAGTGAAAATTGATGACTTAACAATCATTGTTTGATGGGTTATTTATCAAATTGACATCTAGTGTAACTACTGTTTCTCTAGCCATGGAACTACTCTTTCTCTTACCATCGATTCCCCATCAGTAAACTTTGATAAAAACACAGAAACCTCTACCACCCACCATGTATTAGATCATCACACTACTTGTGACTACTTCTCTTCGTCCTGTTCACTTTTCAGTTGTCAGCTACATAGACTAGGAAAATGTAAAGGTATCACCTTTGTTGCTTGAGTGTATATAAAGCAATTGTATGCTTGTAGTTCTGAGTTGTAGTTTCCCATAGAACTATCTTCCCAACCTAGCTGTTAGTCAATCTTTACAAATGAGAAAAGGTAGTGTAGAAAATAGTTGTTAAATCTTTTTTGCAGTTCTTGACTGCTTGTTAAAAACCTAGAAAATTTATAGACTTCTATAGTCCTTCATCACTACTTTTCTTTCGATCTTCATCAACCACTATGCACTAGATCATCAAACTACCCGTGACTGCTTCTCTTTGTCCTGTTCACTTTTAATAGATTGCCTCCGCTTGTGAATTAAAAAAGAACCAGTTTTCCTTCAATCTTTCTCTTAATTTTTTTCTGCTTGTCGACTTCATTATTTTTTCTTACAATTTGTTTTAGCTGATTATGTTGCTTGTTCCTAATATGTATTTATTTTTAAAAGTGCAAGAAGGATAAAATTGGAATTTAGATGCGAAACTACAAGACGGTTAGCAATGGTAGATCTTTATTAAATATGGATGATAAATAAAATGAACCTAGTATAATAAAGGATTCAGAAGCTATAGAGGCTCTTAATCAATAGTCCAATGCTACAGTTGGAACTTCAAATAATGCACCTAGCCTAGAAGGACAAGTTATTAGTACTGGTAATGTGATCGTCAAAATTATATGATTGTACATTTAAATTTTTAATATAATATTTTATATGTCTATTAATTTTTATTTTTTAAATAGGAAATGCAAATTCTAAAAAACGTGGATGGGGACCAACAATTAATGCTAGACTTGTCAAGAAGAAAGTTGAAGGAAAACAAATTGATGTTCAATTTCCTCCTCCGTACTATAAAGTATGTGGTAAGCATGCTAACCTTTTCAAGTCAGAAGTTACTATATGCATTCGGCAACTTGCACCACTTTGTGTCTCTAGTTGGAAAGAGATTTTTGAGGATGATAAGAAGGCAATGTGGTTATTTTTAAAGGCATGACACTTTTTTAAATTGCAATAAAGTTTAGTTTAATTGCAATAGATTTTTTTTTTGTTGCATTGAATTTGCTTCTTAATTTTCCTAACTATATTTTTTATATGAATTTTAGGATAAATTCAATTTCTCAAATCAGGTGCAATCTTATGTGGTGCAACAAGTGCATGCACAATATAAAAATCAACATTATCATTTATGCAAAAGCTATCTCAAGAGCAAAGATTGCCTAAAGGATATGGAGGAAGGTGATTGGCAATGGTTGATTGAGAATAAATGGGAGACTCTAAAGTTTAAGATAATTTTAAAATTTAAGTACTTTATTTTATTTTTTATTTTTTTTCTTTCATTAAAAATAAATTATTTATCAATCTATAGGAGCAAAGTGAAAGAAACACAAGTAATAGGGGAAATTAAGAGATGAAACTAGTTTTTAGTACGAAGTAGATTGTACAAGTTGCATATGGGATGGTAAAGTAAATTTTATTTACATAAAATTAAAATTATATTTTTCTTAAAAAAATAAGTTCCAATTAATCATTAATTTTCTTTGTCATTTATTTTTCTTTTTTTTAGAAAGATAAAGATTCTGATGAGTGGCCTGATGTTGTTAAAGTTTGGAAGGTATCGCGACAAAAGCCAAATGGAAAAGAAATAATGGTATGAAAGTTATTGTCAAATTAGTTTGCTTTTTTAAATTTAAAATTACTTTGCTAAATTTTCAAATTCTATCTAAATATGTAGAATAAGCTTTAAGAAGAGGGAGAAAAATAAAAAAAGATTTCGTCTGCACCTCTACCACTCGTTGAGCTTTTTGGTCTTGTCCTAGAAAGAAAGTTAAGCTATTCATACGGTTTAGGTGTTAAAGGGATAACATCTAGGTCCCGAGAAAAAAGTGAAAATTTAGCTGAAGTTGAGGCTGCAAAGAAATATGCAAGTGATTTAGATGATGAAGTTACAAGACTTACTGAAATCACAAAAGCACAAAATGAAAAGATTCAAGCTCAAAATGAGAAGATTTAAGCTTAGGACACATCTATTGAGAAGCAAGCCACGGAAATGAAACAAATTTCAGTTGTTTTTGCATATTTGGCAAATACTGGAGTAATTCCTAGTTTTTTACTCAATTCTTCTGCCCTAATTGAAGATCCATTAAGTGCCACAACATTAAATACCCCAACTATTCATGTAAGTTTATAAATCATAAAATCTAGAATAGTTAGTATCACTTCTTATCATTATCATTATATTATTATAAAATGTTAGTACTAAATTTATAGCTTAATATTTCATAAACTAATTAACTTATTTTTTTATTTATTTTGTAGGAAACAAATCAACAGTGAACTTCACCCTGAAGAATAGCCCGGAAATTTTACCTTAAAGAGTTTAACCTTAAATTAATACATAGTAGTTTGAGATAATTGTAATAAATAATTTTCTTGGATATTAAATTTGCAATTTTATATATTGGAAATTAGAATTTTGTACATTTTGGTGATTTTTATATATTTTATATATACTAATAATTTTTATTTTCTCGTCTGATAATATCTTGGCACTAAATATTTATATCATTTGTGACAACTTCTATTTTATGGCCACCAATGCAAAAAATTTTATCGATTAAATAACTAAATTGTTAAATTTAATAATATTATTTATGACAAATAAGAACACATTAGTGATAAATTAATTGTAACATATATTCTTTATTTAATGACAACATTATTGTAACATATAACTTTCATACTTGTGACAAAATCTATTAGACAATATAGCCACCAATGCAAATTTCTTTTACAGCTAATGTAATTTCGTTGATTAATTGATAGTTTTATTTGTGATAATAATAAACACGTTAGTGATAATACCTTTTGTAAGAACTAATTTTAATTTTTGTGATGAAATGATGTTGACATTTTTTTATTAAAATTTTAGTGACCAAGAAGTAATGGACAATGATAAAAATATTATTAGTGATAAAATGTCGAGGATTGTGTTATTTTCTTGTAGTGAAATATTTGTCACTAATAATATTTTTATTAGTGTCCATTTAAAATTTTGTGGATTGTGAAGATTTTTAGTGACGTTTAAAAAATGTCATAAAAAGTTCAAATTTTTTGTGACGTTTTATAAAAACGTCACGAATTTGTAACACTTTTAGCGACGTTTTATCAATAAAACGTCACGAAATAGAAACTGCGACGTTTTGTTGAATAAAACGTCGCAGAAGCCTTCAACAACAAAACGACGTTTTAAAACACATGGTGTTTTCTAAATTCTTTCATCTTATTTTCTCTCTGAGAACTTGTAAGAAAGAAAGAAAGCATCAAAACACACGGTGTGTTCTTAGCTTTTTTCTACCTTAAAGGTACCCTTCCCTATTCCTATTTTGGTTCATTCCCCGACACCCACACACCCACTTTCTAGTTCTCTTTCTCAATAAAGTAGATTCAGTTTTTCCTTTTCTCTTGATGGTGGGGAATTGAATTGAATTGATTTTAATTCAAAGGAAAAATAAGCTTTCAAGATCTGGAGGCAGGCCGGTCGTTGAGGGCATCGAGGATCAATGGTAAACAAGACATCACTTAGGTTATGGCTTCTGGAATCTTTCAGATCAACATCGCTTTTTACACCTTCCAGCGTCTCGTCAACACCCTCAGCACCCCAAAAGACACGCCTAACCTTCGCAAGAAACTGTCTATCGATCGCCTTCTAGAGAAGGTGAAGCAGGCAACGACAGATAGGTATTGTTCCTTTTGTTCGATGGAGAGAGTCATCTTGTACTAAATTCTAGAATTTGTTGCGATTGATTCTCACGTCACTTGTGATCGAGTAGATCCTTGTCCTCCCACACCGGTAATCTCCTCCTCAACTGTCTCTCTCTCACCACCCCACCACTGTTTGTGGGATTGTTTTTCTAGGCCTACCCATTGAGAGTGTTAAGTGTTAAACCTTTCAAATTTCTTCTTCTTTTCACGAAGGTCTTGAATATGGACTTGTGGGTATTCCCTTAGTATTGAAATGCTTTATCTAAGGCTGGTCTTGTTTCCTTTTGTTTATAGTCTTTAATTTCTTGGGTGTCTGTCAAGGCTCCATTTTTATTGTTTTGCTGTTGTTCCATGTGAGTTGTGGGTGTTTCCCCTTTTCAGGCATGGGCTATGAAGAAAGAAGTCTTGTTGGCTTCAATTTTTCACTTTATTCTAACGGTTCTAAAACTACCTTAAAATTATTTCTAAACTAGCACGGATGTGGAAATAGTTGTATCATTCTTATGTTTTATTTCATGACTAAATGAGGTTAAGCATGACATTTGTTCCTTCTACATCAATCTCTGTGCATTCATATTCATATACTAAAAGAATTTTGTCCATGAAAAGTACACATACATAAACATGAGAACACATTCTTTTCAATTGCTATTTCTACTACATCAAATTTATAAAAAAATTGCAATAATGATAGTATTGGCTATCAAAATGCTTGAAATGTCTCAAAAGCTTATCAACATAGCACGTATGCAGGAAGCTTTGAGAAAATTATATTTTTGATTAAAGAGTGATTATTTGTATGAACGAAGTTGAGCGGTGTAGAGTCATGAATTACCTTATTTAGTGTGAGCTTTTGCTTTTACAGATATCATAGAGGGAAAGATGAAGAGTAGAATAAAAATTGAAGTTGGTGATGTAGCTGGTATATTTGGAATTGAGGATAAGTTTCCATCTCATAAACTCAAACATTATCCTTAATTGAGTAACTGATGTCTTTAAAATCTAATTAAAAAAGCTTCCTCATTTCCTTGTTTCTTCTTTTAGCCCTTTGAATGATTGAGTTATTGGTTATTATGAAAATATGACAGATATTGAATTAGTTCTTCAATCAACTCCTTGAGGAAACGTACGCAGTGAAAATGAAAACTTTTTAAGTGCTTTAAGTTGTATAGGAGCTATTCATCCAGAAGCATACAATCATATCTTGGAACCATAGTGACAAATTCCAAATATTTCGTTTTTTAGATCCAAATGCCATAAGAATTTTAAGATGAAAAAGAATCCTCGTAAGGTAAAATGGACTAAGGCGTATCAGAGGTTGCATGGAAAGGATAAGACACAGGTAAAGCATGGTTTCTTTGATCCATGTTTGACAATTGAAACTTGTTTATTCATGCAAGCCTAGTATTTTGTTTCTTCTTACTTCACTGGTTATGTATAGTTCTAGGATTCAACCTTTAGCTTGAGAGGAAACGCAATAGACCAGAGAGATATGACAGAACTCTTGCCGAGAACACTTTGAAGGCCATTAAGAAGATAGATAAAATCAGATCAGATAGGCTTGATAAACATATTGGAAATAGGTTTGTTTTCTTTCCATATTATCTTTCTTTTGAAAGGTTAAGAAATATGATAACTCACAAGTTCTTAAATCTTGTGCAGATTGAAAACTAATAAGAAAAAAGAACACATGGAGGAAGCAAAATAACTAGAACAGAGCATCCCTCTAATCAAGGCCCCAGCTGCTCTCTTGAAGGATCCCTCTCTCACTGTCCTAAAAAACCAAGTTAAGGTTCATTAAGTAGTGACAGATGAGAATCAACAAATGTAAGAGTGATTTTGATTCTTTCTTTACTGGCCAAAATTGTGTGCCTGCTATCTTTTTGGTCGTGGTCTTTGTTGTGTGGATGTATCTCTAGTAAATCACAAAACATGGGATATATATTATTAAGTCTAACCTTTTTTGTTTCATTTTGAGAATTGCGAGTTTGAAACGTCTAAGTACTTGTAAGGACGGTAATTTTGATCTTGTGTTGGAATATTGTACTATTAACGTGTAATCCACAAACATTTTCACTGTGAGGGTCAATTCGGCGAGTGTTTGCAGTTGTAGTGGAATATTTGTATTTTAAAAAATAATTATTAAAATTTGTATTTAAAAACATAATTATCAAAATTAAAAAATTATTAAATTAAAATGATTTTAAAAAACAATATAATTATTTGCGACGTTTTTGTATAAATGTCACAGAAAGCAATCCACGACGTTTTTAGAAACGTCGTGGAAAAATAATATAACTATCTGCGACGTTTTTGTATAAACGTCACAGAAAGCAATCCGCCAGAATATGATTTTTCACATTTCCTAAAACGTCACAGAATGTGACTTTCTGTGACGTTCCAAAAAACGTCGCAAAAAGATCAATCTTTCATAAACGTTTTTTAAAACGTCGCGGAATGTCCGTATTTTTCGTGACGTTTTATAGAAAACATCACAGAAGCCTTTTACCTATGCCACATTCCACGACATTTTTTGTGACGTTTTTTAAAACGTCGCAAATTGTATTCTGTGACATTTTTTAAACATCGAAAATTATGCTATTTTCTTGTAGTGTTTTGTAACTATTTATAATTATTTTAATGGAAAAAATGTTGTAAAAATAAAATGAAGTATTATTACAACTTCATTCGTCACTACTTGATATTATTTGTGTCGACAAACTTGTCATCAATATGTAAAGTTGTTGTTACTGTATAGTGTTGTCACACATTACATAGATTTTAGTGTCGACACTTATATCACAATACAATGAAGTTTTGTTACGACTTTATTTGTCACTACTTTATATTATTTGTGTAGATAAATTATCACAAATATGAAAAGTTGTTGTTATCATATAGTGTTGTCACACATTTCATAAGTTTCAGTGTCAGCACTTTTGTCACAATACAATATAGTTTTGTTACGACTTAATTCGTCACTACTTTATATTATTTGTGATGACAAAACGTGTCATAAATATGTAATGTTTTTGTGACTATATAATTTTGTCACACATTTCACAAGTTTTAGTGTCAGTATTTATGTCACGAAAGTGTTGCATAATTATAACTATTTCTTAAATTAGTCACTATTTTAGTAGTGATGGAGGTATTTGTGACGGGAGGTGACAATTTCAAATATTAGACACTATTAATAATAGTGACTAATATTGTTGCTTTTAGTGACAACTTTTACTCTCACTAAAAATACAATTTCTTATAGTGTAGAAAGGTTTAAAGAAAAAAGAAAAAGGAAAACTTAATTTGTAAGTTGAAAAATCTTTCTATGGTCTTAAACAAACGTTAAGGTATTAGTATAAGAGATTTGATTCCTTCATCATAAATTTGATATAACAAACTTAATGCAAACCCTTGTATATATTTTAAGAGATATGATAATGATGATTTCTTTATGTTGTTATTATATGTAGATGACATATCGGTTGTAGGTCATAACAAAAATTATATTCAAGCATTAAAAGATAGTTGGCTAATGAATTTGAAATGCAAGAGCTGATAGCAATAAATAAGATTCTAAGGATGGAAATTCACTACAATAAAATAAGGGCAAGATTTGACTTTCTCAGAAAAACTACTTAAAGAAGATTTTGTGACACTTTATTGTGCAAAACTATAAGTCAATATCTACCCTCTTTACATTAATTTCAATTTATCCTCTAGTATAGTATGATTGGTAAAAGTGAAAATGAGAAAGTGCAGCTATCTTAAGTAATATTCTACAACGAAGAATTTATTGCTTACCATAATTTGTACAAGATTAGGTATTACACATATAGTGGGATTTATCAATCACTATATGATAACTTCTAATAGAGTATTAAAATACAATAAAGAATATTTTAAGATACATTAAGCAGACCTCTAATGTCGCATTATAATATTAGGGATTAGACCTTGTTGTCAAATTATATGTTGACTTTGATTATACAAGTGGCTTTAATAAAAGAAAATTCATTACATATTATGTGTTTATACTTGATAGCGAGCTTGTAAGTTAGATCTTAAAGCTATTATCAATTGTGGTTACATCAACAATAAAAAAAAGCAACTATTGCAAAATCTGAAGCTGCAATATGGTTAAAACTAGCGTTAGAAGAATTTGAGCATAAAAAAAGGGTTTTTATTGTTTTATAGAGTGTCTTGTATCTAGAATCTAACATTTCTTTCAAAAACTAAGCATATATAAGTTCAGTTTCACTTTGTACATGAGAAAGTATAGGAAGGAACTATGGATATATAGACTATAATATATTTTATCACAAAAATAGTTAATAGTGACAAGATTGTTTAGTGTCAATTCTCATGCATCATGATGAAAATATAATCAACAATATTAAAATAACAAGGTGGTGTGAAGAATTGAGGAGAAAATATAATGATTGGTTTTCAAACAAACCTTCAAGTAGGAGATAAATAATGTATGGACAAAAATAAACGTTAAAATGCGTAATAAGTAAAATAAATTAAAATGTATGATTATAATTAGATTGATTCACCTATAAATCCTCATTCCTCTCCTTGTTTCATATGTCACAAACAAATTCAAGGATAAAAAAAAAAGTTATGAGGATCTCAATTTTATAATTTATATTTCATAATTCTTATTTTATAACTTATAATTAGTAAATATTTATACTGTAAATATTTTTTTTACTCATAATAATATTATCTGAGTTTTTTTCAAAGTCTTAATTGAATCGTGATATACTCTATCCACGTAATCATTTCAATATAATTGAGTTTTAAAATAAAGTTTGATGACTGTTTTGAATGAAATTTGTTAAAATTTAATATTATAAAAATTCCACCGTCCCTGATTGAATTCCTACTTTGTAAGGTTGTGTGGTCCAACGACGACAAAATTCATGTACTCGGTTTATTCAAGCCTGTTGATTGGAATTAATGAAAAAAAAAAAGTAAGGAAGAACAAAACTAACGTTCGTTGCGATTTCCCACCTACCATAGTACTATATACCGTTATGGGTTGGCCATCTGGATTGACGAAAGTTTCTCAACACGTGCTTAAAGATAATTGAGCCTATTTTCTTTTTCCTTTTCATTTTTGACGTCACAAAATCAGATCAGTACCCAAGCGCATTTATCTTCCCATGTGAAATAACAAACTTAGTTAGTCCATGAAAATACTCTTAATAGAAACGAAATTAATTGACAAGAAAATGTCAAACTCAATGATAGCTGTAATTGATTTTCATTTTGGCAAAAGAAAATTTGGCCAATCGTTCTTCTAATTCATTCTTTTAATTAAAAATGAGAATGAAGACGGTTGATCCACATTTGATAGGTGATATATATATATATATATACGCATGATGCATCCTTCAGTTATACGGATATCAAGAGTATTACATGTTCTCCGTATTTTACGTCCAATATCAGGAGGTATATTTCAATTAATTCTAACTTCTATTATAAGTTTAGTAAAAATTGACTTGTACTAATGGAGTAATAATTGTATTGCCAACACGATGTTTGTTCACGAAGCAACGATGATCTGTTCTCAAATTGCAAGAAGTAAAAGGTCTCCTCCTACCTGAACAATAATTTATTGAAGGAGCTAGAAGAGAAGAGCATACCGAGGAAGCTTCGGAGAGATCACTACGTACGTTTAAAGCGGGAACTTTTTGTAATTTGCAAGAAAATACTTGATGTTGTGGGAGAGGGGTTTCCCTTTGATAACCAGAAACCTCATGTTCTCATCATTATTACGCTTAATAGTTCCTCGCAAAAGCCCAACAGGTGTATGGCAATGTCAAATTGGCTTTTCCTTCACGAATATTCTTACCTGTACATACACATCAAGTTCAATCTCATTCCCTTCTAGGAAAAGACATTTTTTTGGACCAAATGTCTCCTTTCCCACGCACCCTTTGACGTTCATTTTATCCATTTTTCCCTGAAACATGTAAAGCTGGTCTTATATGGCGACGACAACAAAAATATATTTCTCTTAAGACCTACGGGAACTCCATGGTGGCTTGTCTTTCCATCTACACAATCGGCAGAGAGAAAAAGAAAAAAAGAACGGGCTCAGTTCGGAAAAATCATTTCTGTCAGTGTCTTAGACACGTTTGTCGAGCATCATGTTGATGTTCCTTGTACCTCATGTTTACATAAGCTTTTTGAAATTTTGGTCTTTAAATCAGCTTTAAAAATGTTAGCTATCGTTACTTACTATGCCATCAGTTTTAGGGCCACTAAAGTGACATCAATTAAACCGGTTATTTTAAGAAAAATGCAAAGGAAGTCTAGGAACATTCATGTGTGCAATATCAATTGCCATCACTATATAAACCAAAAAAAAACTCCTATGAAGCCAGGCAATAACTCCATTACAGCTTGAGAAATAATTCCTAATGGTGTCATTTGAAAAAATAATTACAAGATTGTATTTTTCATTTAAGAAATTAAGATGTAGACAATGAATGACGCTGAGAGAGACGCGTAGAGCATAACTCTTGACCTTATTTAAGTTTATGTTATTTTCCGCGTGCAAAAGCTTTATTCGTCTGAATCGAGTTAGAGGACTAAGGTAAGACAAGGGACGAGAAAAGTAAGTTCCTTGAAGGTCAAACACTCAGTTTTGTCGATATGTTCTTGGAACTCGGTTGATATTTTCAGCCTATCGCTTTGTTTTTCATTGTCTTGACGGTTTTAGAAACACAGGTGAGCTAAATCAGGAAGATGATGCTCTTAAAACGTCATGCTTACTGGAACTTACGGTTCTCGTCAAAAAGAAGCAAACCAGTAGCGAATGCATTCTGCAAATCAGATCAATCAAAATATTGAGGTTACATCATGCCGACGTACGCTCCGGTAAACCTCATTCTTGCACTAGATTTTGGTCTTAAAATGCTGTTATTGCAAACAAATTAAAGTGGTAAAAGCCAGAAAAAAAGGGGATATTCACTCACAACGTCTAAACTATCCAGGTTAGGAATTAGGTTTCAAAATAGTTCAAATTTTAATTGAGAAATAAAGTGAAGGCAATATTTTTTATTTTTTTAGATGAAAGATACAATCATGTTTTTCTTATCACAACAATACTAATAATATTTTAATAAAAATTTCGTTTGAAGAGAAATAAAAGTATACAACCTTATTCTTTACTAATAAAAACCTATTTCCATTAAACTACATGAAAAAAAAACTAACAGCAATAATAATAAATATAAATATAAATAGATCCTGTTTTTCTTATTAGATTGGAAGAAATGGAATACAGTAAAATCTCTATAAATTAATATTATTGGGATCATGATATTATTACAAGCTAATCATTCTCTTGCTACGAAGCAAATTGAAGGAGGAAAACATGACAAAGAAAGGCTAACAGTTGTTATTTATTGCAATGAGGATGGCTCTAAAAAAATCCCTTTATGGATTATTGGAAAATATGCAAAGTCACGTTGCTTCAAGAATGTCAACATGAATAACTTGAATTGTCATTACCGTGCCAACAAAAGAGCTTGGATGACAAGTGTGCTTTTTAATGAATATATCAGTTGGTTTGATAAAAAAATGCATGGTAGAAGAATTTTGTTTGCGGTAGATAATTGTCCAACACATCCAAGAAATATTGAAGGGTTACATAATGTTGAGTTGTTCTTCTTGCCACCCAACATGACATCAAAAATTCAACCTTGTGATGCTGGAATAATAAGAGCTTTCAAGATGCACTATCGTAGGAGATTTTACCGTAGGATTTTATAAGGCTATGAGTTGGGACAATATGATCCAGGTAAGATTAATGTTTTGGATGCTATCAATCTTGCAGTCTCGGCTTGGACAATTAATGTTCAGCAAGAGACAATAGCAAATTGTTTTCGACATTACAAAATTCGTTCAGGGGATGAAGTCTCAAAGAATTTAGATGAACCCACTTGTGAAAACAACATTCATGAACTTGAGCTCATGATTAATGATCTCAGTTATCGCAATAAAATGGATGTCAATAGCCTATTGGATTACCTGGGTGAAAATGATACATATTCAGAGGTCTAGAGCTTAGAAGAAATTGTGGCTACTATCCTTGAAAATAATGATGATGACGAAGTTGAAGACGATACAGTATCTTTAGAACCAATTACATGTAAGGAAGCACTTATCTCGTCTAGAACTTTTTACAATTTTTTGGTGCAGTTCGAGAACACAACACTAAAAATTTTAAATGCAATAAGAAAAGTTAGAGTGAGCTCTAACTGGACTTAAATTTTAAGAAAAAACAAATAACATTAGAATTATATTTCACTAAATTGTATTAGTTATGTTTATGTAAGTTTATATAATTAAGGGTGGGCAAAAAACCCGAAAAACCGAACCGACCCATAAAACTGAAGAAACCGGGCCAAACCAAACTGTATGGAGAGTGATGGATGGTCGATTCGGTTTTGAATATTGAAAAACTGACTATATTGATTCGGGTGTGGTGTAGGCAAAATTTTTTCTAAACCAACCCGAACCAAACCGATCAACTAAAAACAAAAAAAAATTGTGTTTTTTTATACTTCTAACTCTAGGTATGTAAGGTAATTTTGTAACTTTGCAAGTATGACAATCACCCAATAGGTCCTAAAATGAAATAAAAATGTTAGACATGTACTAAAATTGACCCAAATTTTAAGGCCCAAGATTAGGGCCCAAACTGATTGAAGTAACCAAACCAAACCGAACCGCAAGGCAAACAGAATTTTCGGTTTCATTTGACATTCGGTTCGGTTCGGTTTTCTTATATCGTAAAACTGATTATTCGGTGCGGTTTGGTTCAACAGCCTAAAACCGACTGAACCGAACCATACCTACCCCTATGTATAATTATTAATTTACGATATTAATAGGACCTTATATTTACATAGGGATATTTTGAAAATATATTATCTTATTATCTTACTGAAATTTGTTAAATTTTCAAGTGGCCCAAATCGAGACCGAAGAAAAATAGTATCTTAAAGAATTTATTAATTTACCGAGTATCAATTTAAAGAGATTCTACTACTGTAGTCAAAAAAACTTTTAAATAAATGTGAATTTGATGGCATCAGTAAAAGAAAATATTTATACAGAAAATAAAAAATATATAAAATTGTTCTTGTCCCTTGAATTTATTAGAATTTAAATATGAAGGTAAACATATGTTCCAATCGTTCTTGTCATCAATTTAAAATTCTTATCCTAAAGGAAAATTCTGCAAATGAAAAAGCTTGCAGAAACGTGTTTATCATTTTCTCCAAATTAACAAACGTGCTTCCGTGTTTTGTAGATTAAGATGTACCTGGAGCAGAACAATGGACAGACAGAATCGGGGCCAAAAAGAAATTAGACATTTAATATCACTTTTTTGGCTTCTTATTGTTTTTGTCCGCGTACAAATTTTGGACTTGCTGGTGATAACATCATGCTGAAGTTCGTACGACATAGACAAGGCCTTTTTTCTTTTAATTCTATAATCTATTCACGGGTAAGTCGTCGTGGTCTTCCCAAGGTTTTTGATTTCGTACCATTCCGGCCGGTACCGGTCGAAAATCGGTACGAAATCGACAACGTCGGTACCGGTCGCAAATACCGGCCGGTACCCACGTTTACCGGTCGGTACCGGCCGGAATCATTAATTCCGGCCGGTACCGTAAGTTCTGAAAATTGCAAGGACTAAATTGCAATTTCCGGAACTTCAAACCTAATTACTCACGACCCCACCAGCCCGACTCTCACTCTGTCACTCTCCTCTCTCTCTCTCGCTCGCCGCCGTCTGCTCCTCTCTCTCTATCGCTCACTGCCGTCTCCTGGCCACCGTCGTCTGCTTCTCGCCCTCGCCAGTCGCCATCGCACCCGAAGACTCCACTCTCTTCTCCTTCGGTCCTTCTCCTTCGATCTCAAAATCGCACCGCACCT
>JANQBM010000222.1:46719034-46731970 GCA_025594535.1 Erythroxylum domingense
AAATGTTGTCAAACTGCTTGGTTTTATAGACAGTGACTGGGTTAGTTCACAAGAAGACATGAAGAGTACCTCAGGCTACTATTTTACACTTGGCTCATCCATTTTAAGTTGGAGCACAAATAAGTAAGCAACAGTTGCTCAATCCACAGCTGAAGCAGAGTATATTACTGCTTCAGCTGCTGTTAATCAATGTATTTGGCTGAGCAAAGTGTTAAATGATTTAAATTTTGATCAATACAATGCAACAAAAATATTTTGTGATAACAACTCAGCTGTGGCAATGGTTAAGAATCCTATGCTCCATGGGAGAACAAAACACATCACGATTAGATATCATCCTATTCAAGAAGCTGAGAAGGAAAAATAAGTTTGTCTTGTTCGCTGTGGTGCTGATGATCAAATTGCTGATGTCTTCACTAAATATCTTCAGAAGTAGAAGTTTGAATTGTTTAGAGAGAAACTTGGAGTTTGTCCTAGCACTTGTATTAAGGAGGAGTGTTCGAAAAATGATTGATTGAGTGCTTTTGTAAACTGCTAGATTGGATTAGGTAGTTGAGAATGTATGTCTGCTTTGTGCAGAAATTAAGGGATGATCTTTTGTAATCCAGTTTTTACTAAAAATCTAGGATATGTAAACTTCTTTGTACTGTCTTATGACAGCTTATATTGTAAGATTGAAATGAAATAAAATGAAATACACTTCCATTTTGCACAATTCTCGTGTACATTGTTCTGCATTATACAACTTCTCTAAATTTTACAGTTTTCCATTAACATAATGAGCTTGAGTAGATGAATTATAGTTAGGTCTTTTTTTAGAAGATTTGGAGGTTATATTGGCAGCAAGAAAAGATATTTCAGAAAGCTCAATTTTCTCCTCATTTTGAAGAAACATTCCCAATAGTTCATCAATAGAAACAAGATCAGCTCTAATAGTGATAGAAGTATGAAAAGTAGAATAATCCTCACTAATACATAAAGTATGAAATTGACAAGATCATCCTCCGACACTAGGATAAATGTACAGGCTAATATATTAGAGATGTTTCTTTTATTTTCGGTATACTCTAAAATAGAGAGTGAGCCTTTTGAGAGTGTTTGAAGTTGCCAGTGCAATTGTAATATGCGAGCTCGAGATTGAGAATGAAAGATCCTTTCAAGGATAACCTAAGCCTCTATAGCAATAAAGGCTCTCAATATGTTGGCTTAAATTTTCTTAGAAATGGTGGTTTTAAGCCATAAGAGGACCAATCTATCATTTCTCTTTCAAACAGCAAATTCATGATTGGATTTTTGAATAGAAGATTGAGATATGTCTCCCTCTGATTATTCTTGAATGAAGAATGATGCCCCAATTTCATCGGCCATAAACCATCGAAATCAAATGCTTCTAAGG
Source organism: Erythroxylum domingense (assembly GCA_025594535.1). NCBI lineage: Eukaryota > Viridiplantae > Streptophyta > Magnoliopsida > Malpighiales > Erythroxylaceae > Erythroxylum > Erythroxylum domingense. The sequence continues at coordinate 46,720,431 of JANQBM010000222.1, forward strand.
TTGATACCAGAAATAATAATTTCTCTTTCTAACTTAATGTTCATTGTTGGAAAAGAAGCAAATGAGGATTGGCTGGAAGATGCAGGAAGAAGGAGGTTTGTGTTTTGGGAAGTTGCCATTAACATTAATTTGTGTTTTGGGAAGTTGCCGTTAACATTAGTCTTCTAGGCTCTGATACCATATAAATTGACAAGGTTTGTGGGGAATTTTGGATACCTTCCCTTATCAAGTTGTAAACTATTTATACTCGATCAATATAACAAAATAACAAATATTTAAGTAGATTATAGAGAAATATATAAAATCTGGTACAACAAAATTATCCAGTAGTAAATCTAGGAGCAACAAGGTTGGTTTTAACCAACATTTAACTTAATTACTTGTTATCAAATTGATGGAGGATATTCTCCTTAACAACGAAAATTTACATTTTAAGCAATTAAAATCACAACCTTATTATTTAGTACAAAAATAGTTTAATTACCACTTATCCAAGTTAACTGGAACATTGACGAGAATAAAGTGATTATTGCACTTCTCTTACAAAAATAAAGTCTTCCATGCTCTAATTGAGCTTTTTTTTTTTATCCCTTTTAATATGATTCTTTTGTTCCATCATGGCTTAGAAAAATAGTCCTGGCAGTCTCAAGTTCGGACTTTTAGGTAGAGGAGAAAGGAGGAGAAGACTAGGATTATTTTAGTGTTAATTCAACAGATATTGGTTAAGTTAATTCAAAAGAATCCAATGGTTGGATGAGTCAGTAAATTCGGGGAATAAGTCAAAGGTAGGCGACCTACATTACCCTAACGAAATTTTAGAATATTTATTTATCTTCTCTTTCCTAACCAGATTTGAACTTGGGAAATCAATATATTTGAAATTAACCTTTAACCTGTCCATGTTTTAAGATTGGTTTTCTAATCACTAAGAATGTTTTAAGATTGATATACATTGCTCTTCAATAGTTTACTCAGGTAAATTCTCCTGTTTATACTGTTTAATTTTGGTGGACTACTTTACAAATCGCGAATGACCACTGCTTAATTTGTACACGTCCATCTTGATTTATTTACTCACCTTGTGTCCTTGTCGTTCAAAATTTCTCCTCTCCATTGACAGATGTTTGCCTTGAAAATGATATGGAAACTAATTCCTACCCTAAGCAGTGGCATAGCTGTAAGCAGAATAGGAAGGAGAAGAAATTACAAGATAGGACTCGATCAATTTAAAAGACCTTGGAGTTAGAACTTAATCAATATATACCCAAGAAATTTAAAAGAGTCTGGAGGTCTATCCAACATGTCCAGTTGCAAAGTTTCGTATCTGGTTATTGAATAAACTCGAAGAGGATGACTAGAAATTGGGTAAAATCTTCTCTTCCAGAGGTTTTGTGTTCAATTTTTCTTTCCATGGATATACAAATAACTCCTGGAAATTAGCCAAGATTTCCCACATCTTGCTTTTCATGGTTCAGTATCATTAAATTCATAGAAGTGCTGGACTATAATCACTGACCAGATGCTCATTTATATCCATGAGTTGACTGAGATGAGAACAATTCTTACAGTAATTATTCAAGTCTTGGTGGTAAGGAACAATAAACTCACCGGATAGTGCCTGAAACAGAATTTGTTTCTTGACAACATGCCTGCTAAACAAATCCATTGATCAATTACAGAGATTCATAATATTTATGGACTTGTATTTGTGGAAGCATAACTAATGACATTTGCACATGCAATTCCTAAAGATTCAGCTTTGCTTGATGAGGAACTTTTCTCCTTCTGATCCTGAGACTACCGCGGTATTAGCAATGTCATACTGATTTCGTTGGCAGATAAAGATTCCTGCTTGTTTGAAGAATCTGATTCAGCTGGATTCCTTCCTGTGAAAAATCCAGGCTGCTTAGGTTCAGGCAACGGATTTTCACTGCCCAACATCAAAGCCACATTTGACATATTTGGCCTATCTTCAGGTCGTTGTTGAACACACAATAGGGCCACATGTATGCATCTTATAACTTCTGCTAGATTGGCCGAGTCAACAAAACATTTATCAAGCAGCTCCATTGGTGTGCCTTCATTCCACAACATCCATGCCTGAAAATGTCAGAATCATGGTTAGTACTTTGGATTTGATAACTAAAAGATGTCCAGGTTAAAGAATATGATCTTACTCTAAATACTTACATGACCAAGGAGGTTAAGATCATGGCCTGGGTGACAAAATCCTCTGTTTCTCCTTCCACTCACTATCTCCAGAACCAAGACTCCGAAACTAAAGACATCAGATTTTACAGAGAACATTCCATCCACTGCATACTCAGGAGACATATAACCACTGAAGAAGTATCATTGCCTAGAAATGTTCCGAAAACTAAAATGGCATTGATGCTAACAAGTTTAGGGATACCCACAATGTTCCAACAACTCTATTAGTGTTTGCCTGAGTTTGATCTGCACCAAATGTTCTTGCAAGCCCAAAGTCTGAAATCTTAGGGTTCATTTGATTGTCCAATAAAATGTTGCTGGCTTTGAGATCTCTATGGATGATCCTCAACCTGGAATCTTGATGAAGGTATAGAAGTCCTCGAGCAATCCCGCAAATAATCTGGTTTCGTTTTTTCCAGTCCAGCAATGTGCTTCTGGTTTGATCTGTTGCAATGTTCATTCATGTTAGTTGCTTATCTACTGAATTCAGAAGCAGAAACATTTACTCTGAACAGGACCAAACCGAAGATAAAGGAGTCCAAGCTTTTGTTGGGCATATATTCATAGATTAGCATTCTTTCATCTTCATGAATGCAACAACCGAGAAGCTTCACAAGGTTGCGGTGTTGAAGTTTAGAAATCAATATAACTTCATTTTTGAACTCGTTCAAACCTTGCCCAGAACTCTGCGAAAGCCTTTTGACAGCAATTTCTTGCCCCTCTATCAGGGTGCCCTATATAATCATTCATACACATTGTTAAGAGTGTAAATAGAGAGGTATCTTACACCAATTGCAAGCCTTTTGATTACCTTGTACACAGGTCCAAAACCACCCTCTCCCAGTTTGTTTTCTATTGAAAACTTATCAGTGGCATCTGTTATTGTGGTCATATTGAATATAGGTAATTCCATATCGTCTTTTCTTCTTTCAGAGTTGTCATTCTCTCCATTATTTTCTTTCGCTAGAACTGAAATGGGCAAGAAAAGTAACAGAAGTGATCAAAATGATGTATGAATCACTGAATAAATAGTCAGGCATGCTTTCAACCTTAAAGCTTCTTATCATAGAATGATATCGGCAGCTTAACACCCTGTGTCGCGCATCAGATGCTACGTAGGTCTTCAGTTTTTTTTTTAAAATTTATTTATTTACGTAAGTCTTCAGTTTTGAATACTTATGTTGGTATCAGCTTACCATGTCGCCTGACATTCCTTCTCCATGCGTAACAGATCATCCCTATTATAAGCAAGGTCAAGCCCGACAAGACGGTTCCTGCAATTATTTCTGCTCGCTTCTTCTTGCTGGGGGGTTCATTTTCATCTGAAAGCATGGACTTATGGTTGGTGGGCATGGTTCAAGAAATTATACAGTAAAGTTGAATTAGCTACCAAAGTTAAAAAGCATGAAGATAAATTGTACAACGCAGCAAAGCTTGGCCAGATACCCTTGTTAGTTTCGTCCTCTATTTATCCTATTTCTCGACGAGCCTACATTACATTATGCCATTTTGAAATGGACAGAAGAGTTTAAATCAGCTGCATAATTAGTGTTTGTAGAATCTGATGGTACCTTGTAAGCAGAAAAATTAAGTCACAGAATCTGATGGTACCTTGTTGTAAGCAGAAAAATTAAGTTACGAACTCTTTTCCTGTTCTCTCTACTAAAGCAGTTCAAATAACAAACTGGAAGCATAAATCTGAGGCATAGACCTTTGTTGTTACTGATATCTTGTTCTTTATTAATCTAGAAATTCTCTATCCTAGGAAGAGTAAAAGAATGACGTACCTAATTCTGATGCAGCTACACGTACGTATAGGTCTTGTCCCCCTTCGATCGATACTCTTAGGTCAGTCAGGTTTCCAAACCACAGCAGGCAGCCACTTCCACCGTGGCTGATATCTAAACTTGAATAAGCACTGCAAGAGCAGTTTTTCAAGCACAGGCTCTTACATGCCATAAGATCAATGCTCTTGTTGAACCGGCAAGAAGATGTGTCTGGCAATTTAATGTTTGTTAGCCTCACAAAGCCATCCGTATCATTGCAGGACAATGGAGTTCTACGACCACACCCTTCGGACCAAGTTTGTGAACCCCAATCATTTGGAGAATTTGGCAAGAAGCCCTTCAAGCATGAACATACAGGATAGTTGTTGATGTTGCAGCTTGAATTTGCCCCACACAAGCCATAAAAGTCACATTGATCAGCCTGAGTCGTAGCAAAAATCACCCAGTCATTTGTTCTTTCACTCCATGTGAAGCGCTGTAGAAGTCCTGAGGGGTTTAACGTGTACCTCTGATAATCTGTACTATTTAGTTCAAACTTGAAAAAGATTTCAGACTCTTTCATCACAAATTCAAATGTAAAAGTTGAAGTAGACATTAGTCGAGGAACTCCGGTGAGGCGTAGGCCATCCCACGAACCTGCTCTAAACATTACTTTATGTCCATTCCTTATAAATACTTGTGGATAGCCATGGATGTCTATGGCCACGAAATATAGACCTCTGCCAGGATCTTCTGTGCTCTTCCAAGATTGCAGAAACCAATCATGACCAGTAACTAAGTTTCTGCCAATTTTAAGTCCTGGTAGGATCGTATCACAAGGATAATCAAAACCCTGCCACAGAAAGTTTAGTGCTGCACTATCATTTCCTTCCCTTACAATAAGATTACCTGAATCCAACAGGTGCGCAATGGGGCTTTGTGCAGCTCTTGTTGTATTGGACTGCCAAACAATACCATTTGTGTTATTAACAATAAGCAGTAGTCCTTGACTCGTGAAATTTAGCGCTCCAAGAGCGTTGGAAGCTGGAATGTCTCTGTTAGCAACCCATACAATTGTCTGAGGAGATTTCTTGTACCATAATCCCAGGTACCTGTTTCTAGAATCTGCAGGGCTGAAAAACCCTAACTCGTAGCCTCCATCAGCTGAAATCAGAGTGTCTCCATCTTTCATTGATTGCCCTGGGTATAGAGTATCTATAGTATAAAAGCCTCTTAAGCTGGAGAGCAGAATGGCAAACACAAGAAGCACTAAGCTACCCATTTGAATAGCACTCTCTTGCGGTTCAGTTTCCATATTGTATATATATACAATAGAAAATGTTAGTACCTGTAAAAGCTGAAAGCTACCTCCACTCACGAAATCCCTCTTATTGTCAATGGATAGTGGTCCTCGAAAATGGTGACGACTGACATGTAGTACAGAGTATAATTTCCAATCACAAATTATTGGTCAACATACAGCGGCATTGACATCTTTGACAAGATAGCTTTCCTTTAATGCAATGAAAATTATGGTTTTATTTATAGAAACAAATGTCGTGGTCCCGTGATTACCAAACAGTTTGCCCTGACCGCTATGTTTTCTTGTGATTATCATCACATCCTGTTCAAGTTGAAAATATTTTTTTTGAAAATTTTAAGCATAAAATATATTACCAAATTTGGAAACTTATATACAATGTAAAGGATATCAAAAAAATTAAACAACAACAACTACACTTCTAGAACAGTACACTTGATGATCACAAAAACAATTAAATCAACCATATCATTCTAAGTTTCTGGATGATGTTATCTTGCTTCTCTTTGGTTATTATAGTCTCTCCAATCAAGTTAACTGCTCATATTTATGTTGCTCTTCTTTCTTGTAGATTTTTTTATTTCTCTCTCTCCATATATCATAAATCACCATTTGAAACGACGTCTTAATAATAAGACTATCTCGCTGTCCTGATTTAGAGTACCGCATAATATCATTCAATACTTCTTTCTATTCAAAGGAGAAACTTGAGATCCTAATCATGTTCAAAATTATGCTTCACACTGTTTTAGTATATTCACATTCAAGAAACAAATGATTTCTACTCTCGTTTACATGTTTACACAAAACGCAAAGGGAGTCAAAACTTCCGAACCATTGATTATTCGTTCTCAACCGATTCTTGATAGTTAACCATAAGAAAATAACATATTTTGGACTTAGAACCTGCTTCCACACTAAGTCAGCCTACTATACTTCTTCCAAAGATGCCCTCTCTATAGTGTGAGCAGATTTGTTCGTAAAACTGCTATTATGAACAGCCCATATCACCTTATCCAACCTAGCAGTGATTTGCAACTCAGCAACATAGTTGTCTAGTAGGTGAAAAGATCTGAAATTATTTATCCTGTCCCTCTCTTAAAAGAACCAAGCAACTTTAGCCTCCTTAGGAATCCTATTTCGTAAAGCTTGTAAGTCATTCCGCAACCATAAAGGACTGAAAATAGACCAATTATCAAACCAAAAGCTAACATCTTCACCATTCCTTACCCTGCACTTAATAAAAGGAAATATCTTTTCCCTAAGGTTCAACATGCTCTTGAAAATCCAAGAGTAATCACACCTCGACTGAAGTTGCCAAAAATTTGGCCGTTAAGATGGTCAATTTGCACCCACTTAACCCACAACGCTTCTTTATCAACAAATAATCTCCATATTCTCTTCATTAGTAAAACCCTTTGCATTTGAATAATTAAGATAATACTTAATCCCCCTTATTTTTTAGGCACAATAATATCGCTTAATTTTACCTTGGGCCCCTTGTTATTATCATGTTTCCCATTCCATAAAAAGGATTTTAACAACCTCTCCATTTCCTTGGTCACTTTCTTAGTAATTACCACGTGAGTTGCTCAGTGTATATGCATACTGTTCAAAACCGACAAAATGAGAGTAACTCTAGCAGTAACTGATAAAAATTTGTTCTGCCAAGCATAAATTCTACATTTATAATGACACAGAAACAAACCATTATTTTCCACAATTTTGGTTAGTAATCTAGATAATCCCTCCATAGCTAGGGTGAATAGGTAAGGGGAGAGAGGGTCCCCTTGCCTAATCACTCTAGTGTTATGAAACGGTTTCGTAGGAATCCTATCTATTGATTAAGACGCTCATCAAGGTAGTTTGGATACATTAGCGGATCCACTAGCGAAATCTTAAAGGTAGACCAATGGCTTCCAAACAATCTCTCAAATAACCCTAGCTAATGGCATCGAAGGCTTCAAATAAATCAATCTTTAAAGCACAACTCTTGATCTTTTTTCCAGTATGATGTTCACCTAGCAAGTCTTGCAGTATTAATAATTATCCCCAATGCTTCTCGATGGGAGAAAAGCCCCTTGAGACCGATTTACCACCTCAGTCAACATTGTGTTCAATCTATCAGCCAACAGTCTTATAAACAGTTGAGCAACATGAAATTGGACGATAATCTTTGATCCTCTCTGGTCTTTCCTTCTTAGGAATCAGGAATTTGTACGTGTGGTTGATCTACTTCAATAGTGATCCAGAAGAAAAAAACTCTAACACTGCCTCCGTTAAAAGGGGTCCCGTTATATTCCAAGTCTGCTGGAAGAAACCTGCCGAATATCTGTCAAGACTAGGCGATTTAAAGCTGTGTAGCCGAAATAACACCTTTTTCACTTGCTGAGCAGTGAAAGGTGCATTTAACATCTCTAGGGTACTTTGACTTGGATATAAATCCAACACATTTTAACCCTAAATCTGTTCTACTGAATTACCGGGCTCCTCATTAGCTTAATAAAGAAACCTCGGATATGATTGGAAATCTCCGATTGACTAGTTAACTTATTTCCCTCCTCATCTTTCAATTCCGTAATGGTGTTAATATTTCTCCGAGCTAACATCGATGCGTAGGAAAAAAATGAATTTATGTCTCTCTTTTTTAGCCATGTCTGTCTCGCTTTTTGCTTGATGATCGAATTATGAAGTTTTAGCGCTTCCTAATAGTTCTTCATCTAGTCTGCTTCAATATTTCTTAATCTGTTGTTAAGAGGATCAGTATATCATTGCTTTTAAACCTCAGCCAATGATTTACCCATTTCGTGCAAATCTCGTGTTCTAGCTTTACTAAACTGTTTAATAGCGATTTTTGCAAGCCTCAATTTCCTATTTTTGTTTCCCAAACCCTGCAAATCATTGACATAAAACCTTCTATATGCGTTAAACTGTTAAAGAATCTAAATGGTTCCCCTGTCTTTGAGTCAACGCACATATATTGAACTAAAATGGACGTATGATTAGATAAACCAGGCTCTCTAAACACTGCCGAAGCTGTGGGGAAAGAGTTGAGCCATCTTTGGTTCACCAAAGCCCTGTCGATTTTTTTCCTAATGAACATATTTCCTTTTTGCTTATTCTCCTAAGTAAACCATCTACCAAGAACTCTAAGATCCATTAAATTAGTATTCCCAGGGGTGGAAAGAGTAAAACCGTGAGGGCTTAGTTGGGCCAAGGCCCAAAGCGGATAATATCTGTGGGCGGGGTGGTCTAAGGTTGTTACAAATGGTATCAGAGCTAGTACCCAGACCGGTGTGTCAGTGAGGACGCTGAGCCCAAAAAGGAGTGGATTTTGAGATTCCCATATCAGTTGGAGAGGGGAACGAAGTACGCCTCATAAAGGTATAGATACCTCTCCCTCAAAGACGTGATTTTTTTAGGGTGGGAAGAGCAAAACCGTGAGGGCTTAGCTTGGCCAAGGCCCAAAGCGGATAATATCTGTGGGCGGGTGGTCTGGGTTGTTACATTTCATCTCTAACCAACTCACCTATTTCTCTAAGATGAAGGATAGGCAGGGTTTCAAGTAGAGAAGCATTCTTTGTGACTTCAATGTAGGTCTTTGCATACCTAATTCTTTCCATTGTTGCAGTTTGAGAGTCCATACAGATTGGTTTACCCAAAGCACTTGCCAGATGACTCAAACCCTCCACCATCCAATGCTCTATCAGTAGACCATGAAACTGTACCCATAAAGGAATAGCATCGATTGAACCTCTATCCAAACCCATACCTGGTTTCCATTGTTGTAAAAATAGGGGTTGGTCCCCAATGTAACCATGGTCTTTGTTCAATGATCTCAGACAAATTAGAGTTAGCAGAAAACTTAAATAACATCGACCTATCCTCCTTAAGCGTTACTTTTTTAAGACCCTTCTTACCCCATTGTGCCATTGCCCACGCATTAATCGCTGAGAAAGCCAATCTTTTAGACCCAAAAAAACCAAGGCATTCGACCAAGCTCTAGCTCCTACTTGTAACAACTCCATCGGAGGAGAGAAGATTCCATCTTAAAGAACATTTGGATGTTTTAATTTACCTTTGTTATGCCGAACACTGATCTTATTTTTCCAAACTCTGACAATCATCGGCTTATGTTGATTCTCATCGCCAATATCCTTCGACCCATCAGACTTTGCTGCCTTCTTGCCCTGAAGGCTCTCACGAAAGAAAGGAAGGAACAACTCCATCGATGGTGAAGGGTCTCCTATATCCAAGAGACCCTCCGGAGAGGAGCAAGTCTCCACCTCTCTCGGTTCCATTAGAAATTATTGAAAAATCTAAGAGGGTTAATTATTTCTCAACTTTTTGCAAACGTCTTTCCTTCAATAAAGTAAAAAAACAAAATAAAAATAACAAAAGGACACCAAAATTTGGTAACGCAATTATGCACACTTGGTCTACGTCTGCGGGGCCCTCACCCAGCTTAATCACTTTCACAGTAGTCCAATAGAATTACATAGATTGATTTAACACAGTATCTCTCAATCTCTGCATCTATCTCGAAAACTAACTACCCATGAAAGACTTTCACACCCGATAACACGACCGACTCTTGTTAATCTCAACAGAGGATTTTTCTGACTACTTTCACTCAAAGAACTAATAGATAGAAATATCTCACTATTTATTCAACAGAAAATAAAGTAACAAAATACTTGAGAATCAAAATTTTTCTTTTCCAAATATCATAGCAGTAAGCTTTCTTCACAGAATTTATCAATGTGCTCCCAAGAAGAAAGTATGTATCATCCATTTCTGCATAGCCTCAATGTGCGCAAACAACATCAATAGGAAGGAGATAAAATCAACTTGTGATGTCCACTCTAAAAATAGAAATCACGTATTTGCCTTCCAAGCCAGATAAACACAAATAAGTTAACCACCCTTCAAAAAGGACTATAACGTGAATCACCACTCAATCAGAAAATTGTGCCACATGCTATAACACCACCCTGTTGATTTCACAGCCAGCAGTCTCCAAAGAGAAAAACGAAAAACAACAACTGCAGCACCCAGTGAATACTCCTTTACCGAAAACCTACACCACACATAATAGGACACTACACACACGTGTCTTCAACCAAGAAGACTTCCATAACAACTAGGACTTGTGTTTAATATCTGTTCACGATTGCACCACATACTGCACACACGTGTCTTCGTTCCATAACAACTAGGAGTTGTTTTTAAGATTGCACCGTACTACACTACACCAAGTAGGATACCACACATTAGCTGATGCTGCAAATCTTTTTATCCATTTAAAACACAATCATCTCAATAATCAGTCCCACTTAAATTCAAATACAAGAGTTCCACTTCAGCTCCAACACTTTAACAAAATAATAAATTTTGTATGTCCAATTAAAAAAATTAAAATGCCAAAACAAAAGATATATATATATATATATATATATATATATAACAATCTCCCCCTTTTTGGCATTCTTGTCACAACACATGAATTCCACATGAAAGTGCATAATTGGACATATAATATAAAGTGTGCAATGCTCCCCCTTAATCAAATATCAAGTTCTAAAGAACATCACAATTATCCACATTTCTCCCCCTTGGGACAAAAAGATGCCAAAAAGTAAGACAAATAGTCAAATATATACCTTGAAATCTCTCCTTGAATGGAACATTTACCATAAACAATCTGATGTCTTCCCCTTGGGACAAAAAACATAATCATAATAATCACCAATAGAGGCAGCGGAAGAAACATAAGCACGTTAAGAAGATAATTTACCACCATTCAAAACACATGCCAACATATCACTATTTACTTCAAATTCATCTTCATTAGACTGATCAAATTCACAAACCCAAGCAATGAACTATAAGTGTTATCAGTGTAGTGGGAGAGAGAGATACCTGAGAGAGAGACCCACACTGATGAGAGAGCTGAGAAGTCTTCGGTAGAGCCAAAAAGAAGTCACAAAACAAACTACTAAAAATATGAGATGACTATAGCATAAAAAATTAAAGAAGAACTAAAGAAAACAATTTTTTTAAACTTTTCGTTTCCCCTTTTTTTTGTTTTTTTACAGTACACAAAAAAATACTTCAAAAATGTAAAGCACACTGTCCCTGTACCCTTCAAAGAATCTCAAACCGGGCTTATTCCTTGTCTCATTATCTCGATCATCGGTTTCTTCTTCAGAAGTAACTGACTTGTCCTCTGTTTGACCAGT
>JANQBM010000222.1:46744326-46762210 GCA_025594535.1 Erythroxylum domingense
TTTCCTAATTTCTCTTATTTACCTCACTTGGACCCGTTTCTCTGGTCCGACCCGTTCTACGAAACCGGGATGCTACAGTGCTTCTTTAATTTTATGTCCTAACATTGAGGACAATGTTGGTCTAAGTGTGGGGGAAGGAATTAGATTATATGTGTGTGACCTTGTTTTCAATTTTTATATGTAATTCTTTTTAGTTTTTTGTATATTTGTCATGCATGTTAAGCCATCAAGCTTTATCATAATAGTTTGGATGAGATTGAGTATGTGCATGAAATTAAATTAGGCTATATGAGTCTAAGGTGAATCATGTTGATTGATTTCAATAACTAATCTTATAAACTTAGTCAAAATTTTAACATTTGAGTGATGAGGTAATTGTAGAATTAAGGTGAATTCTTGAATTAAACCTGTGAGTGGATTTGAGCTTTAATGACATCATCTTTATGTCATTCCATTTCTTTGTATTATGTGACGTTCCTCTAATCAGGTTTGCCTTCAGAACTTGCACTGAACCGGATTGAAATTGTTTAATTACATAGTTTGTAGAAATGATTAAGGTCTTCTTTATTTTTACACCCTTTAGCTTAAAAATGATCCACTTATTTATTTTCCCTTTGTAAACATTTTTGAGCCTTTAACCTTGTTTTTCAATCAATCACCTTACATTGAAACCCAAAAACCTTATTAGCCTTACCCTATCATAAGTTGAATAAAGCACTGAGTAATTGGGACTTTAGTTTTGTATTGTATTCTGACATATTTTTATAGGTACTTCTACTCGTGTGTTTATTAAATTATGCTGCTAGTAACTTCTCTTGTTTTTATTTTTTTCCTTTATTTTTAGCATTTTTCAAGTTAAAAAAAGAAAAAAGGGAAAAATAAAAAAAGAATAAAGCATAGTAGTATTAGTCAGTAATGAGTAGTTGTAGTCCTTTTTATTCAAGTGCTTATCTAAGAATTTTAATTTGAATGTCCCTTTTTCTTAGTACTTTGTAAATACTTGTGATTAACCTTTGCCATTTTTACCTTACCTTTTAACCTAGCCCTATTACAGCCAATAATAAAGTCTTTATGATGTATGAACTTATGTAATTTGAATGAATGATAACTAGTGTATTTGCAAGTCTATAGTAGTGCAATATGTTAGAGAGAGATTTGAGAGAAACACTTTAACCTTAAACACTTGAGTGTAAAGAGAGAAATATGTGAGAAGAATTCACTTTGGTTCATACTTGCCTTTGATCAAAGATGTCTTATTTGGACTTTGTTTATTTGTATCGGAGGAAACGAATCATGATGTATGTTGCAACCTAAGTCTTACTAACCTAACCTAATGGATTGTGCACACTCAATCTTATGAAGGATGAATTGATAGAGTGTAGTGGCTTGGCTTGTTTGCTTGAGGGAGAGCAAAGGTTTGGTGTGGGGGAATTTGTTAAGTTGTCATTTTATGCTCATTTTGTATATAAATCTCTTTAATGTATTGAAATTATTATTCAAAATTAATGGATTTGCTTCTTAATTATTCTTAGATGATTTTCAACACTTAAGAGATGAAATTGAATCAAAAAGATGCAAGGAAAGCAAAGATAATTCGAAAATTCAAGATTGGAAAGAAATTTAGTGACTAAGCGTGGGCACATGCAAGGACAGAAATGATTTGCAGAATCTGCTTTTAAATGCAGTTCCAATTCATTTTATATTTTTATGATTTTGAGAATCATATTGCATCCTTATTGATGGGGATCGACCACCTGAATCTGGGGGATAGATTATCTGCTAAAGATCACGAAAAAGGAGAGAGAGGAGGGATCAAAAATAAGAAAAGAGGATAATTTTTACTACTCACGCAGCTTTTTTGGTGTTAGGAATAGTTTTACATTTTTCTACAGGTTTTCTTCTTATTTTTCAACAGCCATACTTAGGTTTTTATTTTCTGCAGTATTTCTCTAGGGATTTTGGGATTTTTTAGAAAAGACCAGAAATGGAAACCTTTCAATTGTGTATTTCTTTGTTGATTTTCACTTTTGTTATGAGTAGCTAAATCCCTTTTCTTGGTTGAGGGAAACCATGTTATCATCTATTATGTGCGAGATGTTCCAATAAAGTTTGTTTTGTTGATGAATATTGAGTTTCTTCTTAGTTACCTTTATTATTGGTTTTGTTGATTTCTAGGTGCACATTTAGGAATTGATTCGTTTAATAGCCAAATTAATAAAATATGACGTTCAATTTTGTAAATCACAAGTAGCAATTAGGATTACCTTCTTTACTTTAGAGTGGGAAATTCTATGAAGAAACTCATTTTGATTAAATTCATGTCGTACATGTGTTATCTTGTTCATTGGTTTCATAGTTTTTAAAGCTATTACTCAATTGAACTTACGATCGTATCTAGGTTATTGATTGATAAGAATGCTTAGAATACATGTTTCTACTCATTTACACTTAAGAGAAAACATCACCAACGAATGTTTACTCATGAACTGAATTTTCTATCAAGGATCCATATTAGTGTGATAACGTCGGTGATAGGAAACCAAGGTTTGTCTATTAAATTTTTAGATCAAATTGCTTTAGTTAATTTTTGATTTTGTCATTCTTTTCTAAATTGTTGTGAATTAAAGCCAAACCCCTTTTTTACTTTGTTTTAGTTTTGAACTCGTAAACTCTTTATCATTAAAATTTCTTATAGGAACGATATCCATTTTCCACTACTACATTAATTTTTATTGATGAAAGTTGGTTTCTTTTTGAATTTGGTTACAGGCGATAGCAGTACCACCCATCTGAGTAGACAAGAGCTAAAGAAGAGAGAGTACTTGGAAATTCTTAAGCCATGCATGCCATCTTTAGTGTTGTGGATGAAGGCTGCTTTTCAATTATATCATCCTGTAAATCGGCTAAAGAAGCATGGGATACTTTGCAGACTATACATGAAGGATCGAAATCTGTGATAGTCTCAAAACTTCAGATGTTAGTTGTGAGGTTTGAAAAACTTAAGATGGATGATAGTGAAATCATTGGAGACTTCTATGAGAGATTGCGCGATATAACAAACTAAGCACATCAACTTGGGAAGAAATACTCTAACTTGAATCTAGTAAAAAAAATGCTGAGATCACTACCTCTAAGGTTTATTTCAAAAATTGCAGCAATCGAGGAGGCTCATGACATCAATGACTTATTATTGGAGAAGGGAACTTGAATTCATACCAATTTCGAAATGAATCTGTTAAGGGGAAAATAAGAAAGGAGCAAAAGATTGGCACTACAAGCTGAAACTATAAAAGGTATAAATGATGTAGAAGATGAATTCAAAAAAAATGAAGATCTGGTATTTTTAACACGAAATTTGAATAAGTGGCTTAAAAGAGTGAAAAAGGACATACACCCAAATTTAGACAAAATGGTAGAAGCTCATCAAACAATAAGTCAAAGCTCAGAAGGGTGAAAGAAAAGTAAAGAAAATTCAATGTCATAAGTATCAAGGCTTTGGACATATGTAAGCAGAATGTCCTAACACCTTGAAGAATAGAAAAGGGAAATCCTTTATGAGAACATAAAGTGAGAATGAATCTGAAAGTGAATATGGTAGTGAAGAAGAAATTGTGAATAATGTTGTGTTAGTTACTTTGTATAACAAAAGTCCAATTGCTTGCTTAACAACAACCAAGAAGGAAGTAATCAATGATGAGAACGTGAGCAAATTCAAAAATTTTGGGAAAAATATAGACAAATTAGCTTAAAGCTTAATCTCAGATTATGATAGTAATGACAGTGGTCCAGATAATAAAAAGCAGAATATTTACAAAGCTTATGAATTAATGTATGCAAAATGGGTGCAAACATATAAGAAGAATAAAAAGTTGAATAAAGAAAACTTATCTATGAAGAACATTATTCGTGGTTTAGAGAAGAAATTGATGTCAACACTAGATGAACTTGATGAAGCAAAGCTAAAATTGGTCAATAGTGAAAAGGGATTGAGGATGTTAAATGGTAGCACAGAAAAGTTAGAAAAATTGTTGGAAATTGGTAAAATAAAAGGGAATTTTCAAGGCATTGGCTACAAAGGTGAATGTTCTAAGGCAAATGATAAGAAAAAAAATGCGTCCAGATCTATTCAAAGAGAAACCTCAAGAAAAATGGGAGGTTTGTTCCTACATGTCAATTTTGCAGGGTTATCGGACACATAAGACTGAGGTGCTACAAGTTACTACATATATTGTCTAAAGGACCCAAAATCGAAAAAGCATAAATTCCTCACAAAATTTCCAACAGTTATATAATTTCGAAGCACACTTGGGTTCAAAAGAGTCAATTGCAAGCTCTTATAGCTCTTAAATCTATGAAGGTGACTTCTCATAATAGTTAGTATTTTGATAGCGGATGTTAACGTCATATGATATAAGAAAAGAGTTACTTATCCAATTATCAAAATTGTATGGATGGATATGTGACATTTGGACATGGAAAGAAAGCTTTCGTAATTGGTAAAGGGTGTTAAGCGTGGATAGACTGCCATAGCTGAAAAATGTGCTTCATGTTGATGGATGAAAAGCCAATTTGGTGATTATAAGCCAACTTTGTGACGATGGTTTATTGGTTAAATTTACAAGTGATGAATGCAGAGTACTAACCGACCAAGGAGAATGCATTGTGAGCGGCAAACAATTAGCAAACAATTGTTATATATTGCAGGTTACTAATAGTTACAAATGAGCTTCATATGACAATAATAGAGAACTATGGCATCAAAAGCTTGGACACGTCAACTATAAACTCATTAACAAGTTGAAGAAATTAGAAGCTATAAATTTTTACCCTCAATGAACAAAGAAGACAAATCATTATATAGTGTATGTCAAATGGGTAAGCAGATGAGAGTACTAATTAAAAAGGTTAGATACGTTACTTCCTCACATATACTTAAATTAATTCACATGGATTTAGTTGGTCCAACACAATATGATAGCATTGGTGGGATGAGATACCTTTTAACTTGTGTTGATGATTATTCTGGATACATTTGGGTATCATTTTTGAAAGAAAAATTAGATTCTTTCAAGGCTTTAATAAGCCTATATGTGCAGGTTATGAATATGAAAAATATGGCAATGTTGAGAATTCAATCCGATCATGGAAAGGAATTTGAGAATGCAATCTTCAATGATTTTTGTGATGAGTATGACATCATACAAAAATTTTCAACATTTAAAACTCCACAACAAAATGGAGTTATCGAGAGGAAAGATTGATCGCTTTAAGAAATGGCCAAATCTATTTTGAGTAGAAGAATGATGTCTATGTGATTTTGGGCCAAAGCAATCAATACAACATGCTACATATGTAACAGAGTTTATCTTATAAGTATCTTGAACAAGGCATCTTATGAACTCTGGAAGGGAAATAAATTAGATGTGTTACTTTAATGTTTTTGGCAATAAATGCTACATTCTTAGAGATTGGGAACAACTTAAAAAATTCAAGAACAAGAGCGATGAAGGGATCTTCATTGGATATTCAACTCATAGTAAAACATACCAAGTGTTTAATCAAAGAACTAAGAAAGTGTTATAATCTATAAATGTGGTGATAGATTATATGTCTCAATTGAATGTTACAGGGGCAAAAGAGAACATGCAAAATCGTTCTTGCGAACTAGCTCAAACAGGCAACGATACAAGAACAAAAAATTGCCTAGATCTGCAGTTAGTTGTTGTTGATGAAGTAACTACGCAAACTGAAGAATTATCAGTTACTTGGAATGATGAATCCTCCAAGACACTTGATGCTAAAATAGCTCCTTCAAATACTCAAAACTTGAGAGAAATGGTCTGAACCCAGATCCTCCCTCATAAATCATAAGAATTCATCTAATAGAAAATGTTATTGGAGAAACAAGAAAAATAAGAGAAAGAAAAAGAGTCTATTACCAAGAACTTGTAGGATATTTGTGCTACACCTCTTCGGTTTAGCCTAAAAATGCTAAAGAAGCCCTGCAAGATGAGTTCTGGATAGCAACTATGCAAGAAGAATTGACTCAATTTGCAAAGAGATGTGTGGGAATTAGTGCCAAGACTATTGGATGTGAATGTGATTAGAACAAAATGGGTATTTCTTAATAAAACAGATGAAAAGGGCAAATTAACTAGAAATAAAGCAAGGTTAATGGCTCAAGGGTACTCTCAGATTGAAGGAATAGACTTTGATGAAACCTTTATACTAGCAGCACGACTTGAGTCTATTAGACTATTGATGGGTATAACATGTGTGAAAGGTTTCAAGCTTTATTAGATGGATGTGAAGAGTGCGTTTTTTAATAGGTTTATACAAGAAAAGGTATATGTTGAGCAATCGAAAGGATTTATTGATTCAACCCATGTAGATCACATTTTTAAGCTAAAGAAGGCTCTTTACGGTCTCAAACAAGTGCCGAAAGCTTGGTATGAAAGACTCACACAATATCTCATCAAGAAAGACTATGAATGAGGTAGTGTTGACAAAACTCTATTTATAAAGAAATTTAGATCTTATTTGATGATTGATCAGATTTATGTTGACAATATTATGCTTAGCTCCACTCATCCTAAGATGGTAGAAGACTTTGTTGAATTAATGATGAATGAATTTGATATGAGTATGATCGATGAGTTGAACTTCATTTTGGGTTTGTAAATTAAACAAGTGAAGGATAGCGTTTTTGTACCGTAAACTAAACATGCAAAGAACTTAATAAAGAAGTTTAGACTTAAGAATGCTAGACATGTGAGAACACTTATGAGTGTCTTTATGAAGTTAAATAAAGATGAGAATGACAAAAGTGTTGATGTCAGCCTCTATCAGAGTAGCCTATTGTATTTAAAAGCAAGTGGACCAGATATACGTTATAGCTTCAGAGTATGTGCTCAATATCAAGTCAATCCAAAAGATACACACTTGACAACAGTAAAGAGGATCGTCAAGTACATAAGCAGTACATCTGAATTAGGAATTTGGTATACAAATGACTCTATGTCCTATTTAGCTGGGTATAGTGATGCAGACTGGGTTAGAAATTTAGACGATTAAGAACGCACTTCAAGAGGTTGTTTCTTCCTAGTTAACAATCTGATTTCCTGATACAGTAAAAAGAAGAATTCAATTTCACTATCAACCGTAGAAGCAGAATATATTGCTGCAGGAAGTTGTTGTTTGCAACTTCTTTAAATGAATTAGATGTTGGAAGATTGTGGAATTGATCAAAACGTATTGACAATCTTATGTGATAATAATAATGTTATAGACATCTCGAACAATTCAGTTCCGCACTTACAAACGAACCATATTGATTTGAAGTATCATTTTATTCGAGAGCTTATAGAGGACAAAATAGCCACCCTGTCATATGTGTCTCTAGAAAAGCAACTGGCGGACATTTTTACAAATCCTCTTGACATAGTCAGATTTGAACTTCTTCGAGGGGCCTTAGGACTTTGTACCTTACATTATTCATGTGTAAAAAAAACGAAGCATTATTTCAGTAAGTATTAAAATCCCTAACCTACTTTATGTTCTTATCCTGCTGTCACCGGCGCATATTCCATTCCTCATCTCACTCCCTCAGTTGACACCCAAGCCTCTATTTTGTTGAATTGAAGAAACTTTTCATTTTTATTAAACATCTTCGTGCATGTTTGGGCTCCATTAAAGACTCTCTCTCACTCTCAACCATATGGGCTCACTCTATATTTCTTGGAAATTTCTCTTGGGTACAATTCTCTCTTTTTACTCTAGTAAACAATCCTTTAATTTACTTGGTTTTTTATTATAAGACATCAAAATGCGCAAGAACAAGTAAAAATCTTCCTCTTTGGTTATAAAGAAATCTTCATCTTCTGCCGATGACAGTCATTCATCGTTCAAATCATCTACTACTTAACTTTACACCTCAGAGGAAAATATACAGGGTTGGGTCATCTTCAATTGCTCCTACTGAAATTCCTGACACCACCTTGATTCGGGAGAGACCTCTAGAATGTGATGACGCCATGCAGGTGCTGCTTTCCATGGTCAAAGACTCTTCAACTGATTCAGATGAGATTCGTTCTATAGCTGCTCCACCGATTGCTCCTCCTATGATCACTTAAAAATGGACTAAGTAACAAGCTCGAAAAATATTCCGACCCCTTGATGATTTCCTTTTGATCATTTGATAGTAGACAATGCAGTATCGTTCAAATTTTATTCTTCTGAAGCTAAACATAAATGGGAGAATCTCGCTAATATCGGGTTAGTTTTTAGCCACCCAATTATTTTAGATGAATTTCGACAGTATCAAATGGATGTTTTGTTATCTGAGAGGACGTTATTGCAAGCTATGTTGCTACCAGAACATTATGATACTGAACTGGAAAAAAAATTATTGCAATTTGATTAGTGACTTATTGATTCATGCTACTTTGAGTTATAAATTGGTGTATGTACGAGGTATGCTATACAATTTGATGTTGATAGATTGAATACTTTTATAAGGTTTGATAATCTAATTAGAGATCAAATTTATGATGATAATTGGACTGTTTCGAATGATCTAATGCATACTGTGTTAACTGGAGGAAAGTTAATTGCTTAGCCATCTAGTTCAGTGCTACGCTCCTCTATACTGACACAAAAGTATTTTGTGATTTATAAGTTAGTTTTAGCTAACTGGATTCCTAGTGTGCATGTTGTTTTAGTTTATCTAGTGCAGGCTAAACTGATCTATACCATCGGTACCAGGGTAAATTTCAATTTGGGGCAACTTATAATTGAAGTTATGCTGGCTATTGGAGTCAAGTCGCATTCATTGCTATATTTTCCTTGTTTGATTTCTCAATTTTTATATGCCAATGATGTCCCTCAGTTGGAGACGAACATAGTTGAACCAATCATCTTGATGAGCATCTTACCAAGAATTTTCAAGCAACCACGAGTCGTGGATTTGCCCTACATTTCACCTGATCCTTCGAGTGCCTCGATTACCTCCTTTATCAATCCTTATGTAGCTTTGTTTACTAAAATTGAGCATATTGAAGGCATTTTTCAAATGGGACTTGATGCTTTTCGTCAACTGAAGCAGTGGGTTCTTCGATCTCTGATGCCTCTTAACTTTTCTTTTTGGCATCCTTTTTCCCAAAGGGGGAGATGACTTGGTCTTGTATTTGATTTTTTTGAGCTGTTTGTGAACGTTAGCTATTTGTGAATGTTGGATGCTTTTTTCTATGCTTGGACCTGGGATTGAGGGGGAGTATTGTGACTTCAAATATTTATATGTCCGATTATGTTCTTTAGGGTTTATGACCAAAATGCCAAAAAAAGGAGAGATTGTTAAGATATTTATCATATATCTCATTATTTAATTTTGGCAATTTTGATTATTAGATTTTTAAGATAATGCAAATCTTAAAATCAAATTAAGATGAGGTATACCTAAGTGATACTTCTTATTTGAATTGTATTTTTGGATAATGGTTCACGTGTGAAAGAAGTCTATATTGAATAGTAGTAGATGTGGATCACGTTGTTGGATAATGGTTCAAGTCTAAAAGAAGTCCATCTTGAATAGGTGTATATGTGGATTACGTTATAGTGGATTGGAGGATATCATCAGGCAGATGTAGATTGGGCGAGTGGCGTGTGTTTCTCCTTGTATACGTGATTCCTTATGTGTGTGACTCCTTCTTTACATTGTTTTTGGTTGTTTGCATATGGTGTGTGGGTATAATTCCATCTTAGGCAGCAATGTTTGTTAATTGATTTTCTTGTGGGCTGCGTATACATTGGTTGGTGAATGTGTTATCGGTGCAATTGTGACTTTGTGTTGATGTTTATGTGAATTAGCTTAGTATCTTATATAATTCTCCAATATAGATTGGAACTTAGGAGTTGATATATTTTCTAGACTGACTACGACAGTATCATTGGTGAACAACTGTCAGATTTATCTTCGAAAGAGCTGAAAACATTAGGAAGTTGGTTTCTTTTTCTATCTCAAGTCTATTTGCTTTTGTTCCTAGATATTTTAATCACCTAAATTATCCATTTATTATTTTTTTGTTAAAGGATTATTAAGAAAAATCCTTTTTTGAGGTTAACACGAGTCATTCGTTTTACTGGATGTGAATTACTTTCATGGGTAGTAAGGACAAGGGGTAATGTCAAGGTTTAATGGGAACTGCTTAATAAAACCTTGTATAAAACTATTATTGTCCTTTGGTGAAATTATTAAGTTGGGTGAGGGCCCCGTAGACATAGGAAAGGGTATCGAACCGCATTAACAAATATCGGTGTTGATTGGTTATTTCACTTTTCATTATTTAATTATTCTTGTTTTTGATTGTGTTATAAACTATTACGGCAAAATATGAAAGTTTGTAAAACCTTTACAACCAACAGTTTTTCAAGGCTTAAACTCATAAGGACAAGACCATGTTGGGTTCTTGATGGATCTTCCAAATATTCAAAACATGTCTTCTGACTGCAATCACTTAAGAGATAATTTCATTTAAGAGAGCAAGGAAGGTGAAAGTGAATTTATGAAAAATTATTAATTAATTTCTTATTTGGTAATCTTTGTTAAGTAATTTATTAAATTTAAGTTTAAACTTTTGTTAAGTCGATTTGAATTTGAATTTTAAATAGTTATTTCAACTTTATACAAATTGTTTGTATATATTGGATTAAAGCAGACTCTTATACTTAATGGTAAAAATATAAAGTTGGATAATTTGAAACTATCTTTTTATTTCATATTGGTTAAACTGTATAATAAGAATTACAAAGTTATATACAAAGGTATGTATATCCTTTTAATTATAAATCTTATAAGTTAAAAAATAACCAAATCGATCTTTAGTTAAAGGAAAATGATAGTATTGAATTGTTAATTGTTAAGATGTACATTATATATCTTATTATTAATTTTGTCATTATTTGATAATTGAGCTTTTAAGATAATATTAATTAGTTTCAAATTCTAACTAAGATGGGATAGAATATCTTGGATTTGATTGGTTAATTATAGCTAGACTTAGAGTATGAATTCTTAAAGCTATCTTATATAATATTTGGTAGCTAATTGTATATAGATAGAACTTTATCTAGCAAAGAGTTCTTGGTGAATCATGTGACTATTTGAGTTGATTTTTTCTTCTGCCATGACTCCTTCTTTGTCTATCGTGATTGATGGGTGTTTAGTTATGTGTTCTTTGATCAGTGGTCGATTGATATGGAGGTCTACAGTTGTGATGTTTCTATCATTTATTGCATGAATCAGCTAGGCATTTTTATTCAACTCTTCAATGTAACCTAGGGTGTATTGAGTTGTGCTGCAATTTTTCTAGGTTATCACTTGTTAAGATATCATTAGCCAAGTCAACACGCAGATATATTCTTGGCTCAAATCCATGCTATTAATATTTTACTGTTTCTGTAATTTGTTATACTCCTTGATTCTTGTTATTTACTTTGATTTTCCTTTTTTTTTGATTAGGTTTGTATTTCCTAATTTGTAGCTAATTCATCTATTGTAAATGGATATTTAAAAGCCACAGTTTTCAATAGCAAAATATAACAAACACTTCCACAACTCTGATTCTTCTTATTTCCAGTTTGTACATGGTATCAGAGCAAAACCGTGGTTGAATTAACAAATCAATTTTCTTCTCATCATACTAATGCCCAGCATTCCTTTTGTCAAATTAAAATCATCAAACCATCTAGCGTGGAAAACTCAATTCCAACCTCTCCTCAATTATCACAATCTTAATCACCTCATTGATGGCTCCCTCCTACCGCCAAAAACAATTAAATCCCCATCTAATCCAACAGTTGATATTCCAAATTCGGAATACACAACTTGGTTTAAACAAGACCAGCTTCTTTACTTTTAGCTTCACTCCTCTCTCTCTGAAGAAGTCTTCCCATATATTGTTGGGTTAAATTCCTCTCCAGAAGTATGGCAAGCTTTAGCACAATCTTTCAGTTTTGTCTCTCAAAACCGACAAATTCAAATTCATATTGAACTACAAGAACTCAAGAAAAATGATCTCTCAATTTCTGCTTATCTCTAACGTGCAAAGGCACTCAAAGATGAGCTACATCCTGCTAGTCGACCCCTCTCTACGGATGAATTCAATGCCATTATTTGCAGAAATATTGGTTTTGAATATCACAACATCATTACTGCCTTGAACCTTCGTCCTGAACCTGCTCCTTTTCATGAGCTTCATGGACAGCTTTTTGCTCATGAAATACTTCTTAAAAGTTGTCATGAACCACCTCAAGCAAATATGGTATCTCAACATTTCAATAGTAATTCACTTCCTCCGCTGCTCCCATTACCAAATTCGAACCCCAATTAGCAACAAAATTCCAATTCTAAACCCAAAGGCCTGTGTCAAATATGTGGACTACGAAACCATACTACAGATAAATGATGTCACCACTATAAAAGACAAAATCAAAATGCAAATCAACACCAAATCACTCAACAACCGATGGCAAATTATTCATACAATTGCCCACCACCACCTGCATCTTATCCATCACCACCTTCACCTTACTACCCCATGTTCAATCATTATCCACCCCTAACACCATTAGTAGACTACTCCAACACATCAGCCAACAAAAATAATTGGCATCTTGATACTGCAACCAATTATCATGTCACCCCAGACATTCAATCACTAAATGCCACTGCTAAATGCCAAGGTCCAGATAATCTTCATGTCGAAAATGGTGTTGGATTGTCAATCTCTCACACTGGTACGGTTACTATCTCTTCTCCTAATGGTCCTCTTCTTCTAAAAGATACTCTATGTGTTCCCAAAATTGTCAAAAATCTCTTCTGTCTAAAAATTCACCACTGATAATTGTTGTTTTTTTTAATTTTGGCCTCACTGTTTCTTTGTTAAGGATCAGGTCACCAAAAGAATTCTTCTACAGGGTTCAAGTGAAGATGGTATTTACACCCTTAAATCACCTCTCAAGTCTACCTTGACTTGTCATTTTCTGATTGGCATTCTGCCTTGGGTCAACCTCATCATCGGACAGTGTCCAAAATAATAAAAGACTTTAAGTTACCTTGTTCCAGTTTTTATTTTACTCCTTGTTCTGCGTGCAATTTAGGAAATTTTCCAGAATATCTTTAGCGTCAGTTGAACATAAAAGCACAAGTCCTTTTTAAATAATTCATTCTGATGTTTGGGGCCCTGTGCCTATTGTTTCTAGCCTAGGTCATAAGTATGTTCTTTTGTTTATCGATGATTATACTCGATTTACATGGATATACTTGTTCAAAAATAAAAATGAAGTTTATGATTTTTTTCTTCAATTTCAGTCTCTTGTAAAGTGTCAGTTCAATTCTAAAATATTAGCCTTTCATTTAGATTGGGGAGGGGAGTATCAAAAATTAAATAAATATTTTCAACAGAATGGGATAATCCATAGAATAGCATGTTCTTATACCCACGAACAAAACGACACTGTCGAAAGGAAAATTAATCATGTTATTGATACTACATTCACCTTACTGTCTCATGCAAAAGTCCCACTAAAATTCTGGAATTATGCAGCTGAAAGTAATGTCCAATCTATTAACATTATGCCTTCTCCAATATTACAAAATCAAAGCCCTTACATGTGTCTCTATAAATCTTCACCAAACTATCTTATGCAACAACACTTTGGTTACACTGTGTACCCCTTTCTTCGATCCTATTGAAATCATAAGTTCTCTTTTAGGTCTATACCATGTATTTACTTAGGGACCAGCCCAGCTCATCATGCCCATCATTGTCTTGACCCAAAAACAAGTTGGGTTTATCTTGCTCGTCACGTTAAATTTGGTCCTATAATGTTTCTTGGGTTCAATACAACCACAAATAAGAGTCCACCCCCACCCAAAACACCTTAGTTATCTCTCTGAAATTAGATACCTCATCACGTGGATACTCCAGAAGGATTTTTATTTACGACATTATCTTCTTCTACAGAGTCCAACTCAACCACAAATACTATTTATCCTCCCATCCTACCCCACATAAATAGCAACCATGCAGACTCTGTTCTATCTCCTTCTCCATAAAATCACATTGTACCATATGGCGAACCTTCAAATCAACCTGCTGTCGACCTAGTTGTTGACATCTCCTCTCACTTTTCCCAACTTACTCCATCCCAAAATCCTATTAAAACTTATCCTATGCAGCTTCGACAATCTACTCATAAAAAACGACATGCATGTATCTCTATGAACAAGCCTGATTATTTGTCTACTGAACCTCAAACCTATAATGCTCTGTTACAGAATCATCAATGGAGAAAAGCAATGAAATGTGAAATTAATGCTCTGTTACAGAATAAGGCATGGCAGTTGGTTACTTGCCCTCCAAACACAAATATTGTGGGTAATAAGTGGCTCTTTGGTATTAAACGGAAAGCTAATGGGGAGATTAAGCATTACAAAGCTTGGTTGGTTGCGAAAGAATTTTCTCAACAACCTGGGATTGATTACAATGAGATGTTTAGTTCGGTAGTAAAAGCAACTACAATTCGAACAATTTTTTCCCTAGCTACTATTTCTCAATGGAAAATTAGACAACTTGATATATCCAATGCCTTCCTGCATGGACACCTTGAACAAAACATCTTTTTGGCTCAGCCACCCGGATTTGTTGATTTGATTCATCCGAATTATGTATGTAAATTGCAAAAGTCTTTGTATGGGCTTCGACAAGCACCAAGAGCTTGGTTTCATCGGTTGAGCACTTTTTTGTTACAACTTGGTTTTCAGGCTTCCAAAGCAGACACGTCATTGTTCATCTATAAACAGGGTAATATTTAGTGCTTCATTTTGATTTATGTTGATGATATTTTGATCACATGTTCAGATCCTATTAAGTTGGAAGCTTTCTTACAAGCTCTAAAGTTAACCTTTCCAGTTCGTGATCTTGGTACGTTGAGTTACTTCTTGGGAGTTGAGGTAATTTCACTGTCTTCTAGATTCTTGTTGTCACAAAAAAAATATATTATTGATCTTCTGCAGCAGTTCAATATGCGTGATAGTAAACCAACTTTAACTCCTATGGCATCTACTCTACCCCTATCAAAACATGGAGGTGAACTAATGGTTGATGGAGAAAAATTTCAACAACTTATTGGTTCACTGCAATATGTCACTCTAACCAGGCCTGACATCTCCTTCACCGTCAACAAGCTGGTACAATTTATGCATCAGCCGACACAAAAACATTAGGCTGCTGCTAAACGATTGTTTCAATATCTAAAGGGTATTGCCTCTATGGGTCTTTTCTTTTCCAAGTCTTCCTTAATTTCACCGTAATGCTTTATGGACAGTGATTGGGCCAGCTATCTCGATGATCAAAAATCCACTTTTGGGTATACGATTTACTTGGATACCAATTTAATCTCTTGGTCTTTGAAGAAACAGTCCACAGTTGCTCGATCCTCAACCGAGAGTGAATACCGATCTATTGCTCATGCTACTTCTGAAATCATGTGCCTCTTATCCTTATTATCTGAACTTAGGTATCATGTTTCTCCAGCAACACTGTGGTGCGAAAACATTGGTGCAATCTACTTGACCTCTAATCCGGTCTTTCATGCTCGAACAAAGCACATTGAATTAGATTTTCACTTTGTCTAAGATCAGGTTCAATGCAAACAGATTCAAATCAAGTTCATCTCTAGTTAAGATCAAATTGCAGACATTATGAAAAAACTTTTGAGTTCTCGTTTATTCTTACGACATCGTGATAAGATTCGACTTATGTGTTCACCATCTACAGCTTGAGGGGGGCTGTTAAGATATCATTAGCCAAGTCAACACGCAGATATATTCTTGGCTCAATTCCATGTTGTTAATATTTTACTGTTTCTGTAATCTGTTATACTCCTTGATTCTTGTTATTTACTTTGATTTTCCTTTGATTTGATTAGGTTTGTATTTCCTAATTTGTAGCTAATTCATCTCATGTAAATGGCTATTTAAAAGCCACAGTTTTCAATAGAAAAATATAACAAACACTTCCATAACTCTGATTCTTCTTATTTCTAGTTTGTACATCACTAATGAAGGCTATATGGTTGGTGCTGCATGTTTTGCTCTACTATAAACATTTTAAGGAATCACGCATCCTTTGCTGCATTATTTGTGCTGCATTTTTTCTTTGGTGGTGTCTTTGTTAATTAGGTTTGTGCAGCAACTGTGATTTTCTTTTCTGGGCTTTTTTATGTTCATTGGATAGGTGATTTGTGACTTTTTGCAATTGTATATTCTTCTATTATTCAATGATAATTAAGGGTGTTCCTTGGGAGTTTTGTAGTTGATTTATTTTCTAGTTAATGTCTTCTTTCTATGTTGTTTCTCTTCATCCATTGCGTGGCTTTTGGTGAACTAATTGAATGCCCATTATGTGGCTGTTGATAGTAGAAGTGGTGTGTAAAAATGCCATAGTTGATTATGGCAATTTACTTGGTGAATAATTTTCATATTTTTGTTGAAAGGAGCTAAATTTATCGAGAAGTTGTTCGTTTTATCTCAAGTATATTTGCTTTTGTTCTTTGTTATTTAAGTCACTTGAATTATTTCATTATTGTCTTTTTCATTAAAAGTTGTTAAGAGAAATCCTCTGTTAAGGTTAACACGAGTCGGTCGTGTTATTGGGTTTGAATTTCTTTCATAGGTAGTGAAAACGAGGGATAGTGTCAAGAGTTGAGCGAGTTGATTCCGTAAGGCCTTGTATAAAACTATTGTTGTCAGTAAAAGTATTAAGCTGGGTGAGGGCCCTACAGACGTAAACAAGATGTGTCGAACTACGTTAACAAATTTTTGGTATTAATTTGTTATTCTTTTCATTTTGTTCAAAAAACTTATAATGACTGCAGCCATTCATAATTTATACAAAACTACATTCTCAAAAAAAATTCATTAATTTTATACATTTAACGTGTTAGATGTAATAACAATTCATAAAAGGACAATACTTATATTTTATTAGATTACTAACAACTTTATGTGATATAGTCATATATATTAAATAAAATATTGATTTAAAATCTTTGAAAAATTCAAAATGTTTAAATTTAAGCAGAAATTAAGCAATTAAAATGTTAAACCAATTGATGAGATTGATGTTACAAGATTTAAATTTTGTAGTTATCTATGAGAATCTCAGATGACACCTTCACAACTAAATCTATAATAGTATGATTTATGTAAGAAGTAATATGCAGCATGAGATATTGTATGATGTAATATTTTTTTTCTTTTATAACTATGTAGCTAGTACAACGACTAAGATTTCCAATTAAATTAATTGACAAGATTTAATATTAATATAAAATAATAATATTTTGAGAGAGTCAAAGTCAATGATTTTCAAATGTAATACTTAGTTGAAGCATGTATTATCTAATAAGTTTATAACTAAATTAGATAATAAAAAGTTATGAGATATCCAAAATTTTAGATATAATATTACAATCCCTATTAAATAAAATATTTATTTCAATATATACTTATAAGAGAATGATTCTTAAGATAAGTTGTAAGAGTAGGATGACATTTAAAAGGTTCAACTCTTATGATAATAAATCTAATTTGAACTAGTGGCTTTATTTATACATGTGATGTGCAGTTAAATGGCTTTGAGACATTAAAAGATTCACGATCATTGTAACACCCCATTATCCTAGGGTACGCATCGGGACGCCAGTAGGTCATTCCGATATATATCCTAAGATAAGGAAGTGCTACCTGCGATCACTACTGAACTCCACATGGCATCACATACATTTTAAATAAATTAAAACTGTAACTGTAAATCACAAGATT
>JANQBM010000222.1:46762310-46776880 GCA_025594535.1 Erythroxylum domingense
ATTAATACTTTAATTCCATCAATTTACCCATGTCATAAAATCCTACTAACCTTGTCATAACAAATTAACTCCAAAAACTAATCTATCAATACCTCATAATTCATTTAAATCATGCTTAATAAATAAATAAAATTTTTTGGGGCCAACAGTTCTTCATATCGAGAACCAATATAGCATGAGCCCAAGCTGGATTATTGTATCTTCCTAAAGTAGGTTGATCAGAAGTACTTCAATTTTCTTCCATTTATTTGTAAAAATAAATTAATGTATATATCAAAATACTTAACACATAATTTCATTACACAATATGCATATCTATCTTATATAATATAGCTCATTTTGTATTATTACATTACACACAATTTAATTTCATGAAACATAATTCACTATAGGTCAAAAACTAACAATATAATTATTCAACATATATAATTAGTTAATTACACAAAACATACATAAACACTTTTCATTTCCAACAATCACAAAACATACATGAACACTTTTCATTTCCAACAATTACAAAACATTCATATAATAATTTCCATTTCCAAAAATTTCTAACAATTCCCATTTCCAACAATCACAAAACATTATTCCAACAATTGCCATTTCCAACAATCATAAAACATTCTTCCAACAATTTCCATTTCCATCAATCACAAAACATTTATAAAACAATTTTCATTTCCAGCAATCACAAAAAATTCATATAGCAATTTTCATTTCCAATAATTTCCAACAATTCCCATTTCAAACAATCACAAAACATTCATAAAACAATTTTCATTTCTAATAATTCCTATTTCCAATAATCACAAAACATTCATATAACAATTTCCATTTCCAACTATCACAAAACATTCATAAAACAATTTCTATTTTTAACAATTTCCAACAATTCCCATTTTCAATAATCACAAAATATTCATAAAACAATTTCCATTTCCAACAATCACAAAACATTCATAAAACAATTTCCATTTCCAACAATCAAGATAA
Source organism: Erythroxylum domingense (assembly GCA_025594535.1). Taxonomy (NCBI): domain Eukaryota; kingdom Viridiplantae; phylum Streptophyta; class Magnoliopsida; order Malpighiales; family Erythroxylaceae; genus Erythroxylum; species Erythroxylum domingense. The sequence goes on from JANQBM010000222.1 coordinate 46,763,307, forward strand.
AACAATTTCCATTTCTTATACAATTGTTCATTTCATACATATCTATTCATAACATAATGATCATGTTGAAGGATATATTAATAACATAAGGATCAAGTTGCTTCTTTGAAAATGTTTTTTTCTTATTTAAAGTTTTGAATCTTCTTTTCATTTCTAACAAACCATAATATTATATCTTAATAATGTAAAGATCAAGTTGCTTCTTTGAAAATGTTTTTTTTTCTTATTTAAAGTTTTGAATCTTCTTTTCATTTCTAACAAACCATAATATTATATATATCATTCTATATTTCGTTCTTAAATATATAAGTTGCTTTTACAATTTTTAATTGACAGTAATAAGTTTAAGTATAAATGATTAGAACCTACAACATGTTCACAACTTGAAAAAAAAGTAATTCCTTTTAGGATACATTTATTACATCACTACTTTCACACATTATCTATTATAAATATTTATGATTCTCTACACATATATATTACCTAATAATTCAATTTCAACATATTTTATACTCAATTTATTAATAATAATTACAATCGAATTATCATTAATTTACAATTACATAATTTTATACTTTACAACTTTATTTATCTAAAGTCAATACCCAATACTCAAATACTAAAAATAAAATACCATTTCACAAATATTAAGAATTTTTCAATGAATGATTTAAGTCTTTTACAAGTTTATATCTTTAATATTGTCAGTTTAAAATTTTAATTTAAGTTGTTTCAACTTTCAAGTTTCAACTTTCATACTTTCAATTGAATGATTGAATCAATTCAATTAATCACATATTCATATGAGGCCATGCATTTCATTCATCCAAAAGCTTATAATAAATTATCATAGATGTCTCTTAATCGAATAAACTTAAACCAATCTTTATTTTATAACCACACCAAAAATAAATCAACCAAACAATAATTCATCTCCAATTTTTAATCCAATCATGCAAATCACAAAACAAAACCATAAGCATAATGTCTCATTCAATTCAACATTGAATCCAATATTCAATTCAGAAATCACAATACCACCATACCACTGTAACCATTTCAACATTTCAACTCTGATATTCAATTCACAACATCACAAATTCACAACACCACCGTAAGTCAATAACCATTCAACTCCAATTCCAACCTACCAAATCTCATTCAATTCAATCCAATTCACAAAACCAATTCACAAATCTAACATTCAATCGATCACAATAAAAAATGCATTAAGCAGGAAAAAATTCACTGAAAAACACATAAAACAAACCCAAAAATAATTCACTATCTTCAACCTTCGGCTTTGGGTATTGCGTGGTGGTGATGTAGACATTCGATGGTCGGTGACGAGCAGTAATGACGACGTCGAAGGTAAAAGAAGAAGTCGAGCGGCGATGACATTTAGACGTGCAGAAGTGCGGGAGCGACAATGTGGTGCGGTGGTGGTGTGGATGTGATGCGGTGGTGATGTGTACGTGATGCAGTGGTGTGGTGGTGCGGTGGTGAGTGAAGAAGAAGAAGTTAGGTGAGAGTGAAGTGAGATGGTGAGTGGCTAGTACAGGTGAGAGTGAGACAGTGGGAGTGAGAGATGAGAAGGTAGAAGAAGTGGTGCGGGAGAAGATCAAAAGAAGCTGAATGAAGAAGGCAGCCACAACCTTTGTTTTTTAATTTTTAGGGTTAGTTTTTTAAAAATTTCAAATCGGTCCTTCAACTTTTAGAAATTATGGTACTAACCTGTATCCGGGAATGCCGGCCAGTACCGACCGATATTCATGACTAACACCGATGGAACGAATTCCATTCCGTTTACCGGCCGATATAGAATAGTATCCATTCCTTTGCGAAGAACCATGTTATCTGCTGCGGTATTTGTTTCTACTTTCTATCATTATCGCATCATTTTTTAAAGATTTACTCTTATGAATTCGTCTCTATAGAATTCTAATGCTACTCAAATATTATAAATATACTCAAACTTTCAACATTTTGAACTTAATTAAAAAATCAAGTAAAAAGATTTATAATTGAATTATATCGTTATATTTTAATTAAAATTAGATCAAATTATGTGATTAATTTAAATTGGATATAATTTCAAATATTTTGTAATACTTGATATAAAAATTAGATTAAACTGTACTTATTGTTCTCAATTCAACTAAATTGAAATAATTAAATATTATATACTTTGATTTATAATATAATTTACTTAAAAATTTTGTAAATTGAATTTCACTAAATTAAATATTTAATATATAATGTTTATTCATTACTTAAGACTATTAAAACAATTAGTTTAAAACCTTTTGATTAAAGATATAAAGGAAAATTTTAATTTTAAACTTTTCATTAAAATAAAAGTTACACTTAATGTTTAGGAGTGTCTAAAAAACTTTTACTATTTTTGAAACCTATTAAATTTAAATTGTAAATGATAAAACTTTTAATTCTATTAAGCTTTTGGTAGTTATTTGATTACATAGATTTTTAAAATTTTTACTTTTAACGAGACCTATCATTGCCAATCTAACTTGTACTAATAGTTCCCACCAAATAATATCAAAAGTACCAAATGAGAAAAAACAATATTCAAATTCCTTATTTCCCCATTTTTCATTATCATACCACTGTCTTTTTTCTCACTATGATGCAATTATTAGTGGTCTTGAAGGATAAGAGTTATAACTTCAAGATCATAGCCAACTAATAAATTGGACGTAGTGAAGATTAAGCCAACAGTTATATCAACTGGAATAATTCACTTCAATAAGATGCTTCATTCAACTTTAAGTCTTGACGTTATAAATGAGCAACAAGTATAGGAATGTTGAGTTGAGATTTTGCATTATAACTTAGTTGGAAAGTTATATTTAGATCTTGAGTTTGTTTTCCTCCAACAACCTTGTCAATTTTTAAGGACAAGCCCGAGAAAAAATTCTTTAAGGCATTAGTGTTAATGTAGTCCTTAAGTCGATGATAATGTTATCGTAAGATGATCCATTGAAATGGTTATACATTATCTTCTTATCTTTAAAGTTGACTACTTTCAGGTTAAGAGATTCAAATTTCTCTAAAAGATCAACCAAAAAGTAGCAACAACACACCATTTAAGTTTAATCAGCAAGTATTAGTGTTAGAATGAAAATTTAATAAAGAAGCAAACAATGAGATTTACATGAAAAACTCTCCAATGAAGGGAAAAAATCATTGGCCAAACCGACAAGTAAATCCACTAAGCTTAAATAAGGATTCACAAAGTTTAATATCTTACCCCACAACTATAAGTTTTCTCACAAAGTTTCAAGATTGAAATCCAAAGTTAATATGTCAATCAACAAACTCTTAAACTAATCCCAAAAATAATAAAAAAAGACAAGAATCCTATACTACTTGTTCTCTCTATATTTTTCTTCCCTTTTTGGTGTTTTAGCCGCCACTTTATATTCCAACCTATTTCTTTTCCTCTTTTATATTCCGAAATAAGATTTTTATACTATACATGTTCATATAAACTGTTGTGTAAGTAACTGTGGCCGTTCTAGCGTCACTTCAGTCATAAACGTACATAGTTATAGAATTACGACCGTGTATGTCATGAATATAGGCATTTACACAACGGTGCATGTCTTTTTCCTTCATTTCTTTCTTCACTTGATTCCAAAGACTTACATGGTTAATCCTCACAGTTGTGTAAGTTAAGTACATGGGCATGTACCACCTTATATGACCATGTCTCCCCAAAAGAGCTTCATCTAACTGTCATTCATCTTGTCATCACTCGTTCATCATTCCTATAAGCCATAAAAGTGTCAACAATCACTAAAAGTCTCAAAATAAGGTTGGACACTCAACAATCTCCTCTTCTAGCCTAATTATAGGGAAGACATGTTAAGCTTCAACAACTTGAGAGTCATCCCGATAAGCTTACTACAAAGTTCATGCTTGCTACTAAAAACCGCTTTAGTCAATATATCAACATCATTTAAGTTCGTATGAATCTTCTTCAACATCAATTGGTGCTCCTTAATCATAGACCTCAACTAATAATATCTAATATCTATGTGTTTTGGGTGATAATGATACATAGTATTTTTGCTTAAGTTAATAGTAGTTTGACTACTATAAAATACCATATAGTCTTCTTGCTTCACATCCAACTCTTGAAGGAATATTTTTAACTAGTTTTCATTGTAGCTATACTTTGTTTCAATCATAGATAAAGCTACACACTTTTGTAGCTTAGATTGCCATGAAATGGCTCCCCCTACAAGCTTGAATAACATATAAAAGAAGAATGACAAAGTTCTCACTTGTGAACTTCTTGAAATACAAACCATCATTGGCATAAGTTCCCTTGTAACTATAATTTGTCATAAAGGAATTGAACTTTCGATACCACTACCTTGGAGCTTGTTTCACCCATTTAAGCTTTTCTTCAACTTGCAGAATTTGGAGGGAGGCATTCAGGAGGTAGATCTAGAGGCTACAATCAGGAACAGTCTTCTAGCTCTCAACATATAGGTTGTGGTCAGGCCATAGTGTTTACCCTTACCCCTTAAGATTCATAGGCTTTGAATGTAGTGATATTTGGTATTCTTCTTGTCTTTGAATTAGAATATAGAGTTTTGATAGATCCGGGAGTGACCCATTCTTTTATGTTGCCTAACTTTATTGTGAGACTAAAAGTACCATTAGATAGAATAGAAGAATCCTTATCCATATCCACAACTCTTAATGATTCCATAAAGGTAGATTTGATCTACTATTTGTCTCACATGGATATTAATGGTAGGATATTGACAACAAATCTTATAGTGCTGTCGGTTATGGATTTTGACCTAATATCAAGGATGGACTAGTTGTTTAGTCATTATGTTGCCATAGATTGTAGAGAGAAGAAATTGGTGTTTCGAATTCCAAGTGAGGTGGAGTTTACTTTTGAGGGAGATAAAAGGACTATCCCATCTAACATAGTTTTGATGTTTCTGCTCAACAAGATGCTTAAATAGGGGTGTTAATGGTTATTGGCTCCAATCAAGGATACCTTCAAACTATTCCAATAGTTTAGAAGATTCTAGATATATTTCTTGAAGAGTTATTGTGGCTACCTCTAGAGAGAAGTATCAAGTTTTGTTTTGATTTAGTACCCAGTACAACTTTGATTTCTACACCTCTATATATAATGACACTTACAAAGTCAAAGGAACTAATAAAATAATTACATGATTTATTAGACAAGGGTTCATCAGGCCTAGCATATCAATATAGTGTGCATTAGTATTGTTTTTAAAGAAAAAGGATGGTTCTCTCTGGTTGTATGTTGACTACAGGTAGTTGAATAAGGTGACCATTCGTAATAGGTATCTATTACCTTGAATCGATGATCTATTTGATGACCTTCAAAGTGCTAGGTGTTTTTCTAAGATTGAATTAAGGTCTAGATATCATTAACTAAGCATCAAAAGAGAGGATATATCTAAAACTATCTTTAGCGCTCAATATGACCATTATGAATTCCTAGTAATGTCATTTGGCCTTAATAATGCTCCAATAGCTTGCATGGATCTAATGAATATAATGTTCAAATTATTCTTGGATAGGTTCGTAAGTTTCTTTATCGACAACATTTTGGTGCATTGCCTAACAAATAAGGAACACACCTAACATTTGAGAGTGCTATTGTAGATAGTTTGAGAACTTCAGTTTTATGTAAAGTTCTCGAAATGTGAATTTTGGCTTGAGAGTGTCATATTTTTAAGACACGTGGTACTTTTGGAAAATCCTACTTTCTTATGACTCAGTACAACTAGTTAATAAGTATGATTTAAAAGAATTTGCTTATAAGAGTTAAATAATCAGCAATGAGCTTAGTAAATAGAGTCCTGAACTAGTAGTTGTTAATGATAGCTATCTAGATATAATCAACTATAACTGCCATTTTATTTCTATCATATATTATGTAAATACATGCCTTTTTTAAAATAGACTCTGTTGTAATTATGGGATATGGTTTGTTGCAATTAAGGCATATGATATGTTGTAACAACTCTATTTAATCAAGAAAAATCTCAAGCTATGGGGATTCAAACTTTTACATAAAAAATTATGTTTGGCGTGTTTTGTTTTGTTATAGTATCATTTTTTTTTCTTCTATTTTATTTCCTTATAAATCTTTTCTGGTATTATTGGTTCAGTTGGGAATCTCTTATAATTGCAATCATGGAGAAATCAGAGATAGCTTGTGTCAAGTTTTTAAGCAAGAATTATTTTGCATGGGTATTTCAGTTTCAAATTTATGTTCAAGGGAAAGAATTGTGGGGAATTATTGATGGTATGGATAGTAAGCCGACTGATCCAACCAAAGCTATAGAGTTGGTAGCCAAGGATGCTCGAGTTAAGAGCTAGATGTTGCAAACTATGGACTCTTCCATTATTGTCAATCTTCAACCTTATAATACAAATTTCATCACTTTAACTTATAGCTTACAGTGAAGCATCAATTTTTGTACAAAAACTGATGTCGAGAAAGAGTGAGAGGCTTTGTAAGGATGTCAGCAATTTATTAATCTGTAAATATGTGAGGAAGAGTAATAACACCATTATTGAATGACTTCTCAATGTTTTGATTTAATTTATAGTGATGTCTGGGGGATTTCACCTGTTATATCTCATGCTCATTACAAGTATTTTGTGACATTTATTGATGATCACAGTCGTTTTACTTGGATATATTTCTTGCAAACCAAATATGAAGTCTTTGATGCTTTTCAAAAATTCTTAGCTTTGGTTGAAAATCAATTTTCTAAAAACATCAAAATTTTCCATTCTAATTCAGATGGGAATACATTTCTACAAATTTCCAATAGTTTCTTCAACAAAAGGGAATTGTTTCTCAAAGGGGTTGTCCATATACACCCCGATAAAATGGCATTGCTGAGAGGAAAATTGTCATATTCTTGATGTGGTCCGCTCTTTATTCATTGAATCTGCGGTACCATCAAAATTTTGGGTTGAAGCTTTGACTACTACAATACATTTAATCAATCTTATTCTTATTACTGTTCTGATCAATCAAACACCATACTTCCTCCTCTATCACCAATAACTTGAATATACCCATCTCCATCCATTTAGATGTGTTAGTTTTGTTCTTCTTCCTCCTTATGAAAGCACAAAGCTCTCTCCTCAATCAGTTAGATATGCTTTTCTTAGATATGCACCATACCAGAAGGGTTATATATGTTTTGATCCCTCCACTCAACGAATTTGAATTTCTTGTAATGTTATATTTTTTTGACCAACAATATTTCTTTCCTTTTTATGGTGTCACTCTAAACATTTCTAGTCACTCCTTTCTTCCTTCTTTTGAAGAACAGTCAAATCATCTTAATAATAATCCTCTTGCTCCGGTTATATGTTTTAAACCTGGAATTGTGTATACAAGAAGAAGCAGTAATAAGGTTTAAACTAGAGACATTCTTCATGAGTTATCAGCTCAACCAATACCTGGTATAACTCTCTCACATCCTCCGCAGTCTTTTACCATTAATTCCTGATATTGACCTACCACAACTTCGAAGGTCTACTCACACCATACATCCTCTAAAAAGGTATGGATATTCTCCTGAGAGATTTAGTTCTCATAACTCATTTGCTGCAACACTGTCATCTATTATGATTCCTAGATCTTACTCAGAAGCTATGAAGTTTGATTGTTGATGGAAAACTATTAAGGAGGAACTTGATGCTTTACAGCAAAATAACATATGCGACATTGTATCTTGTCCATCTTCAGTTACTCCAATTGGTTATAAATGGGTGTTCTCTATCAAACTGAAATCTAATGGGTCATTCAAATAGTGTAAAGGTCGACTTGTGGCTCTTAGAGATGGCTAATAATATAGGATGAATTACGAGGAAACTTTTGCTCTAGTTTCCAAAATGACTACTATTCGTACGATCTTGGCTATTGTAGCTTCTCAAAATTGGGATATCAGTAAGATGGATGTCAAAAATGCATTCCTTCATGGTGATCTTAAAGAAATATTATATGTGTGATCCACCAAGTTTGACAATCGTAATTACTGATGTTTGTCATTTGAAGTGCTCCTTATACGGGCTTAAGGAGGCTCCTCGCGCTTAGTTTAAGAAATTTCAGCAAACTCTTCTTCATTTCTCTTTTGTGCAAAGCAAGTATGATCCTTCACTATTCTTGCATAAGACTCCTATTAGTATTGTTCTTTTACTTGTTTATGTAGAAGATATTGTAATCACTAAAACTAATTTTGTTAGAATTGAACAACTTAAAGCTTCTCTTTATACTTGTTTTCATATGAAAGATCTTGGGTCCCTTTCCTATTTTTTGGGGCTGGAAATTCACAGAAGCAGCAAAAGTATTTTTATGAATTAACACAAGTATCTCAGTAACATAATTCAGTTGGCAGGCTTACAAAATTCAACGCCAGATGATACACCGATGGAAGTCCATATTAAATATCGTAAAGATGAAGGTGACCTTCTTTCAAATCCTACGTTATATTGACACCTAGTTGGGAGTTTAGTTTACTTGACAATCACTAGGCTAGATATATCATTTGCAGTCAACTTGGTGAGTCAGTTTATGGCTTCTCTAAGTCATTTACATTTGGCAGCTGTTAAGCGAATTATTTGCTATCTTCTGGGTACCTCCAATCGTGGCCTATTTTTTTCCATCTAGTTCATCACTTCAACTTATAGCTTACAGTGACATTGATTGGGCTGGTTGTCTTGGTACGCAACGTTCTACTACTAGATGGTGTGTATACTTGGGTGATGCATCGATCTCTTAGAAATGAAACAAGAACGTGTTTCCAAATCCTCAACTGAAGCGAAATATCATGCAATGTCTATAACATGTTCTAAAATTACCTGGTTACACAGTTTACTTTCTTAATTATGTTACTCATAATCTATCTTACTGTACTCCATGTTGACAACATCAGTGCTTATCAAATTGTGGCCAATCCAGTCTATTTTGAACGTACCAAACATAATGAGGTTGATTGTCATTCAATTTGAGAAGCATTTGATAATGGTGTTATTACTCTTCCTCATATATCTACAGATCAACAAATTGCTGACATCCTCTCAAAGTCTCTCACTCTTGCTCGATATCAATTTTTTATACACAAATTGATGCTGCTTGACTCACCACCATCAATTTGAGGGGGGTGTCAATGATAGCTATCTAGATATAGTCAACTATAACTGTCATTTTATTGCTATCATATATTATGTAAATATTTGTCTTTTTTAAAATAGATTCTGTTGACCAGGCAACACCTTTCATGGCATTTATTAGAACAATAGTTACTTGCTTAGTGAAATGCAATACTCCTGATCGATCAAGAAGAGGAATTTCTTTATTGGTTACCTAAATAATAGGTTCCAAAAGATATCTTCTTGAACCAAATTCCTATCTTCTTGAACCAAATTCCTTAGTGCCTTCTTGAAGAACTAAGTAGAATGAAGAATCCAAGTTCTAAGATTTGGCCTGAAGAAACTAGTGTCTCTCCATCTCTTACGGATTGACCTATAAACAATGTATCTAGATCGGTATAATTTGTAGGAATTGACATCAGAAAACAGTAGACAAGAAGCTTCATAAAGCCATCCATTGAACCTCTCATGCCTATCATGCAATACTTATAATAATCCCAACCTAGTGGAGAAGGATTTACATGGGACTGAGAAGATGAAATAGAAAGCTAACTGGGGCTATCAAATTGATTAAGCTATGTTTGGTTGAACGTAAGGTTCTTAGTCAAATGGAATATTATGTAACATAATGGAATGGTTTATAATGGAATGAAATGTAAATGAATGTAATGTTAGAAAATTGTTATTTAGGAGGAATAGAAGGATTCATATATAATATAGTGAAATGTTATTTAGAAGATGGATGGAATAGAATGTAATATATGTATAATAATAATTAATGACTATTCTACCCTTGATAGAAATAAAGAAATGTATTATCATGCTGCTTACTATTAGGGGGTTTAAGGTATACTTGGTATTATAGAAAATTATTGAGGGCACATTATGTAGTACATATTTATCATTTTACATTCCATCATAAACCTCTAAAATAAGAAGTAACTAATTTTTTACCATTTAGGATGAAATATGATGTAACATGAAATTCTTCCCTTCCATCTTATTCCATTCCATTCTATTATAAACTTTCATCCTAAATGATAGAATAATATTACATTTCATTTTATTTTATTTCATTCTATTACTAACTTCCCTATCAAATATAACCTTAAACTAGCTATATGATGCCTAAACGTCCCAAAAGATGTAGTTTTGCAAAGATTTTACTCTGCCTCACACATCAACATACAAAGTCTTTCCCGACGATTTCATTCATGATGAAATGAAATTCATCGCCAAAAGACAACATATTGTGACGATTAAAAGAATTCATCACTAAAACTTACCGTTTAGCGACATAATCAAAAAGCGTCACAAGAGTGAAAACCTTTAGCGACGTATAGGAAAAATCGTCACCAAATGCTGAATATTTCATGACCTTTAAGAAAAATTGTCACTAAATGATGCATAATGGGTGACGATTTCACATATTCGTTGCTAAATAATGAAATGGCGATAACTGGTCAAACATTTGGCGCCGAATTCCCAAAATCGTCACCAAAAGGTCAATATTTGGTGACGAAAGTTTCATTTGGTCGCAAAAGCTTATACATTCGGCGACGAATTTTTGTCATCGAAATCGTCACCAAATGGTGCACATGATGATTGACATTTTCATAAATTATTAAACTAACATTTTTGTAGTCTATCATACTTAAGATATGTTTTATTATATATTTGTTTTGAATATTTACAACGTATTATTAAAAAAACTCACAGCATAATTTTAACTGTTAAATAGTATTATTAATTAATCATTAGTATTTACTAAATTGCAAAATTATGTTATAAAAATTTTAAATAATTTTATCAATATAATAATACAATATATGGAGTAGTATGAATTTTGAATTAGAAGTTACCCAATTCATACAGTCATTTTTTTTAACCAGAGCAATAACAGTCCATATTTAATAGTACGAACTTGAGCCCTAGGTGGTAGATATGTTGTTTGTCAAATTATTACAGATACAACAATAAATAAATTTTAAAGCTGAGTTCAGTTGATTGACTCGCGAACTGACAATGATACAATTATTTATTTGGATTCCAAGTAATATGAGAGTCGGTAAAGGTAAATGAGTCGCCAATGTTTGGATTCCCTAGAAGGGTCCTTACACGTTAAAATGCATAAATTGGAACAGTAATAGTTGTTCCCTCAAGTGTAGGGTTTTTCACACTCTCTGGCAACAACTTTTCCACTATAGCTAAATTTGTAGAGGATGTAGTGAATAAGTCACTAGATTGAGTACCTAAAACACAATCAGTATAGAAGTTCGATATTGTCATATTAGTAAACTATTAAAATGAGCTGAAATTGGAGTGACATGCATACATGCATGAGCAAACGAAGTATTTGGAATTGACGAACTTCCCAAAACAATCGATTTCCCTAATCCTTTACGGACTGTTGTGACATCGCTCCTGCCTCCATGGCCATACATTTCATCTTTGAGACTCAAGGAAGCTTAAAACAACATGTAGTGTAAGCCATCAAATGTGAATATATATAATAGCTTCATAAAAGGATATGAGAATAAGGAAAGTGATGTTGTTCGGATGATACTAAACACCTTGAAGCAGAAGATCAGCCATGGAAGGCAAACGATGATTAGTATATGAAGTGGAAATTGTTTCTGCATTATTGGTTTTCTCAGTAGGGATAATTTTACCACATTCCTCCCAACGGAATGAATTAGGGCCATCCAGAACTAGTCTCCATGTCGACATTCCTTCATTAATAATTTTAAGAGGTTTATTCTGTAAAATTTGATTTAGAAAAAAAATGATGATATGTTTAATTCCAATTTCGCTGACAACTGAAACTGGTCCAGTTGAGCACTTATACATCTTTAATGTGCCTAATGATATGAAAGTTACCCTTACTAAAATTTCAAAACTTTATTATGTAATTTGTATCTAATGCAAAATTTAGAACTTAAAGTAGAATACACATTACTATGTTCTTCATGTACATAAATATAGAATTATCTATATGTCTCTATATTACTATTAATGGACATGAAAAAAGGTAACATACTTTTGAAACAATTTCATCAATGTAGAAACAAAGCTTTCATGAGATTAAATGTTAAACATTGGTGGGAAGATAGACATAAAGAAATAACTAAGATAAACAGTAAATCATCTTCAAAACACAAACATAAACACAACTCTTACATCAAATGCATAATTAAGAACTCACAATAAACACCTAAAGGGTTTAAGTGAAACATCAATCCCCTTTAATCTGGACAGTAACACACAAAATAGTGGGCGTCTACCTATTTTAAGTTATCTAAGAAAATACCTGTGTGCTTTACAGGTGTAGAGGAAAGCCCAAAGTCACAAATGCCAAGCAGGATGTATTCAAATAAGTTCCTCAATAGGCAAAATCCAGAAGCAACTTGAGAAGATTCAGTAACAGTGAGGTCATCTAAATCGATTCGATTCCAAAAACTAGCTAAGCAAAATCCAAACTCTCCAAAGACAATGTGCAAATAACATAACACAAAGAAATAAAAAATAAGTAAAAAACACAAAGAATTCAACTTTAGCACCACAGAAAACACTCCATGTACAGATCTACATAAAGAACGTCCAGATCCACCCTAGAAGGATAAAAATCACAACTTTATCATAGAAACAATGGTAAAATACTTGTTTTCTTTCTCCCGTTATCTCTAGAGCCAAATGTAAACATCACAGGCAAATAGGAGAAAATCGATCGAAGAGATACTAAAACTTATGACAATGTTCCAAGATTGACAAACAAAGAGCCGATCTATTCAATAAAAGATGTAGAAATGAAAACCACAACTGAAAATACAATAGATAGTAAAAAAGAAGTGACAGGATTACAGACCGTGTTTTGATCAAGTCAATGGCTTTGATATGTGGGTAAGATGTCGGAGATCACTAGTTTTAGGAAGACTTGACGGAGACCACAGAGGAAGAATTGATCAAAAATAAAGGTAAAACTTTTTTAAGAACAATAAAGAACACAACTTAAAACAATAAAGAAGTAAAGAAAATGCAACGGCATTTCGCAAAGTTTTCCAAAATTTGTAGCTAAATTATACTTTTAGGTGATGAAAACATCCATCGTCAGTAAAACAAACAATTTTTACAACGATTTGCAAAATGTTGTACATTTTGCGATGCTAAAAATTATTTCGTAGCCAAAGCGTGGCATTTTATGACTAATATTAACTTCGTCGCAAAATGTGGGAGATCAGAGTAATATAACTACTTCGTTTCAAACGTATTGGTGACGGCTATATGATATCATAGCTAAAGTGTAACACCCCACTCCCACCGAACCCGAACCCGATATCGACAGTGATATCCGAATCCGTGCCCCGCGAGGGTGGCGT
>JANQBM010000222.1:46776980-46787404 GCA_025594535.1 Erythroxylum domingense
ATTTTAAAAATATTGTGGTTTACAATTAATGCTTTATTGTTCAAATTAATGTGATGCCATGTGGAGTGACTGTAGTGTTCGCACGTAGCTCTCCCTTATCATAGGATATGTACCAGAATGACCTGTGGGCGTCCCGGTGCATGCCTTACGGTAAGGGGGTGTTACATTTATAGAAATGTCTATTGTAATGATTGTATAAGTGATCTTTTGACTTAGGATATTCAAAATATCTCATATAGAGATTGTTATATTTATATTACTTACTACCTATCTTAATCAAGAGTAGTTCGATAAATAGTCATTAAATATTATATAAATCATATAAAGATAGTTGAATGATGATTATGTGATTGGTTATCTTAGAGTAATTAAGGAGAATGTTTTATTATTCTTTATTAGTATTGATTTAAGAAATGTTTAACCTAGATAAAATGATACTTTAAAATAGTTTTCAAATGTGATTAAAAAAATTCATACTTTATGTTCAATCATAATATTACATGTCAAGATGATTAAATTATACGAAAATCATACATAGCGGTTAGTTAAAATCACTTTAATATTTCTAATATTTGGATAATCGTATTATATTATTAGACCTCAATTTTAATATATGGAAATACATTATTTAATTAAAAATTAAAAATTAATTAAAAGAGTTTAATTTATATACTCCTAAGTATCTAAGATTACAACATATATTTATACTCAACATATTTAAGAATTTAATATATCACACACACAAAATAATTGAATTGAGAAAAAGTAACTGAATCAAATTGAGTTTAAAATTTTATAATAAAAATGTAAGATATTTAATAAACAGAAATTAATATTAAACATTATATTTATTTAAAAAGTAAATTAATCAAGTTGAAATTAAAAATTTATAATCAAAATATAAATTATTTGACAATTAAAAACCAACATTAAAAATTTTATTCACGTAAAAGATGTAATATCTTTCTTTTTCAACACAAACCTCGTGCATATAAAGTACCTATTTCACTCACAGTACTTTGTCGTCTGAACATTTGTTGATACCTGAAACTAGGGATGGCAATGGATGAGTTTGAAGCTCGGTCGAGCCTAGGAAACACAACCTGAGTCCGAGCTTGAATGAACTTGGACGACCTAAGGCTCAATCGGGTCTATCCTGATCTGAACTTTTCTTATTAACTTAAAATTTAAAAAATAATGTTATTTTCTCAAAAAATTACAGACTTTAGACCGAGCCGAATCAGACTTGGGCTCTATTGTTTATGTACACATCGAAAATCATGCTTTGAGTTTAGGACTAGATGCATGCGCTTATATTGTATGACACCTAGTACAAGTGAGCTTTCATATGTTCATCAATTGAATTTGAAGTTCACATAAATATCTTACAGTTGGATAACCTTCCAATTTTATAATGTTTGATCACTTAAAAATATTTGACCTAGCTGCTTTGACATCCAAGTAATTTGTCTTGTTTAATCATAAAAGACATATGCCTTCGTACTCGGGATTCAACCTTTGCAAAGAAGCATGTGATGCTTTAGATATATAGAGATTGGTTAATACAATTATACCTTTCGATAGGGTTTCATTTGTTGGATTTCTTGTACTTAAAAAGATTCAAACAAAAATTAACAGACTCATAAGTTTTGGTGGAAGATAACTTCAGGAATTCCCCGTTTCGTAGGAATTAAATTTAGGGGTTTCAGTTTAATTATTAAATTGCATTTGCAACCTTTAAATTAACAAGATATCAGTACATAGAAACATATGATCCACCTTAATTTAACTTTGAAAATCTCAAAGGATGTAGTTTCGCAAAAATTATATTCTATTGTAGTTGCTTTGAATTGTTTCTGTCGGTTGCTTAATACAAAGCAACTATATTAATAGCTATTAATTTTCCATAAGTAAAATGCAGGCAAAAAAATTAAACATGCAATAAATAAATTAACAATCAAAATTTGGTAACGTAATTCAGCACACTCGACCTATATCTGTAGGGCCCTCACCTAGCTTAATCACTTTTACCGAAATACAATAGTTTTATATAAGGCTTTACTGAGCCGGCACCACTTACCCTTTGACACTATCCACTCATCCTCACACCCCATGAAAGTATTTCACTCATAATAACACGACCACCTCATGCTAACCTTAACAAAGGATTTTTGCTGAACGTTACCGAATAAGGAAAATATAATCTCAAAACAATAATAACATAAATGAAAGAAACACTTGAGTCAAAGGACACTCTACTATATGTGCAGTTTCATCAAACCGAAATCATAGGAAGTTATCCAATAAGAATTCTGTTATGAACCTTAGAAACAATCACTGAAATATTTTGCGCACAACAGCCACAAAAATCATCAAACAAATATGTGTTTCATCACCGAAACATTACAAAAGCACAGCTGCAACAACTACCCATTGACTACTCATTTTTCACTCACAAAAACGATTATACAGCTGTCCAAAAATGTTCCTTTATGCATATAGAACAAAGCAACAAAGATTGCTCAAAATCATCGAAATTGCAACCGCCAAAGATAGCTCAAATTGCCAAAAATATAACTGCCAAATCACTAAAAATTTTGCCGCATTATCTTCCATAAAACATGGTGATCTTATCTCCAATAAATCATATCTTCTATAGGATTTTATTCTTCACACTATCTTATCTTCAAGAATCCCACCCAAAATTTCTTATCATAATCATATACCAAATATATTGAACTACAAATAAAATCCAAAATAATTAATTAGATAATTTAACAAATATCTTAAAAAACTTTAAACATCTGTAACTAGCTACATAGGATAAACAAGTCAATCATTTTACAATACTTTTTGTCTTCCATTTAATGGTGAAACGAAACAAACCATTGAATAAATATTCATTTTGTTTCATCTTGGTAGGAGAGGGAAGTTGAGCGGTATATTGGATCATATGAAATTGTACAACATGTGGGGTCGTTAGCTTACAAATTAGCATTACCACCAGAGTTATCACAGATTCATGATGTGTTCCATGTTTCAATATTGAGATAGTATCGATCAGATCCTAGTCATGTTATATCGAGTACTGAGATCGAAGTTACAATTGACATGATTTATAAAGAGGAGTCAGTGGAGATATTAGATAGACAAATTAGGAAATTAAGAGACGGGAGATTCCAATGGTGTGAGTTTTGTGGAGTCATCATCGTTCTACAAGAGTGGCGACTTGGCAGGTAGAGGACGAAGTTCGATGTCAATATCCTCAATTATTTGGATCCTCAGGTACGTAATTTAATTTTGAGGGAGAAATTCTTTTAAGAGGGGGAGATCTGTAAAGCCCACATAGTAATAAACAAAACTTACCCAACAGCCCAACCCAACCCACAAACCATTAAATATGCATAAAAGACAAAATCTGGAATTTTGAAGAGTACAAACAAAAACAGCTACTTCATCTTTTCTCTGAATTGTTCTAGTTGGTAAGTGTGTCTAAATGTACCATTTTGTCTCACATGTAACACTTCTCTTATGTCTCACTGGGTTTGTTTTGTAGCAAATTTGGAGGAAGTTGTGGAGGTTAACAACCCCAAAAGCCCTTAACACTTAGGTAAATTTCCAGCTCCCATTTTATGTCTTCTTTTGTGATTTTTGGATCATCTTACACTAGTTTATAGTCGGTTTGCATGTTGTGATTGTTTGGGACAATAATTGAAGTTTAATGAAGGGATAAAAATGGACAAAATGTGGTTCAAAAATGATAAAAGAAGAGGAGATAGGACAAGAGAAGAGGGTGAAAAAGATGACATTTTTTTGAAAATTTAAGTTGCATGTAGGGGCGGAATAGGAAATGCAAAAAGTGAAGGGGTAAATTTGGAATTTACTTCCAAGAAGGGCATTTTTGGTATTAATTGA
Organism: Erythroxylum domingense; assembly: GCA_025594535.1. Lineage (NCBI taxonomy): Eukaryota > Viridiplantae > Streptophyta > Magnoliopsida > Malpighiales > Erythroxylaceae > Erythroxylum > Erythroxylum domingense. The sequence goes on from JANQBM010000222.1 coordinate 46,780,896, forward strand.
AATGGATGAGGGTAAAATGGGACTTTTAATTAGTTAAGGGTATTTTAGTAATTATGGTGGTTAGGTTAGTAAGGATATTATTTTTATAATTAAGAATAAATTAGAAAAGAGAATAATGTTGGATTATTAAATGTAATTGGTTGGAAATTTTGTGTAAATTAGCCTAATAGAATTTTGTAAATTCTAGGTCTGAAGATTCGATTAAGGAGTAATTTGGAGTATCAATTAGTTGAGTCCGAAATCGAAGTAAGGATAATCTTGGACTTTACTTTTAAACTAGAGTATCATTTTGTTATTAATAAATTATATTTTGAATTAGTCATTAATTAAATTATTGATTAATGGTTTTATACATAAATTCCAAGGTGTTTTGTGTTTATATTTTGTTATGTATATTGAAGTGTATTGATTGTTAATTCGGTGAAATGTGTTATTAAATAGAGATTGGTTGATAATATCTTGTGAATAATTGGTAAATATTGAGAATCGGTGGCAGATTGAGAATCGATGGCTTGTCTAGGATAAGCTATATTTGATGGTCTTAGATGGATAGATTGTGTCGAAATGAGCAGATGGTGGCTAGGTATCTCTCCGTGGAGTAGATACTGGAACATTCTGAGTCTCGAGGATGTTCTGTGCTGATAGCTAGGTACCGAAGTGGTACCGGGATATCCTGAATCTTGGGAATATCATATGTCAATGGCTAGGTACTACAATAATACCATGGTACCAAGAGAAATTGAGAAATTAAGGTACTCTGTGTCAATATTTATACATTTAATTACATTTTCACTTGGTGAGAGATAATTGATGAGTTGAAACGAGTTGGCAAACTATTGGATGTAAGCCTACTAGGTTAAGCAGGGCCCCGACAATTAAGTTAATAATGAAATAAAGCATAAATGACAATTATGTATTAATATGTGTGTTAATCGTTGTTTGGTAAAAGTTTTGAAATGCTTGTTAATTGTTTGGATTAGACTGAGTAATGTTAAGAGCATTCATATTATATGTATGTTTTAATCTCTTGACTAAGTTTCATAGTTAACCATTGACTTATTTATTTTTAATGGTATGATCGGTTATCCTTACTGAGTAAGCAGCTTACCCCTTGCCATTATTTTTTAGGAGAATGAGTGAATGATAACCCCAGTGTATAGGACAGACAGGTGAAGTTTATGTTAGACCAGCAAATTAATTGAGTAAAGTTATTCGATTGTATATATTTTTTAATGTGACAATTTGAGTAGTTTTGTTGTATAGAATATTTTTGTATTTTAAAAATAATCATCTCTTTTAGAATTAACGAGGGATTGGATGACTAATGGTATGTTTTGGGAACTATATAATTAATTGTGGTTTAAGAATTTTGGGACCGTTACATAAACAATCAGCAATGAGCTTAGCAAATGGAGTCCTGAACTAGTGGTAACCACTGCAGATAAGAGTTAGAACAATATAAAATTTGAACTATCAACGATGGGTATTTGTAATCCGTTAATGCACGCTCATTGACACATAATCCACTAATGTTGCTTCCTCTTTTCCTATTATAACCAAACAAAATATTGCATTGGCAGATCAAAGTAGGTAGTTCATGCCACATTGAAGTATATTTACAAGATGATAAAGCAGTAGGAAGGGTGAACATCATCAACATTTAGTATAATTTGGATAGGATACACGCATTGTCCAAAAAAATCTTCCATAATGTGTCTATCATGGCCTTTCTACCGAGGATCAAGCATGGTGACAGTGATATCATTAGTTGAGGTTGACTTATAATAACTAGAAGAGGACTCTGGTTCAGGCACATTCCTTTCAGTGAAAAAGCCTGGCTGCTTTGGTTGAGGTAGTGTACTCTCTCCACCAAGCATCAGAACTACATTTGACATGTTTGGCCTGTCTTCAGGTCTCTGCTGCACGCATAACAAACCTATATGAATGCATCGTATTATTTCAGAAATGACGGCTGCTTCACCTGAAATATCCTCAAGCAGTTCCAGCGGCCTCTCTTCCAGCCACAGCCTCCATGCCTACAACAAAGGTAAATGTCAAGTTCAGTTTTAGTTCTTTGTTTGTATAGAAAATATTTTAAAACCTTTCACTCATTGAGCCTCGAGGTTTGATAATTTTATGAATACTGTTCCTAGAAGAGATCATTGAAACACTTCTTTGTGGTAGTAGAAGTGAACATACTTCTTCCATATAAGTTTATAGACTATGGCTTTACTTACATGTCCAAGAAGGTTGTGATGATGGTTTTGACTGTAAAATCCTCTGTTTCTTCTACCACTAGCAATTTCTAGTACTAAAACTCCAAAGCTAAAGATATCAGACTTCACAGAGAATAGCCCATCGACAGCATACTCAGGAGCCATATAGCCGCTGATAAACAACGTTTGTAAACTATTAGGTAATAGGTGAATCCTTTTAGAAGTAAGGGGAACAAAAAGAACATAAGCATGCAAACTTACTATGTGCCCACAACTCTATTTGTGTTGGCCTCAGTTTGGTCACCCCCAACTATTCTTGCCATGCCGAAGTCTGAAATCTTCGGATTTAAATCATTATCAAGTAAAACATTGCTGGCTTTCAGATCTCTGTGGATAATTCTGAGTCTAGAATCCTGATGAAGATATAGAAGTCCTCTAGCAATTCCATCAATTATGTTCAAGCGCTTTTGCCAATCCAGTAATTTGCTTCTTGTTGGGTCTGACCAAGTTACTCAATTGACATCAGTGTTATCCAATGGAAAAAAAAAGAGGTGAAATTCTGATGAGATCCATCCAACACAGAGAGGTGTACAAAACATACCAAAAATGAAGTAGTCCAAGCTTTTGTTGGGCATGTATTCATAAATTAACATTCTTTCACCACTCTGAATGCAGCATCCAAGAAGCTTTACAAGATTGCGGTGCTGAAGTTTGGCAATCAATAGAACCTCGTTTTTGAACTCTTCCACTCCTTGTCCAGAGCCCATTGATAGTCTTTTCACCGCTATTTCTTGTCCATCTTGAAGCGTACCCTGGAGGTCATCTTTAATCATCAGAATACTCTTTTTTTATTTTTTCTTTAATCTACTAGTCTAATACGCCTGATTTAATTGATCTACCTTGTACACAGGTCCAAATCCACCTTCACCAAGCTTGTTCTCCACCGAAAAATTTTCCGTTGCCTTCATTATGACACCCAATTCAATTGTTGGTAGCTCCAAGTCTTCTTTGGTGCTTCTGTTGTTGACTTCAAATTGGAGGATGCTTTTCATACCATCTGAAATCCAATGTTCAACAATCTAATGGTTAACATTAATACAATGGAACCATTTCAGTCGTCATAAACAAATAGCTATATCAACACACTTCGTTTTCTTTTATGGAATCAAAATCTTGTACAGATTTAATGTTTAAAAAAAAAAAAGCAAATAAAAGTTTACCTTGTTTTTGAAGTTTTCTTTTCCTTAAAAAGATCAGCAAAAGCAAAAGTAGACCCACGAGGAATATGACGGAGCAGATTATAATTCCTATTTGTTTCACCTCTCTTAATCGCTTTTTCCTCTTCACATGATCTAACACAATTGGTTAACAGAAACAATTACTTGATATGATAAAATGCTTGAACCAAACTAACATTAGTAATCTGCCAAGGATTGAGATACCTATATATGAAGCAGACATTCGAACATAGATGTCTTGCCCTGACTCTGACTCTGTAAAATCTCTCATGTCAATCAGGTCACTAAACCAAAGCAAGCATCCACTACCACCAGCCCTAATATCAGTATTTGCATAAGCCACACATGAGCAGTTCTTCAAGCACAGATCTTCACATTCCTTGAGGCTAATGATGCTAGTATTAAACCACGAATTCGACGTGTCTGGGAGCTTCACGTCCATGTATTTCACAAACCCTTCTCTCTTGCGACAACTCAGAGGAGTAATTCGAGCACAGCCTTCGGAGTAGTCTCTGAAACTCCAGTCTCTGGGAGACCTGGGCACGAATCCATCCATGCAAGCACATAGAGGAAAGTTGTTGATGTTGCATTTGGCATATGCGCCACAATTTGCATAATTGTCGCACTGATCTTCACCAGTTGCAAAATAACGGGCCCAGCTATGTGTTTGATCTATCCATGTCAATCGCTCCACGATTCCAGATACATTAACCACCAACCTTGAAACCACTGACTTGTTGAAAAGTTCAATGCTATAGTAAACCTCCTTTGCAGTTAATACGAACTCGTATTTGTACACTGGATTGGGTTTCATTCGCAGAGCTCCAGTGAAACGAATACCATTCCAACATCCGGCTCGAAATTGTATTGTACTTCCTTTCTTAAGCATCATTTGTGGATATCCACGAGGGTCTATTCCAAAAGTGAATTCGCCTCTGGCAGGATCGTCCATGCTCTTCCATGATGATATAGACCAGTCCATACCAGTAACAAAGTTTCTTCCAAGTTTCATGCCCTCTAGATTAGTATCACCCGGATAATCAAAGCTTTGCCACAGAAAGTTATCTGGGTTGCTGCTGTTGTCATTTGCATCTTTCACTGCAAAATTTCCTGAATCCAACAGCTGAGCAACTGGATTCTTCCCGGTTCTGGTCACATTAGAGGACCAAGCAACACCTTTCGTGGCATTTACTAGAACAAGAGTTCCTTGCCTAGTGAAATGCAATACTCCTGATCGATCGAGAAGAGGAGTTTCTCTGTTGGCTACCCAAACAACGGTTCCGAAAGATATCTTCTTGAACCAAATTCCCAAGTACCTTCTTGAAGAACCACCTGGACTGAAGAATCCAAGTTCAAAGCTTTGGGCTGAAGAAACTAATTTCTCTCCATCGCTTACGGATTGACCTGGAAACATAGTATCTAGGCCACTACAATTTGCAATAATTGACATCAGAAAACAGTAGACAAGAAGCTTCACAAAGCCATCCATTGAACCTCTCATGCCTGTCTTGCAGTAATCATAATAATCCCAACCCAGTGGAGAAGGATCTACATGGGACTGAGAAGATGAAACAGAAGAGCCAACTGGGGTTGTCAAATTGCTTAAAGTAGCTATATGATGATGCCAAGAAGAACATGTGGTGGTCTTTACACCTACATACTTGTCCCTTATTTTCAACTGCGCATTTACTCCGGCTGTCTTCCTTCTTTTGGTTCGTACAGGATCGATCTACTTTTCATGGACTGCTTTTATATATTTCACAGGAGGGTCTGACCAACGAAAACCAAAGGAACCCATGGCCATGGCTTGTCAATAAAGGTATTCTTTGCCCATTTCTCTAAAGTCTGAACTATCTGATTTTGACATGCAACTGGAACTGGAAATTGGATCACTAACTCTTTTAAAAACAATTACAAAATCCATGTTTTTTTTCGTTTGACTATGGTCACTGTTAATCAACTTGGGATTTGGCATCTAATTTCGTATTACACTTGAAAAATTGCCTCTCTCCCTCTTTTATATGATTGATTGCAATCTAATAAATAATAATGGGACCATATGTTGGCTACATATCTAATGCCCTCGTCTTTGTACACGTATGTTCGTCAAAGCTCTCTGTTTCCAGTATCTGCCACAGCTGGACCATATGAGACATTTTTGGTAATATGTAATGCAATCTCAGTTATATGGCCTCGTCCATCTGTTTGATATTAAACTGGTCAAATTCATTACATTAACAAAATGGGCATAAATTTTACTCTTTAATTATAATATCACCTTTTTTAAATTTGTTATATAATAGACACACAACAATGAGTGATTTTTTAATCTGTAATAAGATCCGCTACTATAACTTTTGTCTGTTGTATTTATATCAGATTGCAGCATATATTTGGAATTGAATAATAAGTATAAATTAGGAAACCTTTTTTAAAAAAAGTATACATTAGGAGTTTTAATAGCATATGCTATATATTTAGAGTTAAATTGTAATAACATAGAATTATTTGAGAGGGATTGAGGTAATGGAGAGGAAGAGAGTCCCCACATTACCCACTTGACGTTAATGGCAATAGGTGATTGTTAGCTCTGTTCTCTAAGAATAGCAGTAGGCATTACGCTTACTCTCTATGACGCTTGGGTCTTTTGCCAGCTGACAAAGAATGCAATAAATGCTTCAATCAAATGGACATTACTTAAATTTTCTTTTCTTTTTTGAAAAAATAATTACAAAATATCCAAACTCATGGCTCACGGTCCGCTTTGCCAAAGCCATTAATATTAAAGAAAAGGAAATGTAAAACTTTCTGGTTGGTTTACATTTACTGAAATTTATGTATTAAAAATTGACCATTACAAGAAAAAAGGTCAGCTAGACAATAAATGATGCCTAGAACTGGAAGAAGGCTTGTGAATTTATTGCTTTTATAGCTACAATAACTATTCCAAAGTCGCCGTTGGAATCAAACTTCAAATTCAGTTGCCAATCTCAATTTATAATTCGCATGTTTTATAATAAAACGGAATACCTACTTTTATCCAACCCTAATGAAT
>JANQBM010000222.1:46787504-46801112 GCA_025594535.1 Erythroxylum domingense
CAGTTGCCAATCTCAATTTATAATTCGCATGTTTTATAATAAAACGGAATACCTACTTTTATCCAACCCTAATGAATTTAGATTTAGTTGTTTTTAGGATTAAAAAAATGATAATTTCCGTTTTCAATTAATACAATGTAATTTCAATAATTACAATTACAATTCCATTGTGAGAAAAAATAGCACTTTATTTTCTTCACTTCCTCAAATTGTGACTTGTGAGGTAGGTCCCTATCTTTTAATTGTGTATCTGCATAATATCTTATGATTAAAAAATCAGGTCCGGACTAGAGGAGCTTAAAACCTTTTAATGCAAAACAAAACATCTTAGTCAAAGGTTGAAAGAGGACGAGGCTTGTAAAAGTCATCAAATCGACTAATAATTATAGTTACCTACTCTCAAGGGCAGGGCCGGTGTCCCTTTCAGGTACTTCCATCCATGTCACTTCCTCACAAGACACGATAATAAAGCTAGTTTTCCCTCCATGTTCAAGACGCAATTTACGTTAGTATAGGATCAAATTACATGTTGAATGACAAAAGTCCTCAACTTTTGTATTCTAGTGCCCCTCGACTACATAAGCACTTCCAAATATTACAAGGTTAAGAGATTTTAATAATTATTTAAGTTGGATTTTGAAAAATAGTAAGGGGTAAATGGTTTCACAAACTGTCTAATTTTACGTGATTGTCTCTGACATAAATAAAAACAAAAATCAATCAAAAGAAAAATAACAAATGACACCATAAATTTTGTAACGCAGTTTAGCACTCCTTGCATATGTTTATGGGGCCCTCACCTAGATTAATTCTTTCACCTAAATATAATAGATTTATCTAAGGCTTTACTGAGCCGACACCACTCAACCCTTAACATTATCTCTCAACCTTACTTCTCGTAAAAGAATTTCATACCCAATAACACGTCCGACTCGTATTAATCTCAACAGAGGATTTTTCTGAACCACTCTTAATAAAAGGCAATTATTCAAATAATTAACGAACAGCTCAAATAATTAAAATAACTAGAAACAAAAATAAAAACACTTGAGAAAAAAGAAAAGAACAACTTCCCGAAAGGTTAAGCTCCACTAAAATAAATCTGGAAATCATCGCAACAATAATGGACTGATTCACATAAAAACTAACACGAAGCCACAACAAATATTTCAGTTGATATTCCTACCAAGAAAAACTTCCCGATCCAACATTTATGTACGAATGTTATTCTTTTTAGAAGAAAACAATGTGGCCTCTGGAGTTTATGCATCCGAAGGGCTATAGGATATATTAATGAAGTCGTCGCATACAGTGCAAGAATTACCGCTGGTGGAGAAGGGCATGAACATGGATCATGTTTAGTTCGACAACTCCTTCAATTAACTCCACACTAAATTAATGCAACACCCATCTCCAAAACATACCCATGGTATCTCTCTAAATATGGAACACACGCGTGACTTTTTATACAATCCACTATCTCATAGATTTTCTGCGCTTGGTCATACCCTTTTAAAAATTTCAACAACGTTATCCTATTAATTGTAAGACTCCCACGCAAGATGCACTTCTTCTTTGCAGAGACTTCAACATCCAAGCCACGTGTTTTAGTTGATGAACCAATAAAGTAAGTTACGAATGCAACCACAATTTAAAATAGAGTTCTACATTATCTCAAAAATTCGTCATACCTCTTCTCAAGATACGCATCTATTCAAGATAGGATTCTATAACATCTAAAACATTATCTAAAATAGCTTTTTAAATCCAATTCAAACAAGGATTATTGGTTAGCTATCATCATTTAATTAATATCTTATAGGTCCAATTAATAAAGAATGCCAAAGCTAATTACTTAGATATATAACATATATCCTAACAATCTCTTCCTTTTTGGCATTGTTTGTTAAAAATATGAAAGTCCCCTTAAATAATATAATTGAACATATAAGTTTCAAATTCACAATTCATATGAAAAATACTCCCCTTTAATCAAACGTCAAGTTCCAAAGAACATCCATAGAATTAATAATCCAATCATCTAAATTTTTCCCCCTTAGGACAAAAGATGCCAGAAAGCAAGACTAATAGTCACAAGGATACCTTAAAATCTCCTCCTGAATTGAACGGTCACCAAAGACAATTTGATGTCTCCCCCTTGGGAAAAAACATTATTAAAACACATAATCATAAGAATCAATAATAGGTATAGCGGAAGAATCATAAGTACGCCAAGATGACAATTTACCACCATTCAAAACACTGAGAGATCTCGAAAAAGAAACCCACACTGATGAGAGAGCTGAAAAGTCTTTAGTGGAGCCAAATAGAAGTCACAATGCAAACTGCTAAAAAGATGAGATGATAATGGCAACATAAAAACTAAAGAAGAAAAAAAATTTTTACGTTTTGTTTTCCTTTTTATAACTTTTCTTTTTTTAAAACAACAAACAAAACTTCAAAAATGTAAAGAAGACAGTCCTTATGCCCCCTCAAAGAAATTCAAACCTGGGCTTATTCCTCATCACATTATCTCGATAATCAACTGTCTGATTGATTTCTTCATCTGAAGTAACTAACTTATCCTCAACAGTTGCTTCAAAAACAGTAACTAACTGTGAATCTGAACAATTTCTTGTTTTCCCTTCACTACATCTTTGTGTTTGTCCTTGACCCTTTCTAACTCAAGTGAATTTTGGTACTAAAGGTTGATCCTGAAATTTATGTGAGGGACATAGAATTCTTCGACTTTGGCTTCTTTGAAATAGTATCTGCAGTAACTGGTAACATCTTGGCCTTATATGCCCAATAACTCCGCAAAAATGACACGTGAGTACAAATATTCGATTCTTTCTCAATGTTTCTTCTTCTCGGATAGATCTGGACATTTCATTTTTCTCCTCATTCACCTTAGAACACTCACCTTTGTAACCAATACCTTGAAGATCCCCTTTTAACCTTATCGATTTCGATCAATTTTTCTAACTTTTTTGTGCCTCCATTCAGTATTCTCAAACCCTTTTCAGTACTTGCTAACTTCAATCTAGCTTTATTGAGCTAGTCTAAAGCTACCATCAATTTCTTTTCTAACTCTTGGATGGTGTTCTTCATGAAGAGATTCTCTTCCTTCAATCTTTCATTCTTTCTACAGGTTTTTACCCATTTTTTGTATATTAATTCGTAAGTCTTATAAGTATTCTCCTTTTTATCACCTGAATCATTTTCATCATTTTCATAATCTGAGATCGAGCTTTGAGTTGAATGGCCTGCATTTTTCCCAAAATTTTCTGTTTTACTTAATTTTTCGTCTTTAGTTACTTCCTTCTCGGTTACTATTAAACAAATAACTAGACTTTTGCTATATAACGCAACTAAAGCATCACCATTAACGATTTCTTTTTCACTACCATATTCACTCTCGGATTCATTCTTGCTCCAAGTGCTAGTAAAGGATTTTCCTTTTCTCTTCTTCAAAGTATTAACACATTTGGCTTGAACGTGCCCGAAATCTTGACACTCATGAGAATTGATTCTCTTCATCTTCCTTTCATCCTTTTGAGTTTTAACCTGTAATGCCAATCCTTTGCTTCTTTCTTGCTTATCCCTTAAAAGATTCATTTCAAAATTTGTAAGAATTCCAATTACCTTCTCCAATGACAGATCATTGATATTGTTGGCTTCCTCTATTCCTGCAATTTTTGAAATAAATCTTGGAGGCAGTGATCTCAACGTCTTCTTGACAAGTTTTTGATAAGAATATTTCTTTCCAAGTTGATGCGCCTGATTTGTTATATCTCACAATCTTTCATAAAAGTCCCCAATGGTTTCATTTTCACCCATCTTTAGTTCTTCAAACCCCACAGCTAACATTTGTAGTCTTGACGTTATCACAGATTTGGACCCTTTATGAATAGTCTGCAAAGCATCAAACGCTTATTTAGCCGACTCATAGGTCGATATCATTGAGAAACGTCCTTCATCAACAGCAGTAAAAATTGTATGCATTACTTATGAGTTTCCAAGTGCCCTCTCTTCTTCGACTCTTGTCCATTCAGATGGATCTTTTAGAACTGTTTCTCCTTTATTGTCAGTAATCATCGGATGCGTCCAACCATGTAACACCAAGTTCCATGCTTTTGCTCCCTATACCTGAATAAAGACCCTCATCCATGATTTCCATGCAGGATAATTGGAACTATCCAACAACGATGGCCTAATAATTGATGCTCCTTCTCTTATAACTATGCTCGTGAAACTAGGATCTACACCAACTTGTTAATAAATTCTAAAACAGTGACCTTCTCTAATATAAATTGAAAAACTATAAGGGGTAGATAGTTTCGCAAACTGTCTGATTTTACATGGTCGTCCCTAGCACAAATAAAAACAAAAATAAATCAAAAGAAAAATAACATATGACACCAGAAATTTGGTAACGCAGTTCGACACTCCTTGCCTACGTCTACAAGGCCCTCATCCAGATTAATTCTTTCATCGAAATACAATAGATTTACCCAAAGCTTTACTGAGTCGTCACTACTCAACCCTTGATACTATCTATCAACCTTACTTCCTGTGAAAGAATTTTACACCCAATAACACGACCGACTCATGTTAACCTCAACAGAGAATTTTTCTAAACCACTCTTAATAAAAGACAATAAATAAAATAATTAACGAACAGCTCAAGTGATTAAAATAACTAGAAACAAAAACAAAAACACTTAAGACAAAAGAAAAGAACAACTTCCCGAAAAGTTAAGCTCCACTAAAATAAATCTGGAAGTCGTCGCAACAACAATGGGTTTATTCACATAAACACCAACACGAAGCCACAACAAATATTTTAGTTGATATTCCCACCAAGAAAAACTTCCCGATCTGACATTTATGTACGAATGCTATTCTTTTTGGAAGAAAACAATGTGGCCTCTAAAGTTTGTGCATCCGAAAGGCTGCAGGATATATTAATGAAGTTGTCGCATACAGTTCAAGAATTAATGCTGGTGGAGAAGGGCATGAATGTGGATCATGTTTGGTTCGACAACTCCTTCAATTAACTCCACACTAAATTAATGCAACACCCATCTCCAAAACACACCCACAGTATCTCTAAATATGGAACACACGCACGACTTTTTATATAACCCGTTATCTCATAGATTTTCTGCACTTGGCCACACCCTTTTAAAAATTCCAGCAACGTTATCCTATTAATTGTAAGACTCCCATGCAAGATGCACTTCTTCTTTGAAGAGACTTTAACATTCAAGCCACGTGTCTCAGTTGATGAACAAATAAAGTAAGTTACGAATGTAACTCTAATTTAAAATAGAGTTATATGTTATCTCAAAAATCCATTATACCTCTTCTCAAGATACACATCTATTCAAGATAGGATTCCATAACATCTAGAACATTATCTAAAATAACTTTTTGAATCCAAGTCAAACAAGGATTATTAGTTAGTTATCATCATCCAATTAATATCTTATAGGTCCAATTAATAAATAATGCCAAAACTAATTACTTAGATATATAACATATATCATAATAGATTTTGATTAATTAATTTAATGATGTAGGACAATTAGCTTTGGAGTTTGAAGAACAGATGGACAGAAAAATGGCTAAAACAGCTATTCTGAAGAAATGGGCATAACTTTTAACTCGGGCGTCAGATTTCCTATTATAATATGTTTTCTGAAAGTTTTTAGTTGTCTTTTGTTTAGTAAATGTCTAATTTGGTCTTTTGCTTAAATTAGGATTTCAGAGACTATTTAAGGTTGTTTATGTTCTGATTTGACAGTAAAATGAAAATATTAGTTTTGGTTTCTCTTATTTTTCTGGTGGATTCCAGACTGTGTGTGCTTGGGATTTACGCTGGTAAACCAAAAGATTCCATTATGCGTCAAGTGGTATAAGAGACAATGATTTGCCTTGTTCGATGGCCAACAACAACGCCGAAAGGGTTAATCCCCACGATGCTGGTCATAGGGATATCGATGCCGATTTATAGGTAGCGATTAATGAGCAGCAATAGATGATGGAGAGGTTGGAAGCCATACTATAGCCACTGTTGGAGCGGTAACCAAATCCCAGAGCCCCTATTGACAATGCTCCTGCCCCTACCAACAGAGATGGAGTTGAGGGAGTTGCCTTTGGCCGCCCTGAAGGTGGACGTCCTCCTAGGGCAGCGAGACACGTGAAATTTGAAGATTTCAGTGATGAAGATTTCGATGAGGATTTTATAAATTACCAAGGGAATCATCAACAGAATTGAAACCAACTTGACTATAGAATCCATGCAAACATACCGTTATTCTATGGAAAACTACAGATTGAAGAGTTCCAAGACTGGATTTCTGAGGTTGAGAGATTTTTCGAGTTTACTAAAGTCGCAGAGGAATTACAAGTCAAGCTAGTAATATATAAGTTGAGAAGCAGGGCTGTTGTTTAGTGGAAGAAGTTACAAATGGATAGACGACGACAAGGCAAGACTCCTATACGATCCTGGAGGTGAATAAAACAAGTTATGATGAACAGGTTTTTACCTCCAGATTATGAACAATTTATTTGCCAGCATTTTCTGAATTATGTGCAGGGTAACAAGACTATTGCAGATTATAGTGAGGAGTGGTCTAGGTTGTCGGTTCGTAACAACCTAAATAAGACTGAGGGATAGTAGGTGTCCAAATATTTAGGGGGATTAAAGTCGACCATTCAAGACAAGATTGGACTGCAAGTGATTTGGACAGTAGATGAGGCGCATAACATGGCCTTAAAAGTAGAGTTAATGGAGAAAACACCCAATCGTTTTTAAAACTACAAGAAAGACATGGGTGAATCGTCCATTGCAGTGGCAAATAGAGGCAGATTTTCATCAAGTAATGTACACAATCAGTTTAAAACTACTACAGATCAGACCCAAAGGAGTACAGTTTCTAGTAATAACCACATCGGAGCACATCCAACAACAGGAGTAAAGGAAGCCTACGAGCGCCAAATCTGCATACTAAACCCAGCGGGTTTAAATGTTACAGGTGCAGTAACTAGGCCATCGTTCGATGAGTGTCCAGCTAGGAAGCTAGTGAATTTTGTCGATGTTGGAGAGAAAGACAAGGAGGATTAGTATGTTGAAGAAGGAGAAGACAGGGACGAACTGTTGGATGGTGCAGAGATCATGGAGGAATAGAAAGAGCATGTAAATTGCGTAGTTCAGCGAGTCATATGTTCAACAAAGTTAGAGGAATTCCCAGAAAGAAATAACATTTTTTAAAGCTTACTGTAGTGTTTAGGGAAAGGTCTATGATTTAATTATTGACAATGGGAATTGTGAGAACTTCATTTCCAAAAGATTAATGGAATACTTGAAGCTACGAACTGAAAAACATCCAAAGCCCTATGTGATTAGGTGGATTCAAAAGGGGCCTAAGGCGAGCGTGACTGAGGTGTACAAAGTTCCTATATCAATTGGGCAGCATTACCGAGATGAAGTGGCCTGCGACATAGTCAATATGGATGCTAGTCATGTATTATTGGGAAGCCCATGGTAGTTTGATGTAGATGTGATCTATAGGGGGCGTGACAATGTTTATGTTTTTAATTAGGAAGACAAGAAGATCACAATGGTTTCGAAACGGAATTCGGATGGTGGATCAACTAAGGCTACGGTGGGAGATAAATCTTTACTTTCTTTAGTTACTTTAATTTGGAATTGGAGATTAAGGAAGCACAAGAGGTACATGTCGTGGTAGTACGAGCTCTAATGGTAAAAGGAAAAGAAGAGCAAAGAGAGGGAATACCCAAGAGGGTACAATCCCTTTTGACTGAGTTCAGTGAGTTAGTGTCTAAAGATTTACCAAATGACCTTCTCCCATTAAGAGATATTCAACACTATATTGATTTGGTTTCAGGAGCGAGTTTACCAAATTTACCACACTATCAAATAAGCCCTAGAGAGAATCAGATTCTATAGGAAAAAGTGGATGAGTTAATGAAGAAGGGATTTATTTAAGAGAGCACGAGTCCATGCGCCATTCTCGCATTATTGGTCCCAAAAAAAGATGGCAGTTGGAGGATGTGCATTGATAGTCGCACAATTAATATGATAACAATCAGAAACAACTTCCTAATTATGAGATTGGATGACATGCTAGATATGTTAGAGGGATCGAAGTTATTCTCCAAAAGCGATTTGCCACGTGGTTATCATCAGATTCGGGTCAAACTTGGTCACGAATGGAAGATAGCTTTAAAAACAAAGAATGGACTCTATGAGTGGTAGGTTATGCCTTTCGGATTGTCCAATGCACCTAGTACTTTTATGCAGCTTATGAACTAAGTATTGCGGCCTTTCATTGGAAGATATGTAGTCGTTTATTTTGATGACATACTAATTTACAAGTAGGAGTGAGAAAGACCATATGGAACATCTTCGGGTTATATTGGAAGTGTTGTCTGAAAATAAGCTGTTTATTAATTTTAAAAAGAGCAATTGGATGACAAGACGATTGATATTTTTGGGATATGTAGTCAGTTCAGAAGGAATATTGGTAGAAGAAGAAAGGTGAGAACCATTCGTGATTGGCCTACACCAAAGACGGTGGGAGAGGTGAGGAGTTTCCATGGGTTGGAAACGTTTTATCGTCGATTCATTAGAGATTTCAGTAGTATAGTGGCTCCCATTACAAAATGTTTAAAGAAGGGTAAATTTTAATGGGGTGAAGCAATTGACACAACTTTTACAATCATCAAAGAAAAATTGTGCACTACTCCTGTTCTTGCTTTACCTAGTTTTGAGAAATTATTCGAGGTGTAGTTTGATGCTAGTGGAATTGGGATTAGAGCAGTTTTGCTAGAAGAGAAGAAACTATTAGCATTTTTCAGCGAAAAGCTTAGTGATGCACGTTGAAAGTGGAGCACTTATGACCAAAAATTTTATGCTATTGTTCATGCTCTAAAGCATTGGAAGCATTATCTGATTCAGCGAGAATTCATTCTTTACACTGATCACCAAGCTTTGAAGTATCCAAACAGTCAGAGAAGTCTGAGTAATACGCATGCTCGGTGGTCAACCTATTTGTAGAAGTTTCCTTTTGCTCTAAAGCACAAATACGTTATACTAAATAAGGTGGCAGATGCATTGAGTAGACGCGTGAGTTTGCTGGTCATTTTGCAACAAAAGATTATTAAGTTTGATTTTTTGAAAGAATTGTATTCAGATGATGAAGATTTTGCATAGGTATGGGGAAAATGTGTTGTTAAACAAACAAAAGGCAAATTTCATATAGTTGATGACTATTTGTTCTGTGGCAATCAGTTATGTATTCTGCGAAGCTCTTTAAGAGAGAAGCTGATTCAAGAATTACATGGTGGAGGTTTGAGTGGTCACTTGGGGCGTGACAAGACTATCCTTGGGGTAGCTGAACAGTATTATTGGCCTCAATTGAAGGACGACGTGGATAAATTTGTTTGCAAGTGTTATGTTTGTTAGACTTCTAAAGGGAAAGCATAGAATATAGGTCTCTACATGCCACTACCTGTACCAAATGCCATATGGGAGGATTTGTTGATGGATATTGTTTTGGGTCTTCCACGAACTCAGCATAGGGTAGACTCTGTGTTTGTTGTGGTTGACAGGTTTTCCAAGATGGGGCACTTTATACCTTATTGGAAGACGTCTGATGTGTCTCATATAGCTCAAATGTTCTTTCGTGATGTGGTTTGTTTACATGGAGTTCCTCAGTCTATCACTTCTGATAGGGATCCGAAGTTTATTAGCCATTTTTGGTTTACATTATGGCGATGGATGGATACTATTTTAAATTTCAATAGCACTGTGCACCTACAGACTAATGGGCAAACTAAAAATCTGAACCAAACATTGGTAAATTTAATTCGAAGCATTTGTGGGGATAAGCCAAAACAGTGGGATATGGCACTAGCTCAAGTTGAGTTCATATATAATAATGCAGTTCACACTGCTACTGGTAAATCTCCTTTTGCTTTAGTGTATTTGCAGCCTCCTAAGCATGCGTTAGATTTGGCACGTCTTCCTAAGGTTACTGGAGCAAGTATTGCTGCCGAAAACATGGTTAAGCAAGTTCGAGATGTTCAGGCTGAAGTGAAAACCCGGTTGGAAGAGAAGAATGCAAAGTATAAAGCTGCAGCAGATGTAAAGAGGCGTAAGATATTATTTGCTGAAGGTGATCAAATTATGGTGTTTCTGCGTAAGGAAAGGTTCCCAGTTGGTTCCTATAACAAGTTGAAGGCAAGGAAATATGGGCCATACAAGGTGATTAAGAACATCAATGACAACGCCTACGTGATCGACTTGCCTACTGATATGAACATATCTCGTACTTTCAATATAACTGACCTTTATGAGTTTTGTGATGATGTTCCACTTTATCCAAAATATAAGTCAGAGTCGAGTTCTCCACAGGTGGGAAGGATTGACGTAGGACAATTGGCTTTAGAGTTTGAAGAAGAGATGGACAGAAGACTGGCTAAAAGAGTTGTTCTAAAAAAATGGGCATAACTTTTAACTCGGGCATCAAATTTCCTATTATAGTATGTTTTCAGAAAGTTTTTAGTTGTCTTTTGTTTAATAATACTAATTTAGTCTTTTGCTTCAATTAGGTTTCCAGAGACTATTTAAGGCTCTTTATGTTCTGATTTGACGGTAGAATGAAAATTATTAGTTTTGGTTTCTATTATTTTTCTGGTAGATTCCGGATTGTGTGTACTCGGGATTTATGCTGGTAAACCCAAAGATTTCGTTATGCATCATTTAGAGTACCTATATTTATATAGATTATTATATATACTTTGAATTTATTAATATACATTAATAATTATTATTATAAATTTTCAATTACCAAAAGAATTCTGCAGATACAATTGCTTTCCATCGACAGTTAACCTGTAACTCCCTTCCACATACCTATGGCCCAACAAAGTCGGGATTGCCACTAAGTTTGTCAAGCACAATAACACGGGGCTTCAAGCCTTATTGTAAAAGAGGTGAATTTAGGAATTAAAATTCAATTTAATTCGGTTTTAAACTTCAAATTAAATTGAAATATAAAATTATATTAAAATATAAAAGAGTTTAGAATTATTATTTCTATATAAAGTGAATTTTCAAAAAATGTAATTGCAGATCTCGTGAGACTATTAATTTTATAGGGACTAAATATAGATGAAACTCAATTAAGGGATTAAGGAAATTATTAGTCATCATACGAAGAATAATACAAAGCACTAAAATAATAATTGGACCTATTAATTCAAGTTTAACAAATAAAAAAGAACCGCAAATCTTAAACTATAATGTTAATAAAACATATAAAACTTTTTAAGTTAAGGTTGAATAACCAAATAATTCAATACAACGTTTTATATTAATTTTATTTATACCTAAAATTTTCAATTTATTTCTTAAAAAAGTTACTTTCTTTAGATAATCATCATTAATAAATGATGTTATGAACGTTCAGAAGGCTTGAACACTTCTATTTTTCAACATTATAATAGCTAATAGGTTCCATGAATAATTTTTTAATCCAAAATTTTATAAGTTGATTTCTTGAGTAAAAAATAATTGGTACCTTTTAAGTTTTATGCATATCTATATTCAAATCATACATATAATTGATATTCCATTTAATAAGTTTCAAATATGGAATTGCTTGGTGATATTGAACATTAAACTAGATGTTAAAATTACGCAACCTTCACCTATAATGTAAGGCACTGCAATTATCATGAATAAGATGTGGGAGAAGGTTTCACATAAAATTTTCTTTTCATTGTGTAAAGCTTGTGAAGATATGATATTAAATTAAATTATAAAATTATAATGGACTGTTATGGATTAAGTTTAAGTTGTGGGTTGAACTTAGCCCAAAATTTAGTATATAGTTTATATTTTTTGTCGCCACTGAACTGAAACTCAACCTCAATATTGGCTGGACAATAAATTAGTACAATAATATCAACATCAACAATAATAATAACATCCAAGAGCTCCGTAGAAATGCAAGATCTGAGGATAACATCAAATTAATCTATATCCAAATGTAATGAGCTACTTGTGATTTCTTTCACGATATCAAAGGTAAATTTTTTAATTATAATCTTAACGTATAAAAGATCAGCCCTTTTATATATTCCCACCTCCTTTGGTACCAACATTGGAGTGACAATTATGATAGCACTCGGCCATGATGACAATAAAATAATAGAAATGAAGTTATAATTAAACGCTTCCTAACTTCGTCTTAAGTCAAGAAATTATATAAATGTACATAATGCATGAATTTTTTTCTGACAGTGATATAATGTTTTCATTCTTTAGTTGTTACATCAAGAATGATGGTAAATATTTTCATTAAAGTTATATCAATTCTCATGTAAACAAATTTTCGGAATAGCATGTCACTTTAAATTAACACTCTACTTGAAAGTACAATACTGCAACTTGAAATATGATTGCTTAAGCTTCATGATCTTCCAAACAAATTGACCACATATGATAGTGAAAATTTTCATAGAGGTGATTTTCTATGAAAATTTTATTAAAAGGAGAGACTATTGCAGAAGACCTAAAATACAATCTCGACATATTATTACCGAACAATTATATTAAAGTAAGTACGACGTACTAAATTGAAATACCTACTACGTCACACAAATGCGACGTCGGGGATTAAAATTGGGGATTGCTACGTCACACAAGCTAATTCTACCACTCAAGTTACCAGGGCTGAACTTCGTAACAGCGCTCAGCATTTATATTTAAGTTCATTTTAACTTATTCTTGTAACAGATAATTAGAACCACCATGATATCATGTGCAAAATATGCTTTATAATCCTCATATTTTTCTTGATCAACATCTCAACAACTATAATCTTGATTCCATTATTTATTTGGTCTTATTCATGTATATAATTATATCTTGTATTCTCACGATCATGTACAAATTCAATTGCAACAACGTCACAAGAATAATAAGAACTTGCCTCAAATATTTATCTCTTGCCTTTGGAAGTTTTTAGTTTTTACCATTTTAAATCAATTTGAATATCGACAAACGTTGAGGTTATAACTGGAGATCAATAACCTCGTTAAATAGTTGATCATGGTCATAATAATGATGGCCATAACTTCATGTAAACAGTAAATAAAGTTGAAGGAAGAAAAAATATCAGAAATTTTAATTGACACTGAAGATTGATTGAGTGGCCTTTATGGTTCAAATAGTGATTGAATAGACCATTTAAACGATAGCAAACATGGCCATGATACTGAGACTGTGGTCTTTTCCAATATAGAAATTTTGCAGTAAATAGAAATTAAATCATCAAATTAGTAAAGAATGATGAAAAAAGGTCTAGAATAATAAGATGCATTGATAATATATATGTATCAAGAGAAATGCAAAAATTTTTGGCTTATAAATTATATTGACCTCTCGAGAAGATGACAAGTACTTCAGAAGTTAGAATAAGTAGTTAAATATGCAAAGAGAGGAGTGCGATAACTCCAATAGGACAGTTTAAGAGATTTTAGGTAGTAAAGTAAGATAATAATTGGTGT
>JANQBM010000222.1:46813179-46828359 GCA_025594535.1 Erythroxylum domingense
TATCACTCACAAAGCCTATTTTTCCAAAAATCACACTTATTCACACTTATACCGGGAAGATGTCATGAATGCATGTATAATAAATTTTCATGAGTAACAATCGTTGTTCACCAATGCATGAGCATGAGATGTGGTTTTTTTCTAACGTCTCCGATTGACCTCACTTGGACCCGTTTCTCAGGTCTGACCCGTTCTATGAAAACGGGATGTTACACTGATGGCCTAAATGGGTACCTTTTCCAGAATTCTTGGAGTGAGACATTATTTGTTATAGAGGAAATCAAGCAATTCTTTTCCAAGGGGATCTCACTCAAAGAGATTAACAAAACCTTTATTTTTTTGATTCCTAAATGCTCCGATCTTACACATTTTTGTAGAAATTAGAACTATTGGGTTTACTAATTTCCTCTACAAGGTCATATCTAAGATACTTGCCTCAAGACTAAAAAAAACTATAGCTCTGCTAATTAATAACAACTAAGGCATTTTTATGTAAGACCAACATATAAGAAACAATATTCTAATTGTACAAGAGCTCCTAAAAGACTACTTTAAATCAAATTACTCTCCATAAAACTTTTGATAGTATGAGTTGGGATTTCCTATGGACTTTGCTAATGACTTATGAATTTCCCATAGTCTTTATAAAGTGGATTAAAGAGTGTATCACAACCTCCTCCTTGTTTATTCTAATCAATAGTACTCCTACCACATTTTTTAAGGTAGCAAGAGGACTTAGGCAAGGGGACCCCTTGTCCCCCTACCTTTTCATCCTTTGTATGGAGATTCTTAACTCCCCCATCAAGCATGAAGTACTCAAAAACCTAAAATTCAGATACCATGTTAAATGCAAGAAGATTAATTTGACTAACCTCTGCTTTGCAGATGATCTACTTTTATTTTGCAGGGCCTTGATGGACTTCATAGAAAGTTATATGGTAGCACTTATCAAATTCAGAAACTTCTCTGGACTATAATTCAACCCAATAAAGAGCCATTTCCTCCTATCCAAAAATGTTGCTGCTTTGGGCCCTCATATATCTCAATCTATTAGAATGCTTTTTAAAGAGACACCTCTTCTGTATCTTGGATTATCAATCTCTACTAAAAGAGTTTCATATGAAAAATGCATTCCACTAGTAGAGAAAATGCAGAGAGAGTCAGTTCATGGGTTAACAAGTCTTTGTCATATGTAGGGAAGGTTCAACTCATCAAATCGGTGTTAAACTCCATCCATATTTACTAGAGCTCTCACGTCTTTCTATCTTAAGGTATCATCAAAGCTATTGAAAGAATCCTCAAGAACTTCTTATGGAACCATCCAAATAGTGTTAAAGGTTCAGCTAAAGTGAAATAGGCTGATATTTATTTTCTTAAGGATGAAGGAGGGTTAAACTTAACTCCTATCAAAACCATAAATTAAGCCCTAATTTTGAAAAAAACTATGGTGGATCCTTATGGATAAAAACTCTCTTTGGTTGAAATGGCTATACTCGTATTTTCTCATGGAAAGAAGCCTATGGAGCATTAAGGAATCAGTCTCATACTCTCATTTTCTCAACTAGATTATGAAATTGAGGGATAAAGTATGAGAAGGGATCTCTTGTAAAATTAGGAATGGCAACTTGACTTATGTCTGGTATAACAACTGGACTAGTTCGGATCTCTCATACATCACTACGACAATCTAAGCAGTCCTCAAACTGCCTCACTCAAACTTAGACTCAGTTCAGTGATCACAGAGGGCACTTGGAACTTTCCTCAAAACCTAAGACATCTTTAACCATCATATCTTCCCCAACCTAACTCTCTGTACATCTTCTACTGGCAGATCCAACCCATCCTTAAACTCACAAACAAAGCCATGAGAGATCTTCTAAGATGTAGGAAACAAAAGGTGGAATGACACAGAGTTGTTTGGAGAAAGGTCCTAATCCCAAAGGCTTCTTTCATAATATGGTTAGCAATCCTAAATAGGCTTAAAACTGCTAATAGAATTCACTATCTGCAAATGGATAGAACATATCCATTATGCAAGATCTATGTGGAAACAAGAGATCATCTCTTCTTCATATGCCCTTATGGCAGTTATTTATGGGAACTTATAGCCAACAGATGCCTATGGCTAAATCTAAGGAACACTATCATAAAGGTAGTCCAAAAATTCACAAACCCTATAATTCCTCCAAATGCAAATAGATAGATCCAAGTTTTATCCCTAAGACTCTATTTATATAGATTATGGAAATAAACAAACCTCAGACGGTTTGGTGGAACCAACATGCCTAAAGAGGTCTTCGCATCTGAGATCCTCTATGAAATCAGAGAACTCATTATACTTTGTAACCTCAATTAGACATACGACACAACCATCCTATATTCACTGAATGTTTAACTAGAAGCTATGCTTGGAAGCTAATCACATGTATGAAGGAGAAGCAGAAGACACAAAGTATAGTTAAATCAGCAACGAAAAAATTAAAATACCTAACTAGTTGACCCAGCGTCAAAACCACTAGACCGCTACGAGACCCTCACCATTTGACGAAATTCCAGGAGGAGACAAGAATGCCTCTTGAAGACGAAGAATCCATCTGTTGCCTTAATTCGGAAGCTTCACGATACTCTAATAGTGAGGAGAAGATTTCTTTACCATATACAACTATGAAACATAGTTAACGCATCTTATCTCCACCTAGTGAATGCTATCATTTTTTTTATTTTATCATGTTTCCATGGTGTCGTCTTGGTTTTACCTTATTCGTTTGGAGTAAAACTCGTGTATCTCTTTCATATAATCTTTATAAAATTCATTTAATTTTAAAAAAAGCATTAGTAAAAACTTCGGTTAGAGAAAACGAAGTATCTTTTAGGATTTGCCATATTTGAAAAGTAATTTGGTACGTCATAATCTAGATGTGATGCATATTGAAAAAATAATTTTGACAATATGTTCAAAACTATAAGGAACATTGAAGGGAGGACAAAGGACAATGCAAAATCACAAGCTGATTTGAAACTTTTTTGTAGAAGGAATGAGTTAGATAATGATCTTTGCATTAGTAAATATCTAAAAGCATGCTACACTTTGGACAAAAAATAAAAGAAAATTTTATGTGAATAGTTGAAAAGTTAAAGTTTCCCAATGGTTATATTTCGAACTTAGCAAGATGCGTGGACATAAGGAAGTAAAAATTAATTGGGATGAAAATTCATGATTGTCTTGTGTTTATACAAAAGCTAATTCTAATTGCATTTTAGGAGTTGTTACCAAATAAGATTTGGGAAGCTATAACATAATTAAGTTTTTCTTTCAAAAGCTCAACATCATCTAAAATAAAGTTAATTGAAATGTAAAAACTAGAAAGGAAAATTATAGTTATCTTTTACAAATTGGAAGGGATTTTCCCTCCACGCTTGTTTGAATGTATGAAGCATCTACCCTACATTTAGCACACGAGGCTAAACTTGCTAGTTTGGTTCAATATCGATAGATGTATCCATTTGAGAAGTAATTATAGTTAATATTTAAATAAAAGTTATAGCATGTTTTAATCACAGAATTGTAATAACCCTATTTGTAAGGTAAGTAATTGCATCATTTGAAGAAAAACGCCAAAAATAAGGCTCGAGTTGAAAGGTTAATATGTAATGCTTATTTAGCGGAGGAAGAAAGCATACTTTGTTCACATTATTTTGAGTCATATGTGCAAACAAAAAAAAAGTTTCTTGTAATGACGATGAGGGTGAAACAGGTGATGTTGATAGTAACTTATCCATTTTCACATATCCAGGATGAACATATGGATGTTCAACAAGAAGAATGTTAATAGCAGAAGAAATAGAGGTTGCCATGGCTACATTTTATTAAATTAACAATAAGTTCAACCTTTTGTGTAGTAAGTTTAAGTTGAATTTGAAATATATTATTTGAGATTTCGAAGTTACTATTGTTCATAACTAAAATACATAATAATGCTTTTAGATTATACGAGCAATGGTTACATGAGCTAAGGCCTAAAATAACATAGGATGATATCAATAAAGAAGTTGAAAGACACTTTCCTCGATGGTTCGAGAAATATGTAAGTTTCACTTGTAAATATTGAAATGGTTTAATTATCATATCAAAGTGATTAGACGACATTATACTATTTAATATGATAAATTTTTTTTTGTTTAGCACTCAGAAATTCGAATAGAGAAGTTCATATGTGATCTTGCGAAATAACATTTGTGAACTGTTAAATCGTATATGGTGTATTTTATTAATGGATATAAATTTCATACAAGAATATTAAGGTCATAGTATGGCAACAGTAAATAGTGGGGTTTGCATACAAGGAGAATTGATGAATTACTATGGTAAATTATTAAGATACTTGAAATTGAGTACCCTACATTGCTAATAAAATGAAGTGTGATATTTAAGTGTGAATGGTTTGATCCAACTCCTATTGTTGGAACAAAAATGTATAGTCGAAACAATTTAGTTGAAATCAGCTAGTGACGAAGAATTAGACAATTTGAAACTTTCGTATTGGAGATGCAAATAATCCAAATATATTATGTCCCTTTTCCCAGCTTACAATGAGATAAATTGCAAGTTAAAAATATGCCACCAATAAGAAAACAGGATATGATGCAGAAAAGGTTTAGGTTACAATGATTTGGAGAAGCTAGTGCATTTCGAAATGAAGCATCAGATTTTGCAGATGCTGCATATGCTACTGTACACCAGATAAGGCATCACCTTTTATACCTGCTACTATAATGTCCAGTAGTTTTGGGACAACATCCACCAGCCCTACACCATCCACTAGCCTTATACCGATAGAGATATTCAGAGTAAACGTTGCGGATGAAGGATGCAACCTCCAGCCTGGGGCTAAGGGAGTTGATGGAAGAATGTACATCACAATTGTCAACAATTTGCAAGTAAAATTCTAAAAATTTTGTAATACATGATAATACTATAGGTTTATATTGAAGTTATAGATTTTAATTTGTAAATGATCTAAAATAACTTATATATTAGGTTATTTCTGATTAGAACGCGGTCAAGAAATATCTCATCCAAGTTCAAGGAGATGATGGATCTTGAGGGTTATATATGGAAGAATGTCCCTCAGCTGATAAAGGATTTTTATTATCAGGAGTTTGAGGTAAACAAAATATATTCTTTAATCTTTTTCATTTCATATAATTTTATACATTAACTAGATAAATATTGTCATTTATAAATACTTATAGTATGCTTTTCTTTTTTTCGGAAAGAATTTTTTTAGATCTAAAATTTGAAGCTATAATTTATAATGTATGGGAGAAGTGAGCTCGTACACGTTATAGAGACTTTTTTCCTTTGATACACAGGAATGGTGTTCGACCACCTTAGCTATCTAAAGAAATATGAAGTTGTTGATAGTAGTATTGCATCACCAGAGGTATTATCTAATTCATAGCACAATTGTAATGTCCTATCTCCTTAATTGTTGCGGGTTAGAAAGTTTAGAAGATTAAGCTCATGCATATTACACTAAATAAAATAAGTCTAGATGATTAATTTGGTGCATTAGGATATGAAATTTTTTATTCTATGTACATGCATGAGATTAGCATACACATACATAAACTATTATTTATAAATATGAGAAAAAAATGACAAATATTTTATGTGCACTTAATTGACATATTTCGGGACGCTTGGATATGATTTTGATTAATTAGAATTAGAATTGATGGATTTAAGTTAGCGATTTGGAGTTAAGTATTAAAAGTTGGAAGTTTGAGGAGTCAATGTATAAATTGGCTGAGTATAATTCCTAAATGGTATGGTTAGAGACAACTGATACTTTATATTTGTGACAAGTGGCTCTTTAAATTTGTGACAAATGGCACTTTAGACTTGTGACATGTAGAGCTTTAAAATGATGACATGTGTAGCTTTACAAATGGTGACATATATAGCCCAACAATTCATGACATATGTAGCCTTACAAGTAGTAACATAAGGAGGCTTAAATGAGTGACATGTGGAGCTTAATGTTAGTAACATATAGCCCAATAGAAGAATCATACATGGACCAATAGAATGGTAACACATAGACCAATAAAATCTTGACATATAGATTAGTTTGACTTTCTTTAAACTTTCTAGAGAAAATAGATGTAAAAGGTAACATAAGGGAGAGTGAGGGTCTGCTGTGAGGTTAGAAGAGGGAGGAAAACAAAAAAACAAGAGAGACAAGGGAAGAAAAAAGGGCAAGAGAAGAGGAGAAGGAAAGAAGTCACCAAGGTAAGTCAAAATCTTGGTTCCAATTTCATATTCCCCCTTTTGATCTATTTTAATACCTTTAGAGCATGAATTTATAAAAACTAAAAGAATAAAAGTTGTAGATATACATCTTAGCTTGACCTCTGTGAAAGGGACTTGATAAAATAGTGATTATAGATTAAGTTATGCTTGTTTCCCTAATACTGCCTATGACATACCCCTATGTAGGAAGCTTGAATTGTTTACTAATTTTTGAGGGCTTTAGAGTCCAAATTATTCAAAGTATAAAACATGAAAAATTATTATTGATGTCTTATTAATGGTTCTATGAAACGGTTTGGTTGGAAGATGTCTTGATAATGAATTATTGTTGTTTAAGCATTGGTTGCCAACCTATTTCTTACCAGAAATAGGACAAAATTTGGATAGGGGGTTATATTCCAAGGGGAGATTTTTTTCATGTAATTTTTGGATATATTATGACTGATGAAGTCTAGTTTTCTGGAGCATAAGAATCATGGTATTTGGACTTTTTTAGAGATAGCTATGATTAAAAGAGGGTAGCTTGTTCATAAAGGAACATTAGGAAGAAAAGGATATAAACATTGCACTTAAGGATTGCATACAGATTCTCTCTATTCGTTATCATTGACCGATGTTCATATGTATGTCTAATAGGCTCTCAAAGTGATTGTCAATACCCAGATATTGTCGAGACGTTGAGGCAATAACTCGTTGGAGTGTTCTGTGAGTTAGCCTAGATGTTTCTCATTATGGTTGATTTATTTTTAGTTAAATGTCAATTATTGAATTGTTGCTTATATGATTGTTACAATTCTAGACATTGCTGGTCTGAGGAGTTTGATATCCCAAATATATATGGAAGTGCTTTTGATTTTATTGTCAATTGTTGACTACGTGAATAGTTGTGAAATGCTTATTTGAATGAAATTGATTGTGAATTTTGGACAATTAGTTACTAATAGAATAAAATTATATATGAGATGATTCATATAATTGCATTTGACATTTGTGATGAGATAATGGGATTTGTGATCAAAATGAACATCATGCAGACATTCAGGACAAAAAGCTCCTAAACAGGGCCTAAGGCTCGTAATAAGAACTTAGGTCTTAATGCTACTAATGTGATTAGGGCTATAATGCTCGTTAAGTTGGCCAGTAGAAATTTGTTTGAAACCCAAGGCATTAATTGGTATATTTAATCACACCATGAGGAAATAAGAATGAAAGAATATTTGCATTTTCATATACATGTTTGATTAAATAGAATTGTGATTTTGAGATACATTTTGATATTTTTTAATCTGATATGATTTTCTTGAGTTCTGCGTAAGTTGATGTGTGTTATTTAAATGTAACTTGATATTATTGGTTATGTGGTATGTTGATTTGAATTGTCCTGTGTTATATGATTTGCTGAGTGCATCGATGATGATTCACTCATTGAGTTAGCAAAACTCATCAAAATTGCAACGTCTTTTTCAAGTACATGAGAGGTTTAGAGTTAGTTGGAGTATAGCTCCTATGTTTGGGAAGTCATGACTTAAAGATCCGATCAGTTGAATCTACAGAGTCTAGTAGTATTTTTTCGTCTGTATATCACAACACGTTGCTACATTCTATATAGTGTGTTTATAACTCTGTAACTGATACAAGTAGCTTGGTATGTTGTATTTCTGTATGCTAATGTTTGAGATATATGTATATCTATGATGCGATTAAATTATTGCCTGATGTACATGACTGGTACTAATATAATGAAAATTTCTATGAATTTATTTATTATCAGATACTAGAAATGTCTATGAATGTGAGAATCGATAAACGACATAATAGAAATGATTTGCTATACATCTTTACTGAAAACATTAAAGAGGAAAGTTGAGCTTCCCTGAAATGTTTTCACACAGGTTAAATGCATAAAAGTTCTAAAATTTAGTTCGAACTCTGGTAATTTGTTGATTAAAATGCCTCTGTGTTATATGATATTGTGTGTAAGGTGGAAAAATATTTCTGAATTGTTTGCTATCATATCATGTCCGTAGAGTATATCCCGAATATTCTCTTATGCTTTTGGGAATATGCCCTATAGGTCTGGTATGCTACAGAAATTCTGTCAACAAACGTGGAGGACCAGACGGAGAGAGTCTACCTGTACACACTGAAAGATCTTTGACCCACTAGGAGCATGCACTTCAACTTGTAAGTATCAAAATTTTGCATTTATGTCCTAATTTTTGTACTTTGATATATAAAAATTGAATGTAATTTGATGTATGAAATTTAAAATAAAAATACATGTGCATTATGGATAATAATAATCTTATAAATTTGTGGTGTCATTAATGGCTGTAATGTTGAGTTCAATTTTTTTGTCTAACAGGGGATAAATATTAGAAAAATAAAGAAAATTTTGCTAACAATTTTGTAAATTATAATTCATTTATTATAATTTATTCTGATGCAGGAAAAGTCTATAGGTAGTAAGCCTACACCACGTCAGTTCTTTTTGTACACTCACACCAAGAAGCATGATGGTGTGACCTTCATCGACACCCGATGCAGACAAGTTCATGTATGTAAAATCTATACTTTAAGATTAAAAAAGTATCACTTATTAACATAAAAAATTATAATGATAGGACCAAATACAGTAAAACATTGAACGACAGTCTTATAACTCTGAAATTATTGATGAGAGTCACGCGTATCCTAATGTAGTGGGTAGTAGGGACTACCGTTGAAGAATTTTCGGGTTAGGTTCATTTACGAACACATGTTATTCGCAATCCTCTACATCCACTACAGCTGGATCTAGTAGGCAGTTTGTATCAAATGAGAGAGTCTTCCAGCTTGAGAGCACAGTAGAGAGGCTGGAAATTCAATTGCAATAGTCAATGGAGTACATAGCCTAACTTCGTAATGAGATGGATCAAGTGAAGGGGAGCAACAATACCTCATTGTAGCAGTCAGAGCATCCACCTTCACTACTTGTATAAGTAAATATATTTGATGTTTTGCTACACTTAAGGTTTTGTATAAATTCTTAATTTACACTTAATTATAATGATTACTTATTCATGTACATTTTAATTTTTTATTATATTAACAATCAAGATAATATTTACTTTATATTTATTAATCAATATTATATTATTTACAGAAATTAGATGTACAAAAAATCATAAGATTATGAACAGAGAACTCGGTACGAAGTGAGAAATGGGACTAGAAATTTATCAAAGTTAAATTTCCTGACGGAACTATAATATTTCATCGAAAATACCATTCTATTACTAATTAGAAACGGAATAAATAAATATGTCTGTAAGTTACTGACAAAATATATCACTTTGTTGGTAAAAATTTTGTAACAGTTAAAGTTTCCGCCGGTAAATTTAGCGTTGGAAACAAATATATCCGTTAATAACTTTAGCGATGGGCATACGATTTACCGTCAGCAAATTCACCGACAGAATATTGAGATTCTGTTCGTAAAATGACAACACAATTCTATAAATATTTTGGTAAATTTTCTTTAACTTAGTGACGGAAATCTAAAATTCTGTCGCTAAAATTACCAACGGATGCACAAGCTTTCGTCGCTAAATTTACTAACGACCGTTTCTCTGACTTTTTTCCATTAGTAATTTTTGTCGTAAAATTTGTTTCATGACAGAGAAACTTTATTTTCTTTCGGTAATTTCTGTCATAAAAACCTTTTTTTTCTTGTGGTGAAGTATGGAAGTCTCAAGTTGGTGATTCATTCACCATTAACATTAGTGGAGAGCAACTTGGTAGAGAAATTAAAATCACTCTCTACATTTATACTCATCAACTTGAATATTTAGTGGACAATAATAGTCAGAATGTTTTTGGGCAGTTAGAGAAGGGTGATAAAAAATCATTTTTGTCAAAAAGAAACATGGATGTTTCTTTTTTTATCCTTTCTGTAAGCCTCCTTAATAATTTCTTGATAAACCTTGTGGACAAGATTTCTAAAGTAATTTTTGTACAACAATTATACAGTTGTAATTGAAAGGGTAATATAAAACACTCATGTGACCGTTTCTCTAAGATTTGAAAACAAATATGAATTGGCCATTGCCTTTCTCTCTCTTGTGATTTTTTGTCTTTTTCCTCCTGGATTCTTCTCTCTTCTCTCTTCTCTCTTCTTCGCTCTTCTGTTCTTCGTATTTTCTACCTATTCTTCATGTTTTCATATCACATCACTTTATTCTCAGTACATTCCTTTTGAAGAGTATTGGTATGATACCTCTTACTATACCTCCATCAAAATGAATTATTTTCAATCACTGAATGTGTTGGAAAACCAAAATGGGATCAAATCCTGACCGTAATTGAATAATTTTAAACATTTATCGTATTTGATTTCCCAAAAGCCAAGATTACTTTAATTCTATAAGATGATTAACACATAAACTAAAGCATGAATCTTAATACTTATCTTGTTCCAAAGCTTAATCATTTTCTTGTCATATCCCACGAATCGTTTTGAAAATGATCCATCTTAACTGCCATAGATGTACAACTGTCCGACCTCTAATGGTATCCACAGAATAGTTTGAGAGAACTTTATAACTCTTACAGAGAGGGTTAAGTAAGAAGTGCTAGCTTCATATAACTTAAGCATATTTATAATAAACTTTAAGCAAAGTGCTAGCTTCATAGAGCTTAAGTCTATTTATTATAAGCTTTAGACATTTTAGTAATTTAATTCAAATTAAATTATAATTTCAATTAAGTTTTAATTAGAATTACAAATAATTCTAATTAAATACCAATTATGCTCAAATAAGATCCAATATTTGATATTAATCTTTATTTATTAAATATCTCATATTTAATTATAAAATTTCTCAAACTTTACAATCAAGTCCAACTTAATTAAAATATCTTTGTTCTTTTAACTCATTCTTTATGTGAGATACATTAAATTCCCAAATATGTTGACAATGATTATAAATTATAATGTTAATTCATAATTATAATTAAATAAATTAAAACTCCTTTTAATTTATATTTAATTTTTCAATTAAATAATTTAAAATCATAAATCAAGATTGATGCCTAGCAACACATTATGTCTATCTAAATATTTAGGAATGTCAAAATAACTTTGATAACCTTTTACTGTATGATTTTTTTGTGTAATTCAATCTTTTTATCATACAATGTTCCGATTAGACAGAGGATAGAATTAATGTCTACTCATTTTGAGTTTAATCATATTAGTTCTTTGTCATTAGCTATCGATTCAAATAATAACATTTGTAAACTATTTATAAAGTGTCATCTTCTTTGGCCAAGGATTTCTCAAATCAATACTAATCGAGAACAATAGAACATTCTTCCTGATTATTTTATAATGATAAATCATATCTTAATCACACAACTACCTCCATATAATTCATGCTACATCCAATAATTATTGATTGATCAACCCATGATTAAGTAGGTCATAAGAAGTACCAAATATAGTAATTTCTATATAAGATAACTTTGGAAACCTCAAGCCAAAGGATCACTTAGATAATCATCACAATGAGAATTCCATAAGCATACAAGTAATTTTTCAAATGATTTTCCATATCGAACTGTTCAGTGAACTTGTTCTCTAACAAGCACTCGTATTTTTGTTTAAATATCTCTATACTTTAGCCTATGAGATCGATTACTTCCATCATAAGGAAAAATATAAGGTGTGTTAGTCTTTATGTGTTCTATTACTGTCCAATCTTAATAGAACAATAACTAAGAACAATCAATTTACAGTAAGTCAATTGTTTAAGTATCTCATACCATATCACCATATAATGATTATTCTACTGTTGAGATTGTGGCTTAATGAGAGAATTCTAAAACTCTCTACAGTGAGAACTTACTTAAATCTTACAACTTTCATCTTAATTATCATCATAATTAAGAAAAATTGTCTGAATACATCTTTGAATTTTTAACGAGACCTTAGCTCCTTTTTCATGCCAAATGGCTTTAATGTTTCATAGTACGTTACTATCTTCAACAATATAAGGAACTATATCAAGTTCACTAAAGAAATTATTGATCCAATTAATCATTTCTACGAAATGAAAAATGTATTATGGTTTAATTAGCGACTATTGCTATATTGGAACCTGTCCAATCTTGAATGATATTGTTCAAAGTAAATAAACCTTAATTAAGATTTACTTCTAAAGTTATATCCTTATCATCTTGAACTCAAATATCAACTTATAAATAGAGTAATGGATATCTTTAATACTTCACAAGTATCTGATATCTCAAATACTAAACATCTTTAGAACATTATCTATGTACTTGGACTTAGAATATGTAAAAAAACTTTTAGTCTATCTCTATAGATTTGATTTCCATAATTAAGTTGTTATCTTTTCATATCCAATAAGAGTTAAGGGGATTAGATCCCAACTGTAGCGAAATAATTTCAAAATTTTTTCGAATTTTGATTTCCTGAAAACCAATATTACTTTAATTATATAAAATGATTAACATATAAACTAAAGCATGAATCTTAATTCATACCTTATTTCGAAGTTTGATCATTTTCTTGTAGTATCCCATGAACTGTTTCTAAAGCTAATCCATCTCAACCATAGTAGGCAAACAAGTGTTTAGTCTCTAATAGTATCCATAAAATAGGTTGAGAGAACTCTGTAACTCTTACAGAGAAGGTTAAGTAAGAAGTGATAACTCCATAGAGCTTAAGTCTATTTATAATAAGCTTGGATGTTTTAGTAATTTAATTAAAATTAAATTCTAATTTCAATTAAACTTTAATTAGAATTACAATTAATTCTAATTAAATACCAATTATGCTCAATTAAGATCCAATATCTCATATTGATCCTTATATATTAAATATCTTATATTTAATCATAAAGTTTCTCAAACTTTACAATCAAGTTCCACTTGATTAAAATATCTTTGCTCTCAACTAATTCTTTACGTAATACTCATTAGATTTTCAAATATGTTTTTTCTTAAAATAAACGTTTAGGTTTGGCGTTAGAACATCTAAGGGAGAGCAAAATTCATCCCTACATAAGGCTAAACTATGTTGTATGGAGCAACATTAAATGACTACGTTGTAGACCTAAAAACAAAACGACACTCTTCATAACATCTCCTTAGGGTAAAATCGTTTCTCTCATCTGTGTACGACTCCAGAAGCTTCCCAATTAGGTTAAGGGTGTTGAGGAGCTCTTCAGTGCACTCTTCTGTCAATAGCTTCCACGGTAATCGTTTCTGCCTTGTTTTTGTTTTCTTTTCATTTTCTTTCTAGTGTTGATCGATAGAGTCTCTAATTTGAGTTCTGCAATAGTCGATTTGTTTAAATCTTGAGATATGGAGCGCTGTGTATGTGTTGGTACCGATGGGTGCGGGCGAGTAAGGGACAACGTAGGCAAAGAAGATCATCCTCCTCAAGTAAAAAACGTGCTTCCATGATGACATTGTTTTGATTTTCATCTTCATATTTGATTTTCAAATATGTTGGCAATAATTATAAATTATAATTTAATTCATGATTAGAATTACATGAATTAAAACTCATTTAAATTTATCCTTAAGTTTTCAATTAAACATTTTATAATCAAAGATCAATATTAGCATGATCACCCAAATATTTAGGAATGTCAAAATAGTTTTGACTAACATTTTTATGCATGATTTTTCCTATAATTCAATCCTTTCATCATAAAATGTTTCGATTAGACAACACATGGAATTCAGGTCTATTCATTTTGAGTCTAATCATATTAGTTCTTCGCGATTATCTATCGATTTAAATAATGACATTTCTCAACTATTTATAAAGTGTCATTTCGCCTTAGCCAAGGATTTTCCTAACCAATACTAATCGAGAATAATAGAACATTCTCCCTAATTACTTTAGGATGGTGAATCTTATCTTGATCACACAACTACCTTCATATAGTTCATGCTACATCTAATGACTACCGATTGATCAACCTATGATTAAATAGGTCATAAGTAGTATCAAAATATAGTAATTCCTATACAAGATAACTTTGGAGATCTCAAGTTAAAAAATCCCTATACAATCACATTGAGAATTCTATAGACATACAAGTAATGTTCTAAATGAATTTCTCTTATAGGGTCTATTCAGTGAACTTGTTCTCTAGAAAGCACCCACATGTTTCTTTAAGTATCTTCATACTTTAAACTAAGAGATTGATGAAAAATGTAATTTTCATCATGTTTTAGGGCATAATTTGATATGTGTTTAGCCATTAATTCAATCATTTAGAATGTGTTTATGTTAGAATTGTGTTAGCTGTTAATTATTTGTGTTTTAAGTGTTTTAAGGGTTAGTATAAGCTTTTGAGCTTAGATATTATGTTTTTGAGGTACTTTGATGTGTTTTCTACTGTTTCAGGGTCAATACCGAACAACGGAGGAGTTTCAGAAGACATTCAGCCTAAAACAACGGTGCAGGTCACGATCTTGAAAAAAGCTCCAGGAATGACCCACGATCGTGGCCTACATGCCACATTTATGAAAGAAGGCTCAGATGTGAGCTACGATCGTGGCCTGTGTCGGGTTGATGCGTAGACACTAATGAATTTCACGTTTTGAAAGATTTTTTGGACCTTTTGAACCCTGGAGAAGCCCTAGGATTACCCAAAACATAAGAGACTACTTAAAGAACAACAAAAGGAGAGAAAAGGTTCCATGCAACTTTTGGAAACCCTAAGAGAGAAAGAGGAAGAGAAAGAGAGAAGGAAGAGGAAGAAGGTGTTAAGTCAAGAGGACTTTACGATGACTAATTTTGATGACAATCAAATAACAATAATGTTAGAAACAAAAGAATG
>JANQBM010000222.1:46883359-46899866 GCA_025594535.1 Erythroxylum domingense
ATACACTATATATATTTAGTCCATAGATTATATTATATTGCAACTTGAGATTATTTTTCAACCTAATTAATGACAATACTGTTTAAAAGTACATAATTATCCATAAATTAGAATCCCGTTTGAATTAGTTTTTTTAAAAGACTTTCCTATCTTTGTCTATAATATATGATTTCTCTCGTGTGTAAATCTTTTTACGGGCAACTCTATCTAGCTAATTCCCTAGTTCCAAAGAAAAAAGTGGTGTTTAAAACCCTAATTAGGTTTGTGGGGTCGACAACTGCAGCCAGAAAACCAGCAGGACAAGTTAGATACTCCTGGCGTTGGACGGTTGCAGCCAGTTCCTGGCCGCCGGTGATGAAGGCATTTTGACTGCACCGTATGCGATTGACGGTGTCCAGCACGACCAGCAATTCTCCCCTTACTGCTGGGTACTTCCACCACCGTCTTGTCCTCTGGCATTATCGGCAATTCCTGGGGGCGGTGTTGGTAGTGGGACAAGTGGCAGCGGGTGTGGTGGCACGAGTTGTGGGACGAAGAAAAGGTTTAGGACTAAAAGATAAGATGTTGGAGTTGGCGTAGAGGCTTGGTTCTGGCGTGGAGCAGTTTCATGTTGAGAAACGACATTTTCTTAAGGTATGGATGCATAATAGCAAGCTCGTCCTTTATAAAACTTTTCAAGTCGTACATGGTTATTTACATATTTTAAAATAATAAAATTTATTTTGTTTAATTTATTTTAAATGTTTTATAAATATTAAAAAATATATTTAGTTATTTACCTTCTATTTTAATAAAAATATTATAACTAAATTTGTTTGTTTTTTTAAAGCAGTGGCCGTGGAAGCTTAGCATATATATATCCTGCTTCCTACTTACAAAACAGGAAAAGCAAAACTCCTTAATAGAAATTCATACCAAGTACTTTGAAAAACAAAACAAAACAAAGAGGCTAGCGGCAAAAAAGAAAAAACATACAAGCGTCCTTCGATCTCCAAACATCGATAGGCAGTAGTGACTACTCAAAAGAACTTTTCCCAAAATAAAATAGCATGAAACTGGAAGAAGAAAGGAAAAGCTGCTCTCTAAGTAGCCCAAGAGTATGATGAATCCGCTACCAATCAAAAGGGACTTAATAAAAGCTTCCACAGCCTTAACTTACTCATACTGAGCCTAACACAGACTGCCAGTCTCTCTATCTCTCTCTCTCTAGATCTGTGGTTTGTGTGTGTGCATGTATATATATTTACACACACACCTACTGCAGAATTCCTACTTGTTTATTATATATACATGCGTTGTAGGAGCCTGGATCTGTACTATCACTAGCAGCCACTCCACTGACCCACACATACCTCTCACAACTACACACTCAGACACTCACCAGTGTGTCTGTTCTTTATACTTTTGCTTTGTAGGAAGCTATCTTTTTCACGTTTTGCAATGCCATACCCTTTAAGGGTTTGCTTGACTCCCATAAACGGTATTGCAGAGATGCTTTTCCTTGTTTTTCAGCACATTAAAAGATGTATTCTAGTTCAAGAAGAGAAAGCCTCACTCTGCCTATCTCCTAACAAAAACAATCTGTACATATTGCTAGGGTTTCGACTTTCGAGCTTTATAGTAAAACCTCATTCTTTTCCAGGCTTTATACAACGCAGCAGTAGCTCATGTTCAACAAGATTTCACCTTCATTCTTCATCTGCGAGCATTCTAGCATTTTCCGTTATGACTACTTTTAAGGAATTCAAGCCCAAATCCAAAAATATTATTTGTGACGACAGAAAATATATGTAACCTCGGTTAAGGCTGTTAATCATGCAACGTTGGCAAGTACTACAGCTATATTAGTTAGATAGTTGTACTTTCCCAATTAATGAAGAAGTCGTATCAATCTGTAACATTGACGAGAAGAATCTTAAAAGCAATTTATACATCGTTTCCTCTTCTGAACACATATCAAACGTTTTCAATGTCTTTATATAAACCAACAGAATTAATGATTCTGCTTAATTAAAAGATGTCGAGATTAATGTCTACTATACTGTTCC
Organism: Erythroxylum domingense; assembly: GCA_025594535.1. Classification (NCBI taxonomy): domain Eukaryota; kingdom Viridiplantae; phylum Streptophyta; class Magnoliopsida; order Malpighiales; family Erythroxylaceae; genus Erythroxylum; species Erythroxylum domingense. The sequence goes on from JANQBM010000222.1 coordinate 46,885,408, forward strand.
TTTAAACTCGAGTTTGATTTTAATAATATGACATGAATAACCATTGGTGACATCAAGATTAGTTTCCATGAATGTTTTTGTACAGCTACATACTATACTCACTGATACAACAACAACCTTGCAGTACTTAGGTCCGAAGTATTGCATGCTTTGAGAAATTTGTGAAAGCTACCTATTCCATGGCCTACAGAAACCCTGAATGCAATTTAACGTCTGATAAGTACCTAAATTCAATACATGAGATAGATCAGACCGAACCCACGATCTGGAATCGATCATGGATAAATTGATGGTGGGAACTGTAAAACAAAGCAGTAACTGACAATTTTGGAGAGAGACATTACCATAACCCAGAACATATTTCACTATAGTGGAAAGGCCAGTACGATATATCAAGACAAAAACGAACTAAAAAAAGTTGGGTTTGAATTTAGGTAGCCACACGAATCACTAAGAAAAAGAACACAACCAAAGTAGATATGTTTCTTTGAATCTAAAAAGAAAGCTTGAGGGACAAATCAACAAAATTAGACGCATTAGATGCATAAGTACCCGCTGCAACTGAAGCTTCCATGTCCATGGAACAAGTGCTTTTATGATCACTACTTTTTCCTGGAAAAAACTCGTACTCCACTATAACTCTTCCATTCGCTGAATTTCCCTTCCGATGAACTGCCACGACCTCCATGCCCTACAAATTAATAAACCCACTTTCAGAATCACAATCTATAAATACCATCAAGAGGAAAGTTAACATCACATCAATTTCTAGACAATGGAGTGATACCATAACATGTAATCAACCAGGTTTCTCATGCGTGAAGGATACATTTTATTTTGTTTCTTTTTACCACGTTGAGACTGTTATTGGCATACAAGTCTTTCTTTGTGGCTCTTAAGCTGAATTCATCATTGTAATCATCTGATCGAAACTTAGGAAATCGGAACCCTAGAAATTAGGTGATACTGATACCTCACACCCCTCTCTTCTTTCACTATATACAACATGCTCCCCACCAAATTTCTTCTTCTGGGAAACAATCATCTTGTCAAAGACAATATAAGCAAAAGATGGGAAAAAATGAACTCTTCAAAATAAGTTTCCCATCCTTTTTCCTTGCGTTTTCTTTAAATCCAAGCAACTCGTTTAATCGCGGACGTTGCTCAAAACCAAAAAGTAAAAATCAGACTAACAAGGTTCAATTTAATGAAACGAAACCAAGGGTATAAATACAATAATAAACTTCGGTGTTATTTCAAAAGACAAATAGAAAAAACACCAGATGTCTAGGACTCACTTGTAGCAATATTAGAAAATTAAGAAACCATTCATCCAATGCAAACCTTAAAGCAAATATCACATCGAGTATGAGCACACTGCTGTGTGATGATCTTTGGCATTGAAGAGAGCTCTTTCGAGGTCTCAAAAACAGCCGAAGCAGAATTACTACTACTCAACCCAAGCTGAACCGGAGCTCCAACCAAATATGGATTCGCAAAGAACTGATGACCCACTCCAAAACCACCCGACCCATTACTGGTAACCGAACCATACTGCACAGGAATGCGATTAACCTTAAGTGGGTCATCAACAGGTAGCTGAAGGTGGCTGAGGGAGTCCATTTGGTTGGCTTCAATCATTGTCTTTCTCCATTCTTGTATCCTTAAACGCTCGAGTTGAGCCACACCCATGCCTCTTTGGGGAGGATGTTTCTTGCGAGGTGGGCACTTGCTGGGTTTTCTTCCTCGGGTACTACTATTTACGGGTCTAGGTTGATGAAAGGATTCGGTCTTAGTGGGTTCTTGGAGAAGAATAGAAATGGGTGTAGCCATTGACGAGAGTATCTTGAGACAAAACAAACAAACCGCTAGTGTTTGAAACCTAAGACAAGAGAGAGGTGAAGAAGATGGTATAATGATACTGGTAAAGGACTTCCAAGTTTTTTGTGAGAAAGAGAGATGACAAAAGAATGGCTAGAGGAGAGGTGTGGGGTTTAAAGTAAGAGAAGTGAAGTGGCAAAAAAGAACATGGGTTTTTTGCTATTCTCTTCACCCATTCATCTATTTCCAGATGCTATTATATATCATGATCATATGGTCTTTCTTATTTGTAGAACATCTAATTATGATGGCCTGGTCAAATGGTAATGCCAATAGCTAACTCCTGTTACCATGATCAGGAAGAAGAGGAGGAGCTAAACCTAAAACCACTCATAAGTTATAATGCTCCTTCAGCTTTATTTACTTCTTACTACCAGCTTCAAAGGTTAGGAACACGCCTCTTTTACATTGGGCCCACTTACACGTGTCAAGACGTCGGACGATTTAGCCAATTGTACTAGACAAGGTCGGAGATGTGGTGTATTGTCCTCTGGGAGCTGGCAGGTGGGGTAGTACTAGTAAGAGGCACGGCGTCAGTTTTGTCGGAAACGGCAAAATATCATTGGTTTTGTTTATATGTAGTTTTGTCACTAAGGGAACAAAAGCGAAAGGTTTTTGGTGCATGGAAGTAAATCTTCACGTCTGCCACTTCAATGGCCATGATCTTCCTGATAATAGGGTTCTCTTCTCATGTATTTTGTGGGTCATCAGCAGATGTGATCGAGTGAGCTTAGTCTTGGTGAACTAGCACGTATAGCAGCCTCTGGCATCTGGGCAATCATAGAGAGTGAGATTTGGTCGCTGAAATTAGTATACATGAAGCTGCCCTAGCTACCATTATAGGCCTATAGCTTGCAATCATATCTTCTTCATATATGGAATCATGAAATGCTGTGTCCATGTGGTAGCAATCTAGCTCTTTTATTGAGCTTTAAAGGATTGTCAATGTGATTAAGCTGTAATTACTTCATGCAGTTAACTAATGTTAATTTGTGATTGTATTATATTAGCCAATTAAGGAAATGGTTTTCAGGTAAATTTCCTTTGAACCTGTAAATATTTAAAGGAAAATGTTATGGATTGGTCCAGAAACAAATCCTTGAGATCTCTAACACATGAAAACTTTCCGTTGTGGGTTAGTCTAAGGCATCAAAAAGGTTGTCTCTACCAAGTCAAGTATTTTTGGATGTAAAGAGATAATCTGCCATATCCCAATGAGAAACTTTTTGATGTCTACCCACAAACACAAAGACCACGTCAAACAAACAAGCTGCTTTCACATTTCATGAAAATACCACTCACAAAATCCTTAAGAACATCTACTTTCCTTGTCCATGTTGATGGAGAACATACAACTTCCACAAGCACCCAGTAGAAGTGATCTCAAAGAATCAAAGAGATTAGTTCCACCACACAAGCATAGACGTAGACAAAGACATAAACCATTTGGTGTTGTATGGAGCAGAAGAAAGAAAGCACACATCCCATGCCCCAAGAAATTGCACAAGTGCTTAATGGCTTCTTTCTTGCTGGAGATCCATCCCAAACCGCGTGACCAACCAAACGAGTGTCGATGAGTGAAAGATCTCAGATCTCACGAATATTGTTGGACTAGGGTGTACGGATTCACGCCGTCCTCATAAGTAAGCCAGCATTCCACGCAAGCAAATGAATAGACTCCAAGACCTTGATTCGTTTTTATCTAAACGGTAACTAAGGCCAATGGATTGAGGGACGTGGGACTAAAAATCATTTGGTTTCCGGGGTTCATGCCACGTGGCAATTGGTCCCCGCTTCATGATGTTGGATCTGATGATGGTGAAATGTATAGGGTACTACAGGGAGATGTTTGTTTAGTGTAGAATAGCATATATAGGATACCTGTTAATACAGTAGGCGGCTGGGAGAGAAAGTGGGAACAAGGAGATTTGGCACGTGTGAGATGAGATGGCACGTGGGAAGATGCTGGGTTTGGGCAGACATGGTGGATTCTTGGTTTCTGAGAAGCAGATTGTGCCCTGCATGGAATTGCCATTAGGGATTTGTTGGCCTTTAATGTATTTTGTGTATAATCAATCATAGTCTGTGTGGGGATCCGGCTTTTTTAGTGACCATGAGTGGGGGGACCACATTGCACTTGTTTACCGTACAACTCATGCTCTTTCCATTAGAATAAAGATGATCAAACCGAACTCTTGATTAATTAGCTGGCATGCTAATCAATTATCTTTTCTGAGATTTTATCATTAATCAATCATCAATACGAAAGTAGATGAATGCGGTGAATAATCTTATCTTAAAGCATACAGAGTTAAATGGGAGAAGGAAGAACGAGTAGAGGGAAGTTGGTTTTGGCCAACTATTTTGTAACAAAATCACCCCAAGATCCATCCTATCCTTGTCCTCACAACACTTGCATACCATAAAAAGCAGGGAGTAAGGACCACATCAGATGCTTATGTAATTATTTGGATCTCATTCTCAATCTCGACTGAGATTTCCTCTCTCAGTTTTACCACATTGCCCCAATTTGACCATTTTGTCCACAACACTGGAGCAGCAGGTTAAGGAAGTCCTAGTGAACATCTTAGTACATATCTTGGTGTAAGATTTTGTGGAGGGACAAAACAAAATCGAATACGAGGGGCACTGCAGATTTTGGGTATCATAAAATCCAGGCCGTTCAAGAAGGACAAATCGGTGCATCCAGTATTTGGTATTTATGTACAGTTTAGTGTTATTTTTTGACGATGAAAATGTCACTATCATTAGTTCAATTTTGCTTGGTACCTCATAAAAGAAAAGACAATACAAGCAAAATGTGTCTGGATAGACGCATCCTAACGGCACCCACCACATCTGTTATGACTAACGGGTCTAGTCTCTTATCATGAAATCAAGACGATTAGATTTGATCCATACTTATGGATTACTGTTTCTCTATTTTGTTAAAAGTCTTGAATTTGGAGAGATATTGTAGACATCCGTATAAAATAACTTGCTGAACAGAAGTGGAGTACATTTTGATACAGAATGTGTCGTAGTAACCTTGGTATACCAATCAATTGTCTTCCTTCCATTCTCACCTAATACGAAGGCATTTGTTCCTAATCTAAGACCACTAATTTTGAATCCCAAACTTATTAGCAAGAGGACCTCCTTTTGCAATTAGTAAGAAAACTATATAATATTGACAAAAAATAATATCAATTTACAACATGAGCTTCTGTCATTATTCACTCGACGTTTTCATATGCTACACTAACAGGAAGTTTGAATGATGCACATAGCATCCACTTTCCAGGTGCAACAAGACGTACCCTGCGCATTTCTACACAAACTGCCACCTCCTTTAATGCAATTCTTACCCGCTGTCGTAAATTGTTCAAGAATCACATGAAAGACATCAGATGCTGCATGAAGATATATGCCAGGAATATATATATATATATATATATATGAAACCAACCACATATTGAGAATGGAAATTTCAAACCTCATGAAAGTCGAACTCTGGATCTTCAGCTTTTGAGAATCCATAAACATGGATTGTTGGCAACTTGTATTCTCTAGTCTTGGGCGCGTCTCCAAATATTCCCCTAAAAGCATCTTTCAACATAGGCAAAAACATTTAGTTGTGGATAAAAATATTCAAGCCTAATCAATCTGAAATTTCGTCAGCTTAAAAGTACATGTCCTGGTCAGTTACGGGTTCATGATATCAAAACTATAGCAAAGGACATTTTTCTTGGTAAGAAATGGAAAGAAACATTTCGATGTTTCATAGACCTCCCCTATGCGAATTTCGCCCATGCAAAGTGGTCAAAATCACACCAGGCATACACTAAACTTGATAGCGCCGGATAAGAAAAATGGTCATAGTTGACTAATGAATGACCCAGACGTTTCACTCCCTATACAAGCAGGCATTTGAACATACAAGGTGCAATTATTACATATCAATATCCCCATAGCCAAATTTGATAAAATTCACAAGATCAGTTTGAAGAGTTGAAACTAAGCTTCCAAATCAGAAAGAATTCCAAGAAATTTTTGCCAGATGAAGTAACCTAAGCATGTCCACTATCCCCAAGACCACAGCCTCAAGAGAAATATTGAAGGTAGACTTCAGTTAAGTTGACATATTATTCAACGAATCAAGCAACTTCTTACAATCTCATCTGTGTCCAAGGACAACAATGTATAATAACATACCGAGATATTCCACAGCATCATTTGGCAGATTCATAACCACCTGTGTGATAGAATGAGCTTTTTCACTTGTAAACATAGCATTGATGAACCTCCTTCCATCCATGTTAAAGACCTAGACAGTGACAAGCAAGATTCTCAATATGAAGCTTGACACTAAAGAATTACATGTGGCAGATTACTCAGCAACTTATTATCTGTGCAATTCCTACATGTTCCTGTGTTTGATGAATATGAATAAAAGAAAATTTATACAGTTAGACTGATGGCATTGTCTGCCAGCAAAAAAAAGTGACTTAATTAAGTTGACCAAGTCCCAGCATTGTCAGCAGAATTTGCACTAGAAATATAAAATATAACTATACTTTCATCACAATTATTCACATATCAATAAATTTGAAAAGGGAAGTGTCTGCTTCTAAAAAGTTAATGGTAATAGGTCTCAAGTTACTGTTTTCTGTCTTTATGGCTATTTTGGATCTTCATAATAGAAGGATGAATAGGGATGTGCAACACCAAAATGAACTATTAACTGGAAAGTCAGTTATACCCTGATCTTTCTCTCAAGCTTGTTGAGAACACTATTTCTCTCCAGATAATCAACTGCATGAGGGTTCAAATCATTGGCATATACACGCTTGACTATCTTTGCAGCAGATATAGCTATTGGACCGACCCCGGAAAAGACATCACCTGTCAATTTGCATAAATGATCAGCAAACACAGGTAAACAATGATTTTATCTTGTGCAGAAATTTAACAGAAACAAAAGTTGATAAAACAGAAGTACATTGCAAAAGTACAGAACAAGAGACCAACAACCTTCTAAACTAAAAACCAAAGAAAACATGACAAACAGAGAAAATTAGAACAGTAAAATCCACTAATTACAGCCATGTCTTCAAAGCAGAAGAAAGGAAATTATGTGGTAGTAATCCTGTCACAAGGGCAATCTTCATTTGTTTTCGTACCAACTTTTGTTTCTTTCACCCTTCAAAATAGTGCTGCTATTAAGCTCGATAGAACTGTCAAACTTTATCAATGGCCAAAATGATAGCCTACAAACTCACAGTTCTAAGCAGATATTTCAACAATTCAGTAGGTATGTAAACTAGAATTATGAAAAGACTCGAACATACAAACAACATCATCTCTGGTAAAGCCATTGAGCAATCTTTGTCTTTCAGTTGCAAGCCTCGAGTTCCAATACCTGCATAAAAAATGAAATTCTTAATGCTACTAGCACATAAACTCTCTCTGTTATTGTTCCCCGAACAATTTTTATGTAATAAAATGAGATGGGAGATGCATCAATGCGTCCACCAGTATTATAGATGAAACACTTAAGGATTTAGTAACCACAAAATTATTGAGAGGTGGAGAGAAGAAAAAATTACAAACAAAAGAAATCTTCAGATGACCGCAAGAGAATTGAACAAAGTGATTTAAGAATCTCGTGATGAAATTGGTAGCTTCATTTTGGAGATTAAAGGAAGGGAGGTTTCAGATTCAGGAGATAATTGCCTATTGAGGCCCTCAACTCTCCTGAGGATGTTGTAGAAGAGTAAATGCTTAACTCAGAAATCTAACGAATTGCTCATGGAGCCACCATCACGCATTAATACCTGTAGCATGATGACGTTACATTCAAAACATGGAATCCAAAGGGCATGAGATGTTAAAATGTTCGATACCATAATGCAAAGGACAGATTATGAGATTTCAGACGAATTAAAAGAACCTTGTTCTCAAACAGCATGAGACAACAGACATGTAAATTTTGAGTCAATCTCAATGAATTTGTTGGAAAAGTTTACATACACTGTAGCCAAATCAACATTAAATCGTAGTCCACTCTCAACAACCATGGTAACAAGAGAGTGATTTCCAGCTAAAACTTCAAGTTGCATTGTTCTGTAATCATTATGTATGGCATCAATCTTGTTAACAACTGTCTGTATCTTTGGTTTATGTTTATCCAGAACAACCTGCAATAGAATACTCGTTAACATTAGAAAAGCTTAATAAGAGATTATTTATTCCTTCATTTATGTGTTTTCATACGAAGCACCTTCGCTATAAGCTTCTTGTAAGGCAGATGCTCGTCTCTCAAATTCAGGTGGGCAATATGGCCAACTGTCTCAAAAGCTGACGGGACAATCATATCTTTTGGTAACAAAGTCTCCAAGACCTGTAAAGATGATTACATATTAGAGATCCAGTTGTCTGGCAACCCCTAGTGCAGCAAGCTCCATTGCTTTACAGTTGAGAGTGATCAGTAACCTTCTCAACAGCTTATTAACTAAAGATTGTTATGGAAAAGAGAACTTCTGGAAAGTTAGAGACTTTCACAGTAAATTTGTTTAAAGAGCAATGGTAAACTATCGGCTTGAAACGCACTCAACATAAGTTTTATTACTCAAGCTTGGTTTGACTCAACTACCTCTTTAGAAAAGTCCATGCATGACCAGATCAGAATCTTAAGTTTGATTAATTGGCATCATAATACCAAAAGCTTAAATGAAAATAAGCAGCATGCATGACACTGATGACCATTATGACAGATTATACATCAAGACTGTTAAAGAACTTATCAAATTTACAAGGAGCAGCTTTTCCTATTTTACTTTTCCCTTTATGAGAGCCAGGAAATTCCTTGAACGACTTAAGAAAAATGATTGATATCTTCAGCCTATGTAGATAAAACTTAACAAACAAAAACAGAGCGAGTATGAACATAAAAGAACTCAAGGGTATGTCTACCTCATTCATCTGCCAGTATTCATAAAACAAAGTCAACTTGCATCTAACGAGCTCAAAGGTCGATGTCGAGTTGTCCTTCATTGCTTCCTCAAATGCAACCTGAAGGGTACAATATCAGATGTAATCTCCAGATGCACAAGCATATAATATAACGAAACCTATTATATCAATAAATTTACACAACAAATCACAGTAGAAAGCATTACATGATTCGGCAAGTGTACCCTAACAACCAGTTGCACAACAAATACTAGAATTCAAGCAACTTTTACCTAGGTAGCTATGCCTTTGTTACACCCAGCTCTGATCAGTACAACAAGAAACTAACAAGCAAGGGAATTACAATCAAGGCCTTGATGTTGCGTATATATTTAATCTTGGCAAAGACAATTGCAATCAGTTCCCACACATTAAGGCAGAAAAATTACTCCGGCGTGACAAATATAATTCCCCACACAATTGGAGATAGTACGAAGCTCAGACCTTCTTTAGTGAAACAATAACTCAGGATTGACAAATAAAATTCCACAGATACTTGGACGTAAAGCCAAACTCAGACCTTCATCATTTAAATATTTGACCACAAACAATCTTCCATAGATGACAAGCATTAGTTAATCAATTCGTATAATGGAGTTTAAAGCTGAATGTTCGTATCCAACTGTCGAAGCCATAACAAATACAACATGAGATCTTGTAAGAATACGAGTCAGTAAACAACATCATTAGATAAAATAATTATCCACCTACTAAATTTCAAGATGATATGCAACAGTATGCCAATACAGGACACTCACGCAATGTTGAATAAAGCATAAGAATAGAGGTCTACCATCATGTAAAATACTTCAGAAAAGCGTTTACCATCATGTAAAATACTTCAGAAAAGCGTTTAATATGTAGGTAGAACAGTCATTCCCTGCCATCTAAGACACCATTTTTATCATTTTCATGGGGCATTTCATTCAAGCTAGGAACAAGAAGCTTCAGAGTTCTCCATATTCAGTGTCAAACTTCATTCTTGCTAAAACCGATAAAAGAGATGAGCATCTATGGCCTCCATCCCTTGATCTAGCAAAATACATTTTTCTTGAAATCACTCCGCAGCAACACTTACCTTTAATCTAATATCAAGGCAAAAGAGGAACAAAATATACATGAATAATCTTAATCTTTTATTTTAAGCTTTCCGAAGAATATCTAAAAAAGGCAACTATAACAATTGTCATTGTACGACATCTCAGAAAAACAAACAATGTATACAGGAAAAAGCGTTCAAATTCAAGTCAACAATAAAGAAATCAACTCATAAAGCATCAAATAAACCCTTTTGCAACTTTACTACAAATTGGTGACTAAACATATTATCAATAATGACAAGCAAATACATACACATGAATAGCACAGTCAAGGACTCACAGAGATATCAGATTAGCCACCTTGATAGCCCGAGGCAACTCCTCCATTCTTTTCTCTGCATACCTTTCATCCAAAAGCAACAATCTTGTAGACCCCTTCCATTTCCATCTCCCCTTAAACTCATCCCCCAACAAACCCTTCCAATTCTCTCCTTCCTCCTCTTCCTCAACAACCTCCACCACGGCAAACTCGTTCTTTCGATTCCTCTCAATCCCCTCACTACCCCCATCTCCATTCTCCTCCTTCCTCTTCTTTTTCCTTTTCGGCCGCGAAATCTTAGCCAAATTTCTGAATTTAACATATCCTTTTGAATTAAACTCCTTTGCCAATTTTTCCCTATATAAAACAAAGCTTAAACTTTCAACATCTCCCTCTTCTTTGCCATAAGTCCTCGGGTCCAGCACAACAAGGTCTCCATGCTCCGCTTCCTCATCTTCTATTTTCCTCGAGTCTCCAAGTAAAGAAACAAACTCTTCTCCAACTTCATCCCCACGAACTCTAGCAATATTACGAATCCTAGGCCAATTCAATAAATGCCCACGAAGCCTATTCTCTAAAGCAAAGCAATCCTTCGCAGGAACTCGAAGGGCAGAAATGTCAAACTCCCGAATAAATTCCTCCTCGGCAATTGCTTTATCATCTTCAGCCCCATCTTCCTTGCATTGGTCCAGCGGTTTTCGATCAGCTGTTTTCTCAAAATCATATGGGTATTGAGACGGTATTTTGCCCTTCCAAAGAGAGGGACCATAAGGGAAAGTTTGACAACTAAACGCATGAGCAGCAATGCATAACTGAGAAACAAAAGTAAGGTCAGAACGAGAGGGTTTAAGAGAAACTAAGAGGGTTGGACAGAAGCTAGTGAAAGGGAGAGAGATGGGTCGGAAAAACAACTTGGCCACCATCGATACACTGGTTGATTACTCTTGCATAGCGCGAAGATGGAAATCCAAGTGTTACACTTTCACGGTTCTCTAAGGTGGGGGTTTTTTTGAAGTAAAATATTTAATGGAACGAAATAATTTATAATGGAGTTAGATGGAAATATACGTAATTTTAGAAAGTTGTTATTCGCAAAGTATGGAAGAATTATTATTTGGTTGAAAGCTTTATAATATAACATATTGTAAAATTATTTATTATTTTATATTTTATCTTTAATCTTTCAAATTAGAAGTTTTTTATTTTTACTGTTTTGGTTAGAATGAGATGTAATATAAAACATTTCCCTTTTATCATATTTCATTTCATTTTATAATAAACCGTTATTTTAAACGATAGAATAATATTACATTTCATTTTATTATATTAATAAGCTCCTTGCTAAACATAGCCTTAAACTTTTAGCAGTTATTATTAACAAAATATTATGAGGCATACTCTTTTTTTCAAATTTTTTCAAATTTTAGAATAAATAATATCTTTATTGATTATATGCAATATAACCTACTTGTCGAATAACATATATTTATTAGACCTCTATTTTTTCTATGTTATTCAAATTTTGTTTGATGTCATATATCATTCATTTCATTAAATTGATTTAAGGATCCTTAAATTATTAATCTAAACTTTTTAACTAGTTAAGTGTTTTATGAAAATAATAAGTACATACTTCAAATAAATTAAAATTGACATTCAAGAATTATGGTATCAATTATATTATTCCGTTTGTAATATAAAATTTTAATTTTTTATTGTTTAATATGATTTACGTATAATTATTTTTTGAAAAAAATCAATTAACAAAAATTGAAGAAACTTAATATTTGTTCAGTTTAAGAAGAGACAACCGTAGCCTGCTTTTCTGCAAAACCTAAGTGGCTGTATAGTCGGCAAGTATATACACTGAAAAATCATTTGTTTATCATATTTGGCTTTATTTTAGTAGCAAATTCCTTTCTAGTAGTCCTTTCGTGATGATCTTCGTTTCAGCGATCTCTTATTAATCAACCCAGGCACATAGTACAGCCATCCTATTGTGAGTAATGTAGCAGATGCTAGAGCCAAGAGACATACAATAACTAAGAATATACCAACACTAGAACTTTTACTACCTTCTCTCTTATCTTCAAATTTTTTATCCTATTTTGGCTTTGATAAAGCCAGATTCAATGAATTTTTCTTCGAATGTGACGAGGAGGGTGAAGTCGTTGTAGAAGACTTGCTAGTGTTAGTTCCATCAAATTTCTTTGAAACTTCTAGGAGGATTATGTTTGTGGGATTCTTTGCCACAACTTGGTTTGAATTCCTTTTTGCAACTCGTTTCGATAGGCTCCTGTTTGAATGGAACAATTTTTTTAAGACTTTTGTTCTCTTAATCTTCTTGGCCTGCAATAGACGGAAAGTACACGGCAAATCAGTACGCCATGGAAAAACATACTAAAAGGAAGTTCATCCATTCCCATGCATGCGTAGTAAAAAGAAAGAAGCAACAACACTTCTATTACATTGAACAAAACAAGGAAAAGTGAAACAAAATTAGCGAAGAAGAAGAAGAGGAGGAAGGATTAATGACCTAGATTCAGAGATAATCATCATCAAGATACAAAACCATAAGAGAAGTACATATCCCATACTAAATTATCAAAAGAAGAAGAAAGAGAAGGACCAGTAATTATCACTGGATAATTATAATCAATACACAAAAACCATAGGGGAAGTACAAGTTCGATACTAACCATCAAAAACAGAGGAATAATTAGGTATCCTAATCAGATATCTGAAAAAGAAGTTTACCCTGAGAAAAAGATACCTTTTTCTAACCTAAAAATCCTTGTAATATATGGAAATTGATTGATCATTTTGATGAAGAAAAATACAGCGCGTGTTAATCAAGACAAAGTCAAAGCAAAGTTAAGAAAGAAGCCACGTACTAACCAATGAGGTCTCGAACAGGACAGCTGTCAGAGCACCTTGAAACTCTGTTGATTTCTCTTCTTCTGTCTGAAGGTCGACTCCTTATTTGGTAAGTCGTGAAACAAACTAGGAATAAGCCCTTCACCTTTACCTTCAATCTTAGCATTCTTCAAACCAGACATTTTTATAGGTACATCCCCGCCACATTTCTCAGTTGCCACACCCACCGGTCTACTACAACACGCAAAGAACATGTAAAGGTTCTTCTTGCTGCCAGTTCCTTCCTTATTCATCGAACAAACGTTGTTGGTCTTCTCCAAGTGCATGGAGACGTTTGTATATATGTATAACCTATATATGAAACAGAAAGGTACTATGGCAGTATGTATGTGGCGGTTGAAGCCAAGTGAATAGGCGGGGACTTAAGGGGGTGGTTTTTTGGGAGAGAAAATGAATGAGAATGTGAGAAAACATGAAAAATTATAATTAAGGGCATGTGTTGGTGTTGTATCTGAAACTTTATGGTTTTGGATTGAATTTATTTATTTAGTTGCGTCTTTTGGAGTGGTTTTTCAATACGCGTTAGATACCGCTTTTTGTAGGCTTCGTCAAACACATACACCATGTAATATATTGTATGACATTAGGGTTTTGCAGGTGTATCAAATTTGGTATCCATATAGGGTTTTGCTATTCTCAGATCAAACATGTGAGGTAGGGCCGACGATAGAAATACAATTTATATATAAGAGAAATTAACAAGAATAGTAAAGTAGTAAAGTATTGGTGCATTTGCAAAGTATTTTTATTTTCTCGAGTTTGATGAAAATTACTTTAAGTAGTAGCCGTTTTTGATGTCAGGTTTCATATTTAATTATAGTTTACCAAATTTTACAGTTAATTTTTAAATGTACTTTCATCTATTACATAGTATGTAATATAACTTATGTTGAATTTTATACTTTTTTTTTTTGCGGACAAGGAGAGATACCCTTGGTTGTATCAACTCCCATTTCTTCCAATTGGGAAATTATTTTAACTTAAAGGTGAAACATCCAACAAGTGTTATGGGTTAATCATTTATTTGTGTCGCTTGGAAAATATGTTGATGAAAACAATATTTACCATTTAGAAAAGCAACCAAGATACTTTGACCGCAAAAGTGTTGTTACGTATATTTGATTTCGATTGCTTCAAATCTGAACAGCATTGTTGTACTTTAAACAACTACCACTCCAATACCGTTCAAGTTCTATGCTTTAAAATTTTCAATTGGAAAAAGTAAAAGAGAAAATATTTCCCTGAAGAAACAAAACAAAAGTATTTGT
>JANQBM010000222.1:46987382-47001750 GCA_025594535.1 Erythroxylum domingense
CATCTTATTTTCTTCATTTATATGTCCAATTTAAAATGCCAAAACTAAATAAGGAATATATAAAATATATCCTAACAGTAAGAATTGCCATTTTGTTCTTTAAGAAAATTTTGCCATATCACTTGAACATTAATAGTCAAAGTTTTGACAGAAATCTTTGAATACTCTACAATGTGAGAAAAGGTTAATTTCTATTAGAAAGCAATTCAAAGTTGTACACACTAAGTCTGAGTGTAAAATAGTCATGTTGGTTTTAGGGAAACGACTTTGCCATGATATTAGCTACATGCTCATTTGTATTATAGTAATTTAAAGAAATTAAATTATTTGACATAAGAACTCCAATAAAATGAACTTGAATGTTAATATGCTTTGTTCTTTTATGGTAAGCTGCGCTCTTTTTCATTGTTGATTCTACCTTTCTGTTGCAATAAATTTTAATGGTTACTGAAAAACCGAAGGGGGTAATAGATTCGCAAACTTTTCAATTTTACTGTAGACGTCTCTAGCAAAAACAATAACAAAAGCAATCAAAAACGAAATAATAGAAAACACCAAAAATTTGGTAATACAATTCGGCACTCCTTGCCTACGTCTGTAGGACCCTTCCCCAGCTTAATCATTTTTACCAAAGTACAATAGATTTACCTAAGGTTTTACTGAGCTGACACTACTCACCCTTTGACATTATCTCTCAACCTCACTTCCTGTGAAATTTTTTCACACCTAATAACACGACTGCCTTGTGTTAACCTTAATAGAGGATTTTTCTTTACCACTCTTAATAAAATACAATTAATTAAATAATTAACGAACAATTCAAATGATTAAAATAACTAGAAACAAAAATGAAAACACTTGAGATAAAAGAGAAGAACAACTTCCCGAAAAGTCTCGCTCTACTGAAATAAATCTGAAAGTTGTCGCAGTAAACTATGAACTGATTTTTGCAAACTCCAATATCAACTCATAAAAACTTCTGCAGAAATCACAGCTGCAAGAACAAAGTGGTTTCTTCCAAATTTCAATGTCCCACCAACATAAACACACAGCGAGTTTTTGAGTTTCTCGAGCTTCATTACTTAACACATTCAAATCTGTTCAATCACATACAAGGCAGAGAATTTTCTCAGACGTCTTCAAAGTGCAGTGCTATTTTGATGCTTAAATCACTTGCTATGTAGCCGAAGCAGGATATGGGTCTCCTAAGCATTGGACATGAACAATTGTGTGATTGGTTTTTGAAGTCCTGTTAGTCTCTTACAGATACACTTTAGCCCCCTGTAGAGATATACACAATACGCGCACCTTTGAACCAAAACCAAGAATAAAAGCAATTTCCAAAGTCACTCATGTTAATCTTTTCCCAACCAACAAAAATCACCCATGCATTTGATTCACTTTTTCCATGGTAAAGACATATACGACTCTTACACAATGAAGACCCATACTACTCACATAGACATTAATCACTCTCTCTTCTCACCACCAATCAGCTGTATATATATTTTTCTCACTCAAAATCAATTCACCATTAATACCCTACACAACATCAGCTGCTACAAATTCGTAAGACCACTTAATAGAATTTTCAGTAATATCCTTAAGCAATCCTTCACCAAATCAACTCCTATTCAAGAATAGAATTCTATTCTATCTATAACATTATCCAACTGGTATTTTAATTCAAGATGATTAAAAATTCTAATTTAAAAATATGCCAAAACAAAATAAAATAGATATATTTAACATATATCTAGCAGTTACCTTTTGTTATTGATTGATATCTATAATAATCCAACTAGATCAAATTGCTTGGCAAGTTGATAGTTGTAGTTGTATATTTACCTTCATATGTAGACAATGTTGTTGTTGCTTGCTGCTTTGAATTTCAACATATAGCACAAGCTAAGACAAAAATGTAACTCGAGGTACTCCTTTTATCCTCTAAATCCAAGATAATCATTATTAGTATAATTAAATAGTTTTAAGTTCTAAAATATGATCATGCCACACCCAAAATCAGTTGTTCCAATAATGAATTGCAACACCTATTTTAAAGCTTTATAATGATGTTTAGTTAGAAAATGCATAAACCTATAAATAAGTCCCATTCGTGAAGGCAATATCGGGTTACACATGATTATGTACATTAATCTTCAAACCAAACTTTTGAATAATGTTGCATTTTCAAGAGGATGGTGAATTAAAAATTCTTTAATCTCTATAAAGATTTTTAGATTGGAAGCAATGAAGAGAATGTGAGAATCAAAGCCAACTATAAGGATAAAGAATTGTGAGAATCAATGCCAACTATAAGGATAAAGAATTAAAATGAGAGCTGCAACAAATTGGATATTCGAAACTAAGCTATTGTTAATCAAACCATATGGTTAACAAAATATGTTGGATATTGTTTAACCTCATTGTGATGTTTTATCTTCAATTTCTATAATAAAAGGTGAATTCTTCAACTAAGTTTATGAAAGTGTTTTGTTTAATGTAAAATTGATATTATAAAATAAATATACTATTAAAATATAATATGTAGTATAAGATTATTTTGTGCAATATAAAATATTTATATAAAAAGTATAATTGGCATCTATAGAAAATTTATAATATATTTTATATTAGATCATGATAATTTTATATTTGTTTGGTAGTTTTAAAAAGGATTAATTATATATTAATAATAAAAATTTTATATATTTTAGAAAGAAAATAATTTCATAATGTACAAAATTTTATCACAGAATTGACCTATAAAATTTTGTGGGCACTAGAAATGTAGACCATGCATTATCAGTTAAACTTAATTATCTCATTTACATTTTTAGATATAACTCTTTATAAATTTAACAATAAGATACTCTCTAATACAAAAACTAAAGTTAAATGAGTATTTTAATTTATTTTTATGCAAAATCAATTATTATTAAGATTAAAATTAGGATCTATTCAAATATTTTGTATTTAACTTTTAAATAATTTTTTATTAAATATATTCAAAAATTTTAAATTATAAGAAAAAACACACATAATATATAATGCAATTCAAGTTGGATATTTTGAATTTTCAATAATATAAATAATATAATGTATTTTTTAACATAACTGCAACATGGTTAAAAAGATAGGTATGTTAAAAAGAAAATTGTCAATAAATTGTGCTCTTGCATGAACAAGTACAGTAGGACTTCAATATAAATTTGAAGGCTTGCATTTCATGCATTAGTTATTTGATTCGTACAAAGGTAAAATCAAATAATGCAAAGGTAAAATCAAATAATGCTAAGTGGATCACGCTAATTAGAATGATAATTCTTTAGTAAATGAAAAAAAAAACCTGTGCTCTTCACCTACGATGACTTCTTCACGCACGTACAATCTTTTACAGAAGAAAATTTAAGCAAAAAACTAAATTTAATATTGAAAATTTTAAAATATTTTAAAAATTAAAATTTTTATGTTTGAATTTTTTTAAAGTTCTTAAAATTTATACAATTATTTAGGTTTAAGATTTCAAATAAAATTTGATTTAGATATATTTATTTAAATTCATTGGTTGCTTCAAAATTCATAAATTATTTTAACTTGTGCATAAAAAGTTTGTAAAAGAAATTAAATTAGAAATAAAAAAGACCCAAATCTTTAATTATGAATTTATTAAAGAATTTGATTCTCTAATCAACATAATTTACTTTTGAGGTAAATAAGAGGCCCATCCATTCGACATAATTTCATATTTAGTATCCAACAAAATGCTCAGACAGGGGTAAGCCTCAGTTAGGGATACCTCCATGGAAATTAATATCCTCCAAAGAATTCCACCAGTTTGGAAGTTTGTAGATGTATTTCTTGAAGATATATCATAGCTACTTTTAAAGAGAGATATCTAGTTTTTCATTGAACTAATACCTGGTACATCTTTGATTTCTATACCTTCATAGAGCATGGCATCAACATAGTTAAAAGAATCAAAATAACAATTGTAAGATTTATTGGCTAGGGATTTTATTAGGCCTAAAACATCACCATAGGGTATCCTAGTACTATTTGTAAAATAAAATGGTTTTCTATGTGTTGATTAGAAGTAGTTGAATAAGGTAACCTTCCATAATAAGTATCCATTACCCCAAATTATGATCTATTTGATAAACTTTATGGTGTTAGGTATATTTGTAAGATCAACCTAAGGTTTATAAATCATTAGTTGAGAATCAGAGAAGAGGATATACCTAAAATTGCCTTTAAGACTTAATATGACCATTATGAATTCTTAGTAATGTCATTTGGCCTTATTAATTCTCAATTAGCTTTTATAGGTCTAATGAAAATATTGTTCAAATAATTTTTAGATAGGTTCATGATTGTATTTATCAATGAATTTTTTGTGTATTTGTGAATAAATAAGGAGCATGCCTAACAGTTGAGAATGATGTTGTAGACACTTCGAGAACATTAGTTATATAGCAAGTTTTTGAAGTTTGAATTTTTTCTTGGGAGTGTCACTTTTCTTAGGACACATGGTATCTCAGGAGGGGATATAAGTGGATTTGAAGAAGTTAGAAGCTGTAAAAAATTGGGAAAGACCAAAGATAATGACAGAAGTGCAAAGCTTTTTCAAGATAGCAGGTTCATTGACACATCTGATGCAAAATAATGCCCAGTTAATTTAGTCTAATGCATGTGACGAAAGCTTTTAGGAGTTGAAAAAGTGTTTAATTATATCTCCCACCCTAGCATTCCTAATTGAAGGTGGAGGATTTCAATTGCATTGTGATGCTTTAAGAGATGGCCTAGGTGGCATATTGATACATAATGGTAGGATGACTGTTTATTCTTTTAGGTGAGTGAAAAATTCATGAACAAAATTACCCTACTCATAATTTATAGTTAGTAGCAGTGATCTTTATCTTAAAATTTTGAAGACATTATTTATATGGTGAGACGTTTGAAATTTATACGGATCACAAGAGTCTAAAATATTCAGTAAAAGGACTTAAATCTGAGGCAAAGAAGGTGGATGGAACTACTAAAGGATTATAACTGCACAATTCAGTATCATCTAAGGCAAAAACACCAAGTAAGGAGTCCTCAGGTAGTTTGGCACATATCATATCAGAGGAGAGTTTTAACCAAGGAATTATATGATTTGACGAATCAAAACGCTTAGTTTTAGATTTTAGATTCAGGATTACAACTAGCGACCATTGAAGTATGTTCAATATTATTAAACAGGATCAAGGGTGCTCAAGACCAAGATCTAAAGCTTCAAAAGTTTGTATATGAAGTACAAGAAGGACATCGTATAAATTTCAAAATTGATTGGGGAGGTATACTAAAGATGATTTAGAGATTTTAGGTTCTAGATGTAAAGAGCATGAAGGAGGAGATTTTAAAGGAAGCACACTATGTAGCATACAATGTATATCGAGATTTCACTAAGATGTATCATAGCATTAGAGATACATTTTGCCATTTTCTTTAATCTCCCTTCCTCCTGCATAAACATAGCGTTGATTTCTTGAAAGTTCCACTTCCCTTTAAGGGCGTTATAATTCACTTGGAACTAACTAAATCCAGGAGGAAGTAAGTTGATGATGAACTGTATGAGGAAAGATTCACTTACTTCCATGCCCATTGATTTTAACTTTGCAGCCAAATTTGACATGCCTATTACGTGATCATGGATAGGTTGAGACCAATCAAACTTTTTGGTCATCAATTCACTCATCAAGTTTCCTACAATAGACTTGTCAGTTATGTCTGATTGGGAGTACTCCTTGATTTTCATCACGAATCTCTTTCATTGTCCATATTAGGTATTAATGACTTAACATTTTTGGCCATTTTCAATTTTATCAAGTTTTGACTCAGCCTATTAAACTTTTCCCAAGCCTCAAAATAGATATTTTGGCTTGTGTACTAGTCTTCGTAATGGTTGTTGGCTTTTTAGCAACTAATGTAAAGTCCTTATCCATAATACCCAACTGAAATTGAATTTGCTCAGACTAGTCGGTATACTTTAACCCATTAAACTTTATCAGATCATTTCCTGTAGCTAAAAAATTATTACAAGCTGAAAACGAAATACAAACTCACACATTAAAGCTTTGAATATAATTAATAGATTCAGACAATAATAAACTTCAATATATATAATTAAGTTCACCTTTGGGTGATACTTAAATGCATATTCTTAACCCATAATGATGCTTACAACATATATATACACACTTTAATAGACAATCAATCATACTCAAGCTAATATGCATGTTATCTTTGGATATTCAAACATAATTACCAAGTATGTTGATAAGTCTCTTTAATATTATTAATTATAAGCAATAATCCACCTTTGGGTGATGTCTTAGCATTATAATTAATAATCTCAATTGTTTAGTTCATCTTTTATATCATTTATTAGCATCATATAACATGAACAATTGAAAGAATGCATAATTAAATGTCTAAATGTTTTTTCAAGCAAGGTCATTTTAGTGACTAACCATTTTTCTATACAATAAACATTTAATTAAGTATAAATAAATTTGGGAATTTAATTTTAATGTTGAAAGATCAAAAGTCCAAAACTAACAAGCTTTAACAAGTATATTCATTTATTACTAGATTGTAATGGTTTAAAATCATAAGGGCCAAAATGTAATTGATTACATATATGTTCACTCTTTTGATTTTTCAACATGGAAATCACGATGTCCAGACATTTCAACCCCAAGATCATTATGTTTTACAACCACAAAACCAAAGCCTTTTGATGATAGGCCCCACAATCATAATCATGTTTTCACTAGGATCTTTAGGATATAGCGTCTGCTTTACAACTTAAAACCAAAGCCTTTTGATGGTAGGCCCCATGAGCATGAAATCACTTTTTCCAGCAACTTTCAATCCAAACAATTTATGCTTTACAACTACAAACCTAAAGCCTTTCGCTACGCACAAGTAGTATAGGTATGGAGTTTTAAATCACTAATCGAATGGCGACTACTAGTGCTCCATACTAACCCATCTAATATGCATGTGCAATAACTATAATACATGCATCGAGTGTTGATGGAAGGTAGCAAGAAGGTGAAAATTTTCTTACATTTTAGCAGTGAGACTACAAATGCATGACTTTAATTGGCTTGTGTATGACATTATAGATCCAACATCAACTCATATATAAGTAATATTAATGGCTATCATAAATCCTAAGGTTAACGTTAATGCAAATTAAAGTGTCATAACTTGGCTCTGATACTACATGTAAATCGAAAATATAATATTCTAAACAATATTTCAAGTATAGAATTCTCCCAAGATCATCTATTACATAATTATTCAACACGTTCAATTAAGATTCATACTATAAGACAGAGAGAGAAATATTAACCTTGATCGATGTTTAATAAGTGACTACAATGATATATCTTTAATCCTTTTGGTTGCAAACACCTTCTCTACGCAAATAAGTTTATCCACTCTCTCTTTGCTTGTCTTCGTTCTTTTACAATGGTGCAAGAATATATCTTTTCTTTTGTAACTGTTCACTTAAATTAGAAGAGATAGGGAAGGGCTCTTATTAATTATAATAAAACCATAGTGTTTATATTATTTTCTACAAGCACAATAACCATTTTCCTGGACCTGCCTTATATTAGAATCAACCCAAATAATATGGGCCACATCTTTATGATTATTAAAATAATCTAACAATAGCGTCACGGATAAGTGAGATTAAGGGCTTATTTGGAGTAAGGAAAATAAAGGAAGTGAGTTTGTAAGAGACACTAAGAGCATCAAGTGCGATCGAAGCAAATGTGTTATGGGAGAAAAGGAAATTGGGTTTTATGATTTAAATTTTAATAAAATAATTAATTAGTAGTTAGACAAATAGTAGACACGTGGCAAGTAAAAAAATTGATTTAATTCACCAAGTCAACAATGTTAAAAGAAAATTTAATGTCGGACTATTTTTCACAACATTATTTTTTAAAATATGAATTAGTGTTAAAAATTGAGATAAAATTGAGATTATTTTTTTATAATTTATCCATTCCAAAACTGTAAGTTCATATATAACATTAGCAGCTAACAGACAGGGGTGTGTGTTTCACATAGTTGTAAGGAAGCCATAGTAAACCACTCCCAGCATCCAATGCCACCAGAAATGCAGTTTTGGGTGTTCCTATATCCATCCAACTGCTGTACGACCATCCAAAGTTCTTGCCAAGAGATATAGTTTGCTTCCTTGCTGAAAAGAAAAAGGGAAAAGGGACTGATAAGTTGCGGTCAACTTCATCTTTTGTCTCTAAAAGTCATGCTGTACTACTCCACACCCTTCTCTGGTTAGTAATATCACAACTACAAAGACAAACAAGTTCTAGCTTAGTTAGCTTGGCTCTTTCACTCATATTGCATCAAATGATCTCAAAAATATGATTCTGGAATCACCACTGCTTTGTTCCAATAAGAAAAAAAAATGACAAGAACGCCGATAAATGCGCGTAAGATTGAAGATACATCTAACATAAAGGCTCTGTAATTGACCCCTATAGAGTCAGAAACTAGAGCCCGTGTCGTGTTTGTTTTGGATCAAATTCTCTAAAAAAGGAAGAGAACTAGGTAGTGAACTTTCTAACCGCTTGTAATATTGCTAAACAAGGATATCCCTTTATCGTCATCTCCAGTTGTGTTAAATTTTTTTTTTTGAAAGTTCGATTGAACACAAACTTGAAAGTTCCCAATAGTTTAGACCAATTTTTTGGAGCTTCATCGAGTACTTAATGTCGATTCTTTGCCATTAATATAAATCCCTTTCTTCATGAATCACAAGATGATATAATGAATTTAAGATAAATATCAAAGAGGAAAGAAGAAGGGTATGTCTGTGTGACGTAAGGATGGAGGCCTTTCCTTTAGGATGGATATGCTTATTTGCTTTTGCGGTACCTGTTTTTTCTCAACAGAACAATCGAAAGTCAGAGCACTCAGGATTCCTTTAATGACTCTCACTCCCTTTTTCATTACTCTTTTCTCTGATCACTCTCTCCCATCTCTGTTCCTTGCTTTGTTTGGACGCTTTATATCCTGATTGGTTTTTTGTTTGGCTATTTTACTCTATTTTTAATTGGTAAAAGGTGCAAATGGTTTCTTACATTTATCAAAAGTTTAATATAGCTTATATGTGATTATGTCTGCTACCATTTAGCAAATAATATTTTATTAATTTTAGGTTTAAGATAATAACTCATCTTAGTATATTACAATTATATATTCAACAGAAATTATGAACAAACATTCATCTAACCATTTGTTCTTCCCAGCAAATCAAGCAACACCATAATTGCCGATTTCGAATGTAAACCCTAAATATAGGAAAGTTTTGCAACAATAAAGGAAATTGCGGTATTGTTTTGCGTTTCCAGGTTGCATAGTCTCGGGTATCCCACGGGTCTTCAAAGAAATCGCTTATAGTCTCCAATAACAATATCTGCGACAACCCGATTCATTCCATCCATTTTATTGTTATTTTCTAAACTAGATACGCCACTCTCTTCCACTACGAGAAAAATAAGTTTTAATGATGAAAATTACCGGAAACATATTTGGTGACAGAAATTACCAACGGAAAGACTCGTTGGAGAAACGGTCGTGAGTAAAATTGAGCGACAGATATAATAAATCCTTCACAAATTTAACGACAGAAACTTAAATATCTGTCAATAAATCTAGCGACAGAATCTTGTATTTCTGTCAGTAAATTTAGGTAAATTTACCGAGGAATTAAGAATATTTTGTCACTAATTTGCTGACGGAAAATATTATCTATTGCTAAACATTTTCCGATGGAACTTAGCGACGGAGTGATATATTCTATCGGTAACTTACTGTCGGAATGATATATTTCGTCGGTAACTTACCTACGGAATATAACACTCCATTGCTAATTAGCGATGAATTATTGTATTTCCGTCGGAAATTTTAATTAAGATAAATTTCAACCGCCATTTCTCTCTTCCTATCCAAGTTTTCTATTGATAATCTTATGATTTTTTTGTGCATTTAATTTCTGTAAATAATATATAACATTGATTGATAAATGTAAAGTAAATATTATATGAATGATATAATAAAAAATTTATAATATACACGAATAAGTATCTTGAAAATAAATGTAAATTAAGAATTTATATAAAACTTAAGAGTAGCACACCATCAAATAAATTCACTTATCTAGAAGCTATGAAGGTGGTAAAGGTGAAAGCTCTAATTACTGCGATGAGGTCATGTCCCTACCCTTCAACTCATTCGATTCATTACAAAGCTGAATTATGCACTTCATCAGCCTCTCTACTGTGCTCTCAAGCTGAAGGACTCTCTCATTTAATGCGGACCGCCTACTAGATCTAGCTGGATGTAGAGGATTGCAAATAACATGTGTTTGCACATGAACCTAAACCGAAAATCCTTTATGATGGTCCTTACCACCCACTGCCTAAAGATATGCCTGACTCTCATCAATAGTTTCAGAGTTCTGAGACTATCGTTCAATGCTTTCTTATATTTGGTCCTATCATTATAACTGTTTATGTTAATAAGTAATACTTTTTAAGAATTAATATTAAAGTATAGATTTTACATACATGAAGTTGTCTGTATTGGGTGTTGACAAAGGTCACACCATCATGCTTCTTGATGTGGCGGGTATTGACAAAAGTCACACCATCATACTTCTTGATGTGAGTGCACAAAAAGAGCTAATGTAATGTAGACTTCCTACCCATAGATTGTTCCTGCATCAGAATAAATTGTTATAAGTGACATTTATAACATTATTATTCTCCATAATGTACATATATTTTCATTTTAATTTTCATACACCAAATTACATTGAAATCAAATTTCATACATCAAAGTACAAAAATTAGAATATATGTAAAGTTTTGATATTTACAAGTTGAAGTGCATGCTCTTGGTGGGTTAAAGATCCTCTAGTGTGTGCGGGTAGACTCCGTTCGCCTGGTCCTCCATGTTTGTTGGCAGAATTGCGCTTTGAAATGGATATTGCCTCGGTTGTTGCCCAATACTGCTATTAATGACTCCATATTTCTTCAGATATATATGGTGGTCGTACACCATTCTTGTGTATCGAAGAAAGAAAGTCTCTCTAAATAAACAACATCAAATTTTAGATCCTAAAAAAAATTCTTTCTGAAAAAAAAGAAAAACATATTATAAGTACTTATAACTGACATTATTTATCTAATTAACGTATAAAACTAGATAAAATAAAAAATATTAAAGAATATATTTTGTGTACCTCAAACTCCTGATAGTAAAAATCCTTTATTGGTTGAGAGACATTCTTCCATATATAACCCTCAAGATCTATCCGCTCCTTAAACTTGGATGAGATATTTCTTGAGCACGTTCTAGATGGAACCAACGTAATATATATGTTGTTTTATATCATTTTCAAATTAAAACCTATAACTCAGCATAAAATGGTGTTATCATGTATTACAAAATTTTTAAAATTTTACTGATAAATTGTTGACAAATGTGATATACGTTCTTCCATCAACTCCCCTAGCTCTAGGCTGGAGGTCGCCCCATGGGAGTTGCATCATAGGTTTTTAGCCTATGCATCATCTTAAGGGTTTATTATGCCTCAAATCATCCATAATTATATAAACTCATTCGACATGCAACAAATACTTAGGTAATTCATACATCTAGCCATCAATCATTCTAACAATATTCCAAACAACAATATACAAAACCAAGATAACCATTCCAAAGAACAACACATATCGTATAATCCATTAAAGTAGAACATAAAATATGAATAAAAGTTGGACGACTTACCTAGACAGATGGACAATTAGAGACGATGGCTGATAAACAACAAAGATCTAAATAACATAATGATAACTTATTAGAAGTTGACATAATAAATTTTAATTCAAATAAAAAATGAAATTGGATTTAAAAAATTCGTTTCATTTTCAATTAAATAGATTGAAGAAAGTACATGACATTTTTCTAATTATATTTATACAAGAGTTAATTGCACCAAGATAACCATAATTAGGTGATGTTGTTTTTAGATAAACTCTATATTTTAACTCATAAATCATTATTAGAGGTAAAGTCACAAAGAACAACACAAAACTGATCACATTATAAATTACATAGTTGAATGACCTACCGTGATAGATGGACAATCACAAACTACAAAGAAGATGGATGAGTTTGGACAATTATCAATGCTCTTCGACATAGAACATGGCCTTCAAGAAAGATAATAAACAATTAGCTAGTTTTTGATAAGTTTTGAATTGTATTATTGGCAATATCCTTATACAATAAAAGATTTATGTTATATCAAGGTAAAATTTTTATATTGATAATTTCTAGTATTTCATATTTATGTTAAACATTATTTCAGATTTCATTTACGGATATAGTTAAAGTTTATTTTAGAGTTTCACTTATTTAGGGGGACTAACTTAGACTTTAAGTAATATTATAATCCATGTGAAATGCTACATCGGTTATATAGAAAGAGTTATCACTGATTTATCAATCATAAATGACATAGGCACCAATATTAATATTTTCAATAATTTAGTGAAATAATTGAAGAAGAAACTAAGGTAGGAATAATTATGAACAAAATAAAGCTTAGTATCATAATATTGTTTATTTTTATCTTAAAATTTGTCAAGAGGATTTATTTATTAATCATCTAAAGTGTGTTGTTTATAAGATACATGAATAATCAAAGTCCTACACCTACCCTGATGTTTGTTAAGCTTGATAGTTGTAGGAGCAAAAGCCTATGAAATGTAAATATTTGAAGTGAAGATCTTAAGGTTAATATTTGTTGCACCCCCTTACCGAAGGGTATATACCGGGATGCCCGTAGATCATTCCGGCACATAACCTAGGATAAGGGCACGCTACATTCACTTACTGCATTCACTTCACATGGTATGGTATCATAATTCACTTATAAAGCATCATAAGAAAACTATAATATTTTAAAACCAACTTTTTTCTCATTTCATTTCATAAAAACCCGATTGTCTATGTTGTGACTTTCAACAATTTCCATATGTACATCATCAAAACCTAATACAATAATACTACATGAATGAGGAAAATATGTACAATCTAACTAATTTGTCCAAAAATCCCAGCTGACCAACCTTTGAGCCATGACTTTTCTTGCCAATCACAATTTACACGGCTGGTAGAGCCTCTCAGTAACTAGAGTCGTCTCTTGGTCCTGAAAAGAAAACATTGCAATTTTAGTGAGTTTTGCAAACTCAATGAGGAAACCATCATCGATGGTTCACTTAATTCATGCAACACATTATTTCACATAACATATAATCACATTGTTGCATATTTGATCACGTTTCACATTTTCACTTAAGTATACACAAATTATGCATTTCAATCAATCAATCATACATAACCAAATGCATATAAAATGATCGTGAGACTCTTTTCTAATTGTTCCGTTGTTGTGACCGAGTGCTTGAACTATCCCGTATCTATTTTAGATACCGGGCTCATTAATAACTGTCCCTTATCCGATGAGGATACAGGGCTCATTACACGTTGAGCCTGAGGTTTTGAAACACTTGTGAGCTCAAGGCTCATTTTTACTTGTTGAGCTTTAAGCTCTGATCGTTGGCTACTCTAGTCATAACTTCCATTATCTGATTATGCATTCATGAATGGAATGCATGTAACACAATAAATCACATTATATAGCACATACAAGTAACACTTCAATATCTTAATCCTCATTCACATTCATCGGACCTTCTGTTCGGAATCTACAAGCAAACACATTCATTTATCATTCACAACATAACTTAAGCAAACAATAATTGAGAGAAACCATCTAGGTTAATCACTCCATTTGGATCACTATAGAAAAAGATATGCCCACAACAATGAAACATGTTTAGTGCAGATAAAAGTTCACCGTGGTGAACTCCACCAGAGAGGAATTCCATAGCAAAACTTAGGGATGGCCGTGACGAACTTTACCCGAAAGAAATTCTCACTTAATCCTTCATGTTCTCCACGGCGAAGTAAGGAGTTTGCCGCGGCGAACTTTCACAGACACAAATCTAGCTTTTCAACTTCAGATCCG
This sequence comes from Erythroxylum domingense, assembly GCA_025594535.1. NCBI lineage: Eukaryota > Viridiplantae > Streptophyta > Magnoliopsida > Malpighiales > Erythroxylaceae > Erythroxylum > Erythroxylum domingense. The sequence goes on from JANQBM010000222.1 coordinate 47,001,574, forward strand.
ATTTTGAAACTCCTCTAAATAGAATTTGAATTCGACTTCTTCACAACAAATGTAGCTATACATCTCTAGTTTAATCCAAAGCAAGAATCATATCATTTAGATAACTAGAGGAAAAGTTATAGCTAAAAGACTAAGGCATACTCAATAGACATTTTCCAGCCAACATCTTCAAAATTT
>JANQBM010000222.1:47021296-47034826 GCA_025594535.1 Erythroxylum domingense
ATCTCATTAATCAATAATTCTTATTCAATATCACCATAAATCACAAGCCAAAAACTAATACATTTTTAATTTCAATTTAACATTCACAAAACCATTCATGATTTTCAACTTCAATATCCAATTATCCATCCCATTCCCAGCCAAAATCTAACATACCATTCAATTCCAATCCCTTTCGGAGGACCAACACAATTCCAGAAATATATAATTTCATTTTCAACCATTCCAACTTTCCAAATTTTCAACACAACCGGCAACCCACCACCAACAAAAATGGCAACTTTCAACTGATCATTCCAAATTTCCAACGCAAGCACAACCCACCAAGTCAACAACACAAATCTGTTTTCAACCCACCAACACAATCAAAGACTCATAATTCATTGAAAAATGAAAAAAAATTCGAAACACTAACACACACCCAAGATCGGGCCTTTGTCGAGATGGTGAGGTGACTGGTCGGGTGACTGCCGACTGTGGGTGCGATGGTGACGACGGCGAGGAGAGGAGACTGCTGGTGCGGCTGTGATGGCGACGAGGGCGAGGGGAGGAGACTGCGGGTGCGGGAGAGGAGACTGTGGGTGTGGGTGCGATGGCGAGGACGAGGAGCAGACGGCGGTGGCGAGGAGCAGACGACGGTGGTGAGAAGATGATGGGTGTGGGAGAGGAGAGTCGAAGACTGCAGGTGCTGGACCTGCTGATGCAGGTGCGGGAAAGGAGACTGCGGGTGTGGGTGCGATGGTGACGACGAGGACCAGACGGCGATGACGAGGAGCAGACGACGGTGGTCAGAAGACGGCGACGAGCGAGCGAGAGAGAGAGAGAGGAGAGTGACAGAGAGAAGCAGAGTGTGAGAGACAGAGTCGGGGGCGGCGGCGGGGAGGGGGGGTAGTAAATTAAAATTAGTTTAAACTTCTGGAAATTGCAATTTAGTCCTTGCAATTTTCGAAACTTACGGTATCGGCCGGAATTATTGGTTCTGGTCGGTACCTACGGGTAAACACCGGTACCGGCCGGTATTTGCGGCCGGTACCGACGTTACAGATTTCGTACCGATTTTCGGCCGGTACGGTACGAAATCCGTAATACTGATACTAACATATACATATATATATTGATTGATTATTAGTGTATCATTATGAGAAATTACTGTTTCTAAATACATAATATTATTTGATAAGTTAGATATATTAGTTTATTTTAATAGTCTTCCATTGTAATATATATTATAACATTAAGCATACTTTTACACCTCCTAACACCTAAATATTATTGTTTACATACGAGATAGTTATAAATTGCAGGACAGTTCTACTATTCACAGTCTCCAATGTCCACTGGTATTATACCTTGCAAGCTGAATAGGCACCAGTTTGCGGTACAGTTGCTGAAAATTGAAGATGAGGCGTGTTCAGAATTTTCTGTATTAAATTGAAGATGAAAATTGGAAATGACTACAAGGGGTTCTGTGTTTAATGCTACATCACAGTTTTTGTTGCTTGCTTCCCTTGTTAAAGGTTTGGATTTCATCTTGTTATTTCAACCTTTATATTATTTATTATTATGAGATATGATATGGCTTCAGTTTTGTAATACTATTGACTTTATTTGTGATTTAACTAAGAGGAATTCATGTGAGCTCTGGGGAGTTCTGCTCCAAAAACTTGCTTAATTCTTTTAAGCCTGAGCTCGACACAAATAAAATTGCTTGATTCATAACTCTTAACTATCTTTCTTTTCCAGTGGTGATGCATTTGACATCTTAGCTCATGGAGCCACAAGGTTTCCAATGCTACTTTATGTTTAGAAATATTAAACTCCATCCTTAATAGTAATGGTTGTAAGTCTACTGAGCCAAGAACCAATTAGCCAAAAAGCTTAAACACTTATTAGATCCATTTTTCATAAGTAACCATGAAAGATTCTGCAATGACTGTGTCAATCGACCAGGAAATTGATGGCCTTGTTAGGATTAATTCTAATAATAAAATAAATAATGTTTTTATTGATAAATTAATTCTTTAATAAATGACACGATTCTATGAGTAAAAATTGTACGATTTTAAGTTATAAATGGTATATTGAGAATTATAAGTGTTTATATATGGTATAAGAATAAGTCTTCCTGGTAATATCTATCCTCCTTATTTTTCTTATCCTCAAAAGAAAATTTTTTTGTCTGAGATAAGATACTATCTTTGAGATGATCCTTTACTTTATAAGATTTGTGTAAATGGTATTGTTAGGCGCTGCATTCCTGAAGAGAAAATGTCCTTTGTGTTACATCATTGTCATTCTAACGAGGCTAGGGGACATTATGGTGCATCTAGGACAGCTGATAAGGTTTCAAAGTTTGGTTTCTATTGGCCTACCTTATTTAAGGATGTATTTGCATTTGTCAAATCTTTTGATAGGTGTCAAAGGGTCAAGAACATTAATAAGAGACATGACATGCCATTGACTAATATTCTTATGTGTGAGGTTTTTGATATTTGGGGCATAGATTTCATGGGACCATTCCCTAAGTCATTCTCCAATCAATATATATTGGTTGTTATGGATTATGTTAGCAAGTGGGTAGAAGTAGAGACATTGCCCATAAATGAGGCTAGAGGTGTTGTTAAGTTTTTGAAAAAGAATATTTTTACACGTTTTGGTACACCTAGGGCTATCATTAGTGATAGGGGTCGCATTTTTGCAACAAGCTTTTTGATTCTTTATTTGCTAAGTATGGGGTGACCATAAGGTTGCTACTCTATTCCACCCCCAAACTAGTGGGCAAGTTGAAGTCTCAAATAGGAAATTAAAGAAAATACTAGAGAAAACTATTAATGCTTTTAGGCGGGACTAGTCTTTAAACCTAGATGATGCACTTTAGGCATATAGGACTGCATTTAAGACAGCTACAGGCATGTCACCATTTAGGATAGTGTATGGCAAGTCTTGTCTTCTTCTAGTTGAGTTAGAGCATCGTGCATACTGGGCTACCAAATTTCTTAACTTTGATTTATCTTCTGTAGGTGCTAAGAGACTTATGCAGCTTTATAATCTTGAAGAGTTCCGTTTGAATGCTTAAAACAATTCGAAGTTGTATAAGGAGCATGTGAAGAAGTGGCACGACAAGAAGATCCTCCATCGAGACTTTAAGGTAGGCAACCAGGTATTGATTTACAACTCTCGTCTTTGTCTTTTTCCAAGGAAGCTTAAGTAAAGGTGGTATGTTCCATTCAAAGTGATCCAAGTCCTTCCTTTTGGGGTCCTTGAGGTAAAACGAGAAAATGAAAACCCCTTCAAGGTAAATGGACAACGAGCTAAATTGTATATGCCCAGGTTTGTGGATAATTCTAAGGAGCGATTGTCTCTTCATGACACTTAGTCTTTTTGATCGCAATGCATGCCTTTTAGTAGGACTGTAGTTTTCCTTCTTTGCTTTTTTCGTTGTTTCCTTTGAGTTTCTTACTAGTTTAATGCATTTCTTAAAGTTGTTTCGAGTTTTCTTTAGGGTTTGCATGGTTGGTAGCAAAGAGTTCTTAGCCGATTCTTTTTCAGAGAAGTTTCTTCTTCCTCTTTCCTCTCATTGTGTTTGATTGTTGCCTACATAAACATTAGGGACAATGTCCATATTAAGTTAGGGGGGATTGAGATTATGTACATGCTGATGTTTATGATATTGATGTGGATGATGAGAGATACACACTTGAATAGTTGTGACTCTTTTGGTAGCTAACTTGAGTCCCATTTTTGATGAATTTGACCATACGATTCTGTTAAGGTAGTTGGATGGAGAATTGAGTTGTATGCATAAATTTGGATTCAGCAATTTGAGAGGATAGTGAACCATATGGATTGATTGAAGTAGTTGATTACATAAACTTAGTCAATAACTGATGCTAATGATGAGGCAATGTATGGAGTTTTGATGGATTTTCATTTAACCACATGTGAGGTCTTGAGCCATATGACTGCGTCTTATAGTCATTTATTTTCTTTGTTGTATGTGATGCTTCCCTATGTGGATTACCCTCAGAACTTGCTCTGAACCTGTTTGATACTGCTAGTTACATGCTTTATGGATATGATAAAGGCCTTCTTTGTTTTTAACCTTTAGTTTAAATGACCCACTAAGTCAATTTTTCCTTGTTAGCCTCTTTGAGCCTTTGACCTTATTGTTTTCATATTAATCACATTGCATTGAAACCTGAAAATCTTTTAGCCTGACCCTTTCACAAGTTGAATGAAGTACAAAGTATTTGATGTCATTGACTTAGGGACTTTTGTTTTATATGTTATTCTGAGATGTTTTAGAGGTGTTTTTACTCAGTTGTTGTTGATTTGTGCTACTACTATCTTCTTTTATGTTTAGTGTTATAAAAAAACAAAAACAAAAAAACAAAACAAGAAAAGAAAGAAAAAGATCAAATAGTAGTGTTGGATAGTGATGAGTAGTTGTAGTCCCGTGTTTCTATTTGCATATTTCAGAATTTCTTTTTGATTGTCCCACGTTACTTAGTACTTTGTGAATGCTTGTGAGTAGCCTTTGCCCTTTTTACTTTACCTTAACTTAAGCCCCATTACAACCCTTAGTAAAAGTCCTTTTGATCCATGATGGCATGTACTCTATATAGTGGAAAATTAGTGAATTTGCAAGCCTATGATAGTGTAATCTCTTAGAGGAATCTTTGAGTGAAACACAACCCTTATATACTTGAGTGACATGAGTGAACGTCGCGAGAAAAGTCCATTTTAATTTTATGCTTGCTTTTGATCAAGGATATCTACCATTGATTTTGTTTATGTACATTGATGAAAATATTATGATATATGTAGAAGCTTGATACTTGAGTTTGCTGAAGTTTAAGGAATTGCAAACGCTAATTTTAGTTGAAAATGAAATGACAGAATATGCTGGTTGTGATCCAAGTAAGTTGCTTGAGGATAAGCAACAATTCAAGTACCGGGGGTATTGTTAATGGGCATTTATTGAATTTAGATACATAATTTGCTAAACTCTTGTCTATTTAAATTGCACTAATTAAGAGTTATTTGTTTTTAATTCTAGGATCACGACCAATACTGTGCATGGATCTTTACGTGAATTAAATGTATAAGGCTGGAAAGTGGGTAGAAGCAAGGAATGACAGTGCACAGCCACCAAACGAGGAGCAAAATGCAATTGCTGGGAAAGATGAAACGCTGTCGTGGGCAAGAAACAAAAATGCATGACAACGTCGTCCAAGAGCAGCACAAAACGGTAGCATACTGAGTGCTGCGTAAGATAAAGGTAGGAGCTACAAGAGCATGGACCAAAAACAAAAACCTTAAGGCCCGTTTGATTGACGAAAAAGTAAAGTAAATTTGGAACATGATTCTTTAAAAAATAAATCTATAGAAAGTAAAGATATTCATATGTTTGGATACTTATAAGAATTTTAATAGAAAAGTTGGTTGGATTTTTATTATACTGTTTAGTATGCAACAATATTTCATGAAATGTAACTTAATTTTGACTTGTATTTTCAATTATATTCCCATAAATTGAATAAAAATTGAAATCATTAAATAAGGAAAAATATAAACCTGAACATTGTTAATTGAAACTTTTGAGCAAAAATATTCAAAATCCTTCTTGGTCGTACTGGGTTTAAATACAAGTTGATGCTGGCCTGTTTTAAATACTGCCGGCTGGTATTCAAAATACTGGCCAAATACCGGTCGATACCGAAAATTTTAAAAGAAAGGGGGAATTTTTACAAAATTTTCAAAAAATTTTAAAATTTCCCTCCCTCCTTCTTATCTATCCTCCCCCTTTTTTTCAAAGTTTTAATTAGTTATTTTATTTATTTCAACTTTTATAATTATTGTGAATTTTTATTTTTATTTTTAAAATAATAATAAATATTTTTATTACTAATAATAATTATAAATTAAATAAAACTTAAAAATAAATTATTGTATTTAAATTTATTTTAATATTTTATATAATATTTATTAATAAAGTATTAATAAAAATATTTTATTTTCAAAATAAATAATTTAAAATTTATTATTTATAAACTAATATTTATTTTATATATTTTTAATTATTAAATCAATCTGATGCCAAGTCTGGTTCGGTATTTATAAGAGGAGGTAGGGTTTTATAAAAGAGTTGTCGTAGAGTTGAAAGAGAAGGAAGGGTTAAATTAGCTAGTGTAATTTTTAGATTAAATTCATAAGGAAAGTAATGTAAATACCAAGGGGTGCTGGGATTTAGAATCCAAGTAAAGTTCCACTATTTTTCCTATATTGGGAAGGTTTTTACTTTTCTAGCTACTCAAAAAATGAACCAAACGTGATAATATAAATTTTAAGAAAAATATTACTTTTTCAAATAAGAATTCATGCCAACCAAACAAGACCTAATTATCACATCAGGATTTAGAAGCAAAGAAAGAGACCAAAACGGCACAGCAGTAGGAAGCAAAGAAGGGCCAGAAATGCACAACCAACATGAAGAATACGCAATTGCATGGACAAATAAAAAAAGCAAAATGCGGATGTTTTGGCCAAGACCAGAAAAAGAGGGAAAAACATGAACAAGAGAAGAGTGGGATCGTGAAAAGACCTAGAGGGCTGGAAAAAATATTGAATAGAGAAGAAACAAAAAACAGGGTGGTGGCACGAAGAGAGTGGTGCGTGAATAAGGTTATTGGACATACACCTTATTTGTCACGTCAAGACATAGGATGGAAAGGTAGCTGGCGGCAGTGAGAGTGGAGCAAAGCGTGATTATGCGTGAAGACAGGCATGAATGAGAGATGTTGGAATATTGGGAGAAATCTCACGTTAGAAGAAGAAGAAGAAAAGAAGCATTTATAAGCCTATAAAGAGTCAAACCAAGGGCATTTTGGTAGTGGGCCTCTTAACATGAAGCCCAATGCACTCTCTCACTTCTTCCCTACTCCTCCTCCTTTATTTCGGCCATCGAAATTTTCAACAAGAGAGCTGGAAAACCTTCAAAAGGGGGAGACAAAAAAAAGAGAATCAGAAGTGGCGGCGGAGAAAAACAAGGAGGTGCATATTTTGATAAAGGGTGGACCAAAAATTCTTTGAAAAACATCATTCAATACAAGAGACGAAGAAAACAGCAGCTGGAGTGGAGGGCCATTCAATACATATTCAAATATGGAGAAAAGGAGCAGTTGGCGGCACAGAGGAGACAACGTGAGTGTGCTTGAAAAGGTGGACCAAAACCTTTGTTGAAGGATTCAAGAGATAGAAACAAACGAAGATAGCTGCGGGCGTGAGAGAAGAGAAGATAGCTGCCGGGACTTAATTTATTTTTACTCCTTATTTATTTTAATTCTCGTGGATTTAATTAATGCAATTATATATTATGATCATGATTTGTGTTGCATTGATGAATATTTGTGAGTATGTTTTTTCGGTTAAGGTTAGGATTGATATTAGATTAGGACAATTTTGTATTATTGGTTTTGCTTGATTGAATATACATTTAGTTTTAATTTAGATTGACAACTTAGATTAAGGCCTTAGATGATTAAATGACATAATTAATGGGATTTAATTTGTCAAAAAATTAATTAAGCAACATACTTGAGACTAAAATGTAGACTAACCTTAGGATTTTGTGTGAGGATACTTAGGATTAACAAACTTAATTTTATGTTTCTTGTATTGAATGCCTTTTATTTCGAATTATCTAAGAACCAAATAGGTAACTCGGATTGGGAAGAAAAGGGAATTCCTATGAACATTAGGTTTGGCTCGCCTAGGTGAAGTAAATCCTAAATCAATCCATCGTTACAAGTTTTAGCGTCTAATCCAATTGAAATCCGATACCTTAGCTGATTTCTGTCATTTTATTAAGTCTAGTCGTTTTTAATTCATAATTTGCATCTTGCATATGTCCTTGATTCGCTTATTTTATTTTATTTTTAAATCAATCAATTCTTAATCGTCTGAGTAATTTTGCATCGTTTAATTTAATTGTCTTGCGTGTTGGAATCCCCTGGGTACGATATCCAGTTCTTACCGTTTTATATTACTTATCGACGGGGTAGGCTTGCCTCTAATTGGTCCATATAGAATTCAATTTATATTGCTTTGTTTAAACGGCAACAAGTTTTTGGCGCCATTGCCGACGATGTCTTTCTATTGTGAGTCATTAGGTTAGATAGTGTTAATTATCTCAGATTTAAATCTTGCTTCATTTTTTATTGTTTTTGTATTTTAGTTGTCTGGTTGATTGCTTTATTTTGGTGTGTTTTATTTTCCATTCTTAACTCTGTTATTATTATTTTTAATTATTTGTCTCATTTTGTTTATGCTCACTCGTGGTCAAAGGCCCGAGAATTTGCTACTAGATACTGAGATTGAAAAAACTACTCATAGATTGCGCAAAGAAACCAAATTGACCTGGAATAATAACACAGAAAAAAGGATTAGAGAATAGCAGTTTGTAGAGATGGAACAACACGAGGAGGAGTTGATGCCAAATCCTGAAGAAAGAAGGGAGTTGACTATAATGGATTTGACTATAGGGCACAATAATAGACCTATGCCTCCCATTATATGACCGACGATCACAGCTGCGAGCTTTGAGATTTCTCGCAGCATTACATCCATGGTGAGAGCGTCTCAGTTTGGAGGACTGCCTTTGGAGGACCCGAACACCCATATGGAGACTTTTCTAGATATTTGTGATTTATTCAAGCAGAATGGAGTGTCGGATGATGCGGTGAGATTAAGGTTATTCCTGTTTTCTTTAAGGGATAAAACCAGAGCTTGGTTAACCAATTTGTAGTCAGGATCAATTACTACGTGGGATGAGATGATGAGATTATTTCTGGCTAAATTTTTTCCTCCTGCCAAGGTTGCAAAGATGAAGAATGAGATTACTTCCTTCACCCAATTTGAAAATGAAAGTCTTTATGAAGCGTGGGAGCGATTTCGAGATATGTTGACATAGTTTCCTAGTCATGGGTTTTCCATACAGCAACAGGTTAACACTTTTTATACAAGACCCCATCGACCAGGAGCAACATCAATGCTACAACAGGAGGTAGTTTAATGACAAAAATGCCAGATTAAACCTACAGGTTAATTGACGAGATAGCTACTAGCAATTTTCAGTATCATACATAAAGGCATCCTAGACGACCTATAGGAGCTCATATAGTAGACAATACAGTGGCTTTATTTTCTCAAATGGATGTTTTGATGAAGAAGGTGGATAATCTGATGCACAACGTGAGAGTAGCAGCTAGTTCTTCATTGAGGAGTTATGCTATATGCGAGCACTGTGGTGGAGAGAGGGGATCTATATTCTAACACCTACAACCCAGGGTGGAGGAATCATCCAAACTTCTCTTGGCGAAACGATCAGATGGACAACCATAATCATCCAATGTTTAGAAACAGCCACCTCTAGGTTTTAAGGCTCCTAATCTTGCACCATCAGAGAAATCTAATCTTAAAGAGCTACTTTCGAAGTACATCTCCACCACTGAGGTTAGGATGCAAAATAAAAAATCTTCTATCAGAATTTTGGAGAACCAGATGAGTCAGATTGCAAGTTTGTTGAAGGAAAGATCTTCAGGTTCATTGCCTAGCACTACAGAGGCCAACTAGAGAGAACATGCAAAGGCAATCTTATTGAGGAGTGGTAGATAGCTTGAGGAAGTTAAAGAGAAGCAGAAAGATAAAGAAGTGGAATAGAGTGAAGAAGAAGAGAGTTGGGAAAGTAACAAGGAGGTCAAGGAAGCACCAGCTGCAAAGGAGGATTATCCAAGAATATTTGCTAACCCTATCACACATCTGATAAGACCTCGGATTCCTTATCCTCAAAGGTTAAAAGGTACGCAATTAGATAAGCAATTTGGTCGTTTTCTTGAGATATTTAAAAATTTGCATATAAACATTCCTTTTCTTGAGGCCATATTACAGATGCCTTCTTATGCTAAGTTTTTGAAAGAAATCTTGTCTAATAAGAGGAGGCTTGAGGAGTATTCCATGGTGAAGCTAAATGACGAGTCTTCGGCCATATTATTAAAAAAGTTGCCACCAAAGCTTAAAGATCCAGAGAGTTTTACTATTCCTTGTGTTATTGGTGAATTACATATAGATAGGGCTTTAATGGATTTGGGTGTAAGCATTAACTAAATGTCTCTTTCTGTTTTCAAGAAGTTAGGATTGGCTGAGCCCAAACCCATTACTATTTTGCTTCAGCTGACAGATAGGTCTATCACTTATCCTAGGGGAATCATTGAGGATGTATTGGTCAAGGTCGAGAAGTTCATCTTCCTGGTGGATTTCTTAATCCTTGACATGGAGGAAGATATCCCCATCATTCTTGGGAGACCTTTCTTGACCACTGCACGAACCATCATCGATGTGCAACATGGAAAGCTCATCTTTAGACTTCAAGATGAAGAACTAATGTTTGATGTGTTCAATGCTATGAAGCATCCCTCTACTCTTGACTCTTTCCATTTTATTGACATTTATTCTTCTGATACTGATGATTCTTCTATTGTTTGTGTAGGTTTGTTGGAAGGAGGAGCGCAAGGAATGATCGAAGATTTAGGGGAAGAATTACAAGAAGAGTCGGAGGATACTGGATTTGAGTTGGAGCAGGTATGTTAGACAAATTATAGAGCATACAAGCCCCTCAAACATCCAACCAAGCTATTTCCAACGCCTTCAATTGAAGGCCTCCTTCTCTTGACCTTAAACCTCTTCCGAGTTATTTAAAGTATGTTTATCTTAACCCACCTAAGCACTTACCATTTATCATTTCTTTTTTTTTGTCAGGTGCCATGAAGGAGCAACTGTTGAGGGTACTACGGGACCACAAGTAGGCCATTAGGTGGTCCATTATAGATATCAAAGGTATAAACCCTTCCTTTTGCACGCACCACATTTTCATGGAGGATGAAAGCAAGGCGATAGTGCACCCCTGAGGATACTTAACCCATGCATGAAGGAGGTAGTGAAAGATAAGGTAGTAAAGCTTTTAGATGCAGGTATTATCTACCCCATTTCTGATTCTGGTTGGGTTAGTCCTGTACAGTTGGTGCCAAAGAAAGGAGGCACCCTGTGGTTGAAAATGAAAAAAATGAATTAATAGCCACTAAGCAGGTAACTGCGTGGAGAATGTGCATAGATTATAAGAAGTTGAATGATGCCACCTAGAAAGATCATTTTCCTTTACTTTTCATTGATCAGATGACTGAGAAATTAGCTAGACATGACTTCTATTGTGCCTTAGATGGATATAGTGGATATTTGCAGATCCTGGTAGCCCCGAAAGATCAGGAGAAAACAATTTTTACATATCCTTATGGTACTTTTGCATATAAACGCATGCCATTTGGGTTATGCAATGCTCCAGCTACATTTCAAAAATGCATGATGGCTATTTTTTTTGACATGCTTGAATCTTACATTGAAATTTTTATTGATGATTTCTCTGTATTTGGTACTTCATTTAATGCATGCTTGGATAACTTAGGGAAAGTCTTGATTAGGTGTGAAGAGACCCATTTAGTGTTTAATTGGGAAAAATGTCATTTCATAGTATAAAAGTGCATTGTTTTAGGTCACAAGATTTCTAGCAAGGGTATAAAGGTGGACCCAGCACAAATTGATGTCATTAAGAAACTGCCACCACCAAACAATGTTAGATCCATTAGAAGTTTCTTAGGCCATGCTAGTTTTTACCGTAGGTTTATTAAGGATTTTTCTAAGATTGCTAGACCTTTGACTGAGTTGCTTGAAAAAGATGTTGTGTTTATTTTTGACGATAAATGTTTGACATCTTTTCAATTGTTAAAGGATATGCTTGTGACCCCACCTATTCTTATATCTCCTGACTAGTTTCTTCCTTTTGAATTAATGTGTGATGCAAGTGATTATACAGTGGGTGCTGTTTTAGCCGAAGGCGATGTAAGACCTTTTATCCCATTTTTTATGCAAATAGGACACTGAACAGCGCACGATGCCATTACACCACCACGGAAAAAGAAATGTTGGCGGTTGTGTTTGCTTTTGATAAGTTTCGCTCATATTTGGTTTTGTCTACAGTGATTTTGTATACTGACCACGTAGTCTTGAAATATTTGATGAAAAAACCCGATGCTAAAATAAGACTAATTCGTTGGGTGTTACTTTTACAGGAGTTCGACATTGAGCTAAGGGATAAAAAGGGAGTCGAGAATTTCGTAGCTGGTCACTTATCAAGGTTAGATGAAGCTGCCATGGAGAGTGCAATAAAGAAGGACATTTATGAGACTTTTCCTTATATGCATCTGATGGTTATTACGATCACTCCTTGGTTTGCAAACTACGTAAACTACCTTGCTGATAATATCTATCCCCCTGATTTTTCTTATGCTTAAAAGAAAAATTTTTTGTCTGAGGTAAGATACTATCTTTGGGATGATCCGTTGCTTTATAAGATTTGTGTGGATGGTATTGTTAGGCGCTGCATTCCTGAAGAGAAAATGTCCTCTGTGTTACATCATTGTCATTCTAGAGAGACTGAGGGACATTATGGTGCATCTAGGACAGCTCATAAGGTTTTAAAGTGTGGTTTCTATTGGCCCACCTTATTTAGGGATGCATTTGTGTTTGTCAAATCTTATGATAGGTATCAAAAGTTCAGGAACATTTGTAGGAGACATGACATGCCATTGACTAACATTCTTGTTTATGAGGTTTTTTGTAACACCCCATGTTAGGGGTTAGAAAATTAAGGAATTCCAGTACATCATTTGCTTTGCATAATTGAGTATTCGTTAATATGTGCATATGAATTTTGACATATACAAATAATTGTACATGCATTTATTGACATTTTTCGGGTATAAATGATTTTTAATGTGATTAAAGTATGAATTTTGGATTAATTATGTAGCAAAATTTATTTGGTGATAATAGTTATTATTTTGGAATTTGGTAAATTTTAGGAAAATTATCGCAAATTTGAGGTATTTTAAACTAAGAAAAATATTAAAATAAGAGACAAATAGAAGTGTGACAATTGTATTAGAAATTAATTGGCAAATGGACAAATTATGGAGTGACAAATGGATAAAATCATGTGTGATATGTGGACCTATAGCTATGAGACAAATGGTAGCTTATCTAGTGGACAAGTGGATGACATGCAATGGAGACGTGTTAAAGTACTAATGAAACACCTAGGCATAAAATAAAATAAAATAAAATATGTTTCTGCAGATCTTTCCCTTTGGTTTCACTGAAACCATCTACACCATCTTCCTTCTTATTTGCTCTCCCCATTTCTGGAATTTTTCTGAAGTATAAACCAAGTAAGTAATGCTTTAAGTTTTATGATAGTGTAAATGATTTCTGTTGAGGTTTTAATGTTTGTAACTGAATGTATGCATGAATGGCGTATATTTTCATGCTTGGGGAGTGCTGCATATGTAAATGGTGTTGATGCATGTGTGGGTGGTGAAAGAAGAAGCAAATACGGTGATTGATTAACAAGATGAAGGATTA
>JANQBM010000222.1:47036082-47050439 GCA_025594535.1 Erythroxylum domingense
GATGCCCAATCCAATTCAAGTACTGAAGTAACACGAAGCGATGCAGTCTCATAAAAGTTAAGCTCATAGAGGCTGAGCCCAGGACGAGAATGGAGAATCTAGTACTATTTAATCCGGACAAATTAGCTGTGGCATGAGCACCACATTGAAGAATATCCTAGTGGAAATATTAAAATTAACTATCTAAAGCTTTATACAAAGATAACATGTGGATAGATGTAGATGAGTTTGGTGATGCTTCAAAATCCTTTGTAGCTTTTTGATTGGTTTACTAAGAGCTCAAGGATCCCCACCACTAGTCCAATTGCATTCTTAGCCACTCGTTGGTTGTGTTCTCGTTTCCTTCATACATAAAATTGGCACTTCCCTTTCACATATTTCCATGTAATCTTCTCTGCTTTTAAGAGGCTATTCTGGGTTGTGTCTGTAAGAGAGCTGAATCATTAAAACTATGTCGTCAATGCTAATGGCCGCAACTGCTAGCTCTAGCACTATCCTCAGGCCAACCGCATTTCTTGGCCAAAGAAGCTCTAATGCCAACTCTTTGAGAGATGTTGTGTCTATGGGCAATGCCAAGTACATCATGGTAATTATTCTTCATTTCTCTCACTCTGTCTCAAGTTTAGATGAGTTTGTTGAAGCTGATACGTATCATATGGCAATAACCCTTCTTTGTGATCGGAATAGGGAAATGACTTGTGGTACGGACCTGACAGAGTGAAGTACCTGGGCCCCTTTTCAGCTCAGACTCCATCTTACCTGACTGGCGAATTCCCAGGTGACTATGGATGGGACACTGCTGGCTTATCAGCCGATCCTGAGGCCTTTGCTAGGAACAGGGCTCTTGAGGTAACCACTTTTTTCTCTATAATATTCTTACCTTTTTGACAATACTCCTGGCTAGTTTCTTTTGACTATAAGAACTGAGTTTGCTGAAATGAGAGTTGAGAAGTTGTAAGACACAATCCACCGAACTTTTGAAGAAAATAATGTTTTTGTGCTTGTACATGTATCTTTTTCATACAAGCAGTGATGAAAACAATATCAACTCATGGTTTTTCTGTGACTGAAACTGAATTTTTTATACAAGTAGTGGTTAGACCAACATCGACTCATGGTTTTTCTGTGACTGATACTGAACTCTTAAGAATGCTATTAGCTATGCCAAAACACAACATTTGACTTTACAATTGTTAGGTGATCCATGGAAGATGGGCAATGCTTGGAGCACTAGGCTGCATAACCCCAGAGGTCCTTGAGAAATGGCTGAAAGTGGACTTCAAAGAGCCAGTGTGGTTCAAGGCAGGAGCTCAAATCTTCTCAGAGGGTGGACTGGACTACTTGGGGAACCCAAACCTCGTACACGCTCAAAGCATCCTAGCAGTTCTCGGTTTCCAAGTAGTTCTAATGGGACTCGTTGAAGGGTTTCGCATCAATGGTCTTCCAGGAGTTGGAGAGGGCAATGACCTCTACCCTGGTGGTCAATATTTCGACCCTTTGGGCCTCGCCGATGATCCAGTCACATTTGCCGAGCTCAAGGTCAAAGAGATAAAAAACGGCAGGTTAGCAATGTTCTCCATGTTTGGTTTCTTTGTTCAAGCTATTGTTACTGGAAAAGGCCCTCTGGAGAACTTGTTGGACCACCTTGACAACCCTGTGGCCAACAATGCCTGGGTCTACGCTACCAAGTTTGTGCCAGGATCATAAATTTGATACTTACAGTTCCTGGATTCAAGTGGAAAATCTGCCTGGACCATTAACACTTGAGTACTTAATTAGATTTTTAAACAAAATATTGCTTCATCGATATGTAATGTAAATCGAGTTTTATTTTTGTTCTGCAATCATCAGTCGCGCAATATTTATGTAGGATCCATCAAACTTCTCACTAACTCAACCACCAGGACGACCAGTGTCACAATTAAGTTATAGTGCTTAAATGATAAGTGGCACAAGTTGAATGCTGCGTTAATGAGTTCAAATTGACTACTTTTAAACAACCAATTTTGTTTTACTTAATAACTGGCTCAACCATTTTCACATAGTTTAATGATTATAATAAAAGATATGAAAACAATTTAGAAAATCTAGAGACGCCTGCTTGACATTGCTAACCATCAGAAATGGACATACGGAATTGTGAATCATCAACTTGACTAAATTGTTGAAATCCAGCTTAAAGATGACTAGTTTTTGGTTAAGTCGAGTTTACAAAATTTGAGTAGCCAAGTTCAACCTTCATTTTGAAGTTAAAGTCAAGCTTCAGCCTTATTTATACACAAATTACCTAATTCTAAATCTACACTGCGAACAGGACTATTTCCCAACAAACATACAGGCTATTGACAATTGGTAGACACTTTAAAAATAATTCTCCAACTGCACTAACCTGATGACAAATGATAAACCGTTCCAGCTGCCATCTATGCCCAGCAATCCTCCACCAAGTGGAAACCAATGGCTTCTCTAATTTCTTATACATTCCTCGAATCATTGACCACATTTATATACACCATCATCAAAGATCAAAATATGGAACCCTAAAATCCTCTCGAGCTTAATTTCTCCCACCATTTGCGTCGACTCCTTTCAACTTCACCAAGACCAAATTTATGGAGTCTTACTTTGGTCTCCCGTAATCTGATTTTATAGTCTTTCTTCCACGTCTCAAACTTTAGTTTCAACTTTCTTAGTTCCTCATCGGGATGTATGCTGAAAACTGATTGCCCTGTTTTAACCTCAAGCTGTTGTTTGGCGTCATCCGCAAAATTCTGTGTTCTTTGCTCAAATTCCTTTGCCAGATTGCTGACTGCATTTATATAGCAACTAGGCTCTCTGCCTGAATTGAAATCAGGAATTGAACCAGAAACTTTGATGGCTGTGGTTCCACCAGGAGTTCGACACCCCGCAGCCACATTGTCCTCATAATCATAGCAACGAGGTGATGCACAAGACTCAAGTTTTCCAGGTTGGCCTGCACTATTATCAGTAGCAAGACTCCTTCTGGCAGCAGCAAGACTCGCCTGAGACGAAATCACAAATAGTGGTCAGGAATAGCATTAAATGCACCACCCTACAGCGACTCCCGTAGTGCATGAGTCGAGAAATTTTTCTAGGATTCAATAGAAATCTTTCTACAGACAATATGACAATTATCCATTTACACGGAAATCTACACATATGTGGAATACTTGCTTTAATCTAATCTTTGAATTAATTTCATATTACGAGTTTCCACAATCAATGTGAATGAATTTCATATAAGAAAAGCACTCACTTGCAAAGATTCCATCTGCATTTGCCACATCTCTTCCATCGTTTTCATTTTTGCCTCGTAGTCCGACCACCTTCTCTCAAATTGTTGTAGTTGCTCCCTTAGAGCAGCATTTTCTTCCTCCTTTTGTCCCAGAGCAGCTTCTGCATTGACAACTCTCTTTTGAAGCTTGGCCAAAAGTGAGTTCTGAGCGTCGACCTGTTCTTGAGGCATGATCTGGACAGACAAGAGATGTAAATTTCTTAGACCTCATATTTATTACAATAGAGAGAAATAAAGAAACAATTGAATTTAAATATCTGTTTTTCTTCTTTGATAAATTTATGACTTTCATATCTAGAAGGCCCTCATAACTCATCATAATTGTAATTATCTGAAAGGCATTGAGAAGTCATTATCATAATATTCTTAATGTTAAGGGCCAATAAATCCTTACAATAATTAATGCACACAACACATCATATTACTGATCAAATCTTTCTAGCCCTTCCGTAATAGAAATTGCAGACCCATAATCATGCCAACAAAGTATAATCATGAGCTGAAACAAAACTTGTCCAAAACAATGTCATGGACCAGGTTATGGAACTTGTTAATTACAAAAAACTGAATGAAACTACGACTAAATCAGAACTGTTGCAAAAGATAAGAATTGAGTTTATTTGGGTGCCTGTCTGTGTGAGAAAGAAAGAAGAACAACAAGAAGAAAGATTTGCTAATCAAGAAAAAATAAAATTGCTGCAAAGGCTGACTCCTAAATCTTAACTTTGCCCAACAACATAGAAGAGAACATCGCTTGGACCAATTATCAGGACGCATCAAGTACCTTAACTTCTGATATGTTTTTGTCATGTCCTCTTTTATAATTTGTATTCTCATGACTTAACTGCTTCATGTTGCATTGGTCATAAAATTGCTTCCGAGCTAACCACCCACGGACAACTGCAACGTAAAAAGAATAAGACCAGTCTGTTAATAAAGGAACTCAAATTTTCCAACGCAAAACATAGCTATTACCTGACTGTAAATGTATTGCTGCAATCAAATGCTCATCAATTGTTCTGGGGCCACTAGTTGTCCAACGTGCAACTGAATTACATTTCATTCTGGCATTTTCACCACGGATGACTGCATTTTGAAAGCAACTAAATTGAATAACAGTAAGGGTGATAGGAACAACAGGTTTTCAAACATCCAATCAATCATTGCAGAAAGGAAACTGAAACTAGAATAATGGGAACAAGTGTTCCAATGTGCAAATAATAACTATAACATAAACAATTCCTATTTTCTGCCAAAAATTGTTTAAAAGCTTATAGAAAAATCAAGTATTACATGATTGTATTGTTGTTATTCCTTTTGTAACTTCATCGAAGTAGCAGCGCATCTTAAAACCACGGATCCATTTTTGGATACAAACTATTCCTTGTAGAAATTGTCTTCTGTGCTCCTCCAACTTACCAATCTGTGAAACAGTAATAAAAAAATGAGCTAATAATTTAGAAGAAATAATCTGAAGGTCTTGTGACATTTCCTACATAAATCATCTTCTTGATGCAATGGATGAACAAGGCTTCCATTGAAAGAATTTTCTATACCTCTTGATCTCAAGAATTTGGATTAGTATACTTCAATGCACTTTATACACTATTAGACAGTTGGTAATTCACATGTAGATTGTTTCTTTGGTGCTCAAATTGATAAAAGACTAATTGCACAAAGTTTGTTGTCATTGAGATAAAGAAACTATAATGAAGAAATATTAGAGGAGAAAAAAGAAAGAAGAAGAAACAATAAGGACAGAAAAGCAAGAGAATGTAGAACTAGAAGAGAGATGCAGCTGCAATTTGAGTGAATTAGACAACATCAGAGTAAGAAAACTTGGTTGGAGAGAGAAAGCATAAACTAACCAGTATAAAATTTGCAGTAAGCTAAAATTCCAACTTAGCATATCCTATGATCAAAACAGAAAGGAACTAGTGGCAAGAACTTGTATGCTACAAACTTCTTTTCTAATATTTGTTTTAAGCTAAACATTGTCTCCCATTGAGCCACAAGGTCAATGGCTTCATGTTCTACATATTGGTTGTGATAACCAATATCCACTGGTCCACCATTCAATGATATGTCACTGGAATTGAGATCTCATTCAATATCAAATATATGGAGTGTATACAAGTAGACAAACAAGCTCCAAACAGATTCTAATACAGCTGCATAATCATACATAATTCAGGATATCTTCCAGTTTTTAGTATTAGAAGCACATAAGAAATAGCATATATGACATTTGTGAAAAGCCATCATCATTAAACTATATATCTCAGGAATTGAACAAAAGCATGTGCAACTTTCATGGAGGTATTAACACAAACCTGGCCTGTCCGAAGATACACTTTAGTATATCCAACTTGATACATTTCAGGCATGACATTAAATTGATGGAGAATAGCAACAGATATGCTTAATGGATCCTGAGGTACACTTGCATCCGAGAGTAGAAGCCCATACCTAAATTATTCAGTTTTATGATAAGAAACAAGATTGAACTAACAAAGCATAATGTGAATGATTGGATAAATGAATGGGTCTTGGCATCTTATACCTTCCTGCAAACTCTTGATGTGTTATCCGAGTAGGATATCCACATCTAGAAATCCTCACAACCTCCAAAATGCCACAACAACGAAGTTGCTGCAGGACGAGATCTTGATCGAATAAACCAGAAAGCTGTTTCACATTTGGTTTTATACAGCGAATGAAGTGAGGTGTGGTGTTTTCCAATTGGTGCATTAATTTGAACAGTTGAGCCTACATGATTAGAAGAAAATGCTCACGGTTTTAAAACAAGTCATTGTGGAAAAGAAAAATGATAATATTGAACCCTATAGCAAGGCAAAATTTCTGAGCATATAGCATAAGCTTGAATATTTCAAAAAAAAAAAAAAAAGAAAAAGTTTAGAGCAATACAAAAGAGATTCTAGGTGGAGGGAGAAGGGGGTTAGGATTGCATGCATATAAGCATGAAGACCTCAGTCAAGGACAATCATTCACAAATTCCAGAATTTATTTATCCTTCAATAATATAAATATCTTTTCATTTTTGAATAAAATTGACTCTCTGAATTCATATATTGATAGATACTGTTTTATACAATATTTGCACAACTTTTTCTACCTTACAGCAGCAAATTATAGGTACCTTGAACTTTGTACAGACACTCTGGGTTGAGGATTCCACTCCGCCAAATTTATTCGATGAATTTGTTAATTTAGAGGACATGCTAGGCATTTTGGAGGCAAACATCTTTGGTAGTTCACAACTGCATGATGCTAGTAGTTGGGTGAATTCTGCGTGCAGTGGATCTTGGTTCTTCTCCAAAAAGCCATTTGTATCATATACAACCTGATCAAAATCCAAACGAGAAAAGATGTTTAAATGTAAGAGGTTTGACTCCAAACATTTTCATTCTTGAATCAATCAGGTATGGATAAAGGTGATAGTTTTTAAGCATCATATTACAGAGAGAGAGAGCATTAAGAAAATTTATCTCCAAATAATCTGATGTCAAAAATCAAGATACGTTCTCAAGGATCAAACATACAGTAATAGTTCTAGGAATTACCACTAATATTAGTAAGAATTAGGGCTTTATGATTAAAGTTGTAAATTTCATGTAATCTCATTTTTGCAGATAAAATTCACAAGAAAATGTTTCAGCATGATAATGCCTTTAAAATTTTCAATGTTTTTAATTTGTATAAGCTTGTAATGTTTAATCATACATATAATGCTCAGATGGTATCTGATCCATAATCTAGTAAAATTTAATCACCACTTCCAAACAGAAGAAGAGTAAGCAGAAGGCACAGTGTCCATCTGACTCGTAAGATTTTGATTGTTCTAATCAAAATCCAATAGAGGCAAAGAGTGTAATGGAGAAAAATTGGATAAACTCAAAGTGGGCCTTCATTACTCACATCTCCAGCATAATGTTGTACGCCGAAAGCTCTTCCTCTCTCGCCTTTAAAACAAGGATGAGTGTTCAAGTGTTGCTTGAGCTTATTGGCAAATGACAAATTTGTAGCACCTGGGAAATTTGACTCCTCGTCTAATAAAGACAGTAGTCCCAACGGTTTCTGCAAAAACCAGCAACATAATAGAGTCATCACTTGAAGCAGATAAGCATGCATTTCAGTTTCAGATGCCAATTCCAAAGAGATGAGATACATTTATCAATAGCAATCCAATCTTTAGATCATATTCAAATCTGTTGTACAGTTTTTCAATTCTCACAACACAAAGATAAAAGTACGATGCATCTAACACCTGTGTGTACAAATGTGTGCAACGAGACGCTCCAAAACTAATAAACACAGCAAGAGCTGATAGTACTGAAAAGTGAAGACACTAAAATACCTTCTCAAACAGATCCAGACATCCTTGGTTATCGACAAAATCAACTTTGGTCCAATCAATCCCATCCTCTTCATATTCCTGACGTCAATAGATGATGTTAAGTAGTCCAAGGATCTAGTTTGCAAGAAGGCAAGAAAAAGATCCGACATGCTAAAAAGCTTGAAAAGTCCAAAAAAATGACACATAACTACACAAGGACAAAAGAAAAACAAAACAAATGATGGTTATAATAAATTTTAGAAAAAATGTATATAATTGAGGAGAGCTTTATCTTAGAGAAAGTAAGAAATGCAATGCTAAAATTGTTGGTAAATATCAAGTCTTGGGCTATATCCATTCTCTTGATAGAAATTTGTATGGCAACTTATCAACTACTTGTGCATTCTAAGGAGATGGAAGATTCTGTTACAAGTTCATTTGCCACTATGTGTAAACTAGCATAGATTATGTAACACAACCGAGTGCGAGAAAACTCAACAAATTAGTTGCAGTTACTTCTTAGTTTACACTCCTAATTTCTCCTAATTCAAGTTGGACCTTGTGTAGAAATTAGAAGCTAAAAGATGCTTTATCTACAATATATAAACATATATGTTCACAGAAACACACATGTTTTATTGAACAAAAAACAATATATATGTCTAGAAATATATAATTGTAAATATATATCAAGATGCTCGGAACTTTTTGCATCAATATTCTCAAAAATGTGATTTATATAAAATGGCTATGCAGTAAAAGAATCTTTCAAACTTGTAGGATGGTTACCTCCTGCTCAAGTTTGAATAGGTGCCGATTGAAATGTTGTTGCAGCCTCTCATTTGCATAATTAATGCAAAATTGTTCAAAACTGTTGTTCTAAAATGGCACAGAGTAATCATCAAGAAGATGATTGGTGGAAGCTTGAATTAAGAGGTTTAAATGATATAGTTACCTTAAATGACTCGAATCCATATATATCAAGGATATCAATGGATCTCCACATATGTAGTTTGCGACCTTCAAGAGACTTGTTCATTTTTTTCACAAGCCAGTCAAACAAACTTGCATAAATAAACTTTGCTAAGGCATCTCTTCTGTCAGTTGCCTGAAACAAGATAATCAAAGACCTAAAATGTGAGAAAAATGTAAGGACACTCTCTATATATAATAGAAGGGTCCATAACAGCAGGTTTAATTAGTCAATAATCAACTATACCTGTCGCAATGTCAGTTTCTTGGCAATTGTATCCTTTCCGGCTTGGATTGAATGGGTTGACAATGCTAGCATCAAGTCCTGGTTACTACAACCCATAAGCCTGGCAGCACAGATAACAGCTAGCAAAGAAAAAACAAAAGATTAGGCCTAAACAAGAAAAAGGTCAAAGATGCTAAAGCCCAAAGGATCATGCTCAGCTCGATATCCCTATGATTCATTATATGTCTAATCAAAAGTCTGCTGATATGCAAGACACATTCTTAGGAAATAAAATATATAAGAAGATCAGCTTGATTAAATAGTGATTATCTTTACAGAAACCACAGGCCTAGAAAGGGAAATAACTCTAGCAAGTAAAAAGAAAATTTCCTTGCAAGTCGTCCTCTGACTAGATCCAACACAAAAACACGTATCATCTGCAACATGTTGATGATTGGCAACGTTACCTAATGGTATAATATTATATAGAAGCGCAATAGATTTGGATTACACTCAAGCGAATTCCAATAGAGCTTCATGTTTAGAAACTTAGAATTAGTTTTTACTGCTTAGATTTGCTAGAAAGTATGCCAAGAAGTAACAAAAACAAATCTAAGAGCAATATGAATTGTGAGTTATGTAATGCGGAATTGGAAAGTTTGGAACACCTCATGATTAGATGCAGATATACTAGACAAGTCTGGGATCGGTTGCAAAATATACTCAACATGGCCCGACCAACAGATTCTTGGAGTGAAACTATTGCTTGGCTGGGGAAAATTAGAGTGCATAATGCGGCAGATCTTAAAGCTATCAAGTTAAGTTGGGCAGCCTTGGTGTACTACATATAGAAAGAGCGCAATTGCAGAGTTTTTAAACAAGTAAGTAGAAGCAGTGAGATGGTTTTTTAGGACATCTTCTACATTGCAGATTGGCCATGTTAGCTAGAGGAATAGTTGCAAATTTGACAAGAAACATGAAGAGCAGATGGGGATTGGAGTAATACTGGACTAAGTACTCTCGCAAATTCCCTCGATCTCAAAATGTAAACGATTACTAGGAACATAAATCTCTGTAATCTAGATTCTATGGATTATACTAGTTTTTCCCTCTAGATTGTATATATTTTCTTAAAATGAAATCTATTAATTTTCGAAAAAAAAACTTCCTTCATGTAGTATCCTCACTAACACAAGGTAAGGTAATAAGCATGGTGTACATGAATTCCAAGTTTGACACACCAAAAGATTTTCAACTAGGGCATCTAGCTGTAACACTTTTTTTTCTCAAATCTTCCAAGGGAAATAGAAAGAAACTGCTCGAGTAAGGAGAAGAGTTTGCAACTCGACAAAGTACCCACCAGAGGCTTCACCTAGTCGTAAGGTAACAGTACCTACTCACCTACAAGGGTTGATGGGTGCATGGTCATAGAAAAACTGCATATTTTTTTGCCAAATTTTATTGAAGTAAATCAACAAAAAAGAAACTATACAGACAACTTGAACAAAAAAAGAAAGTCAATCAGAGGGTATGTTTCTGGCTTTTAATTCCATAGTTCATGACTAACACTTTCAACATTTTTGTTCCCTTACTTGTAGGACTTCCTATGAAATGGCAACGTAAGGAAAGAAGAAATGCATTTATGGGAAGACAAGAAATATGATGCCGTCAGCCATGATTGATGACTCAAATCAAGTCACACAAATTGCCCAAAGCCTAGAATGTGAATCATACCTTCATTAGCCAACACCTCCACATGCTTTTCATTGTCAATTACTTGAAACGATATGTTTCCAAGCCAAAGCACTGCTGCAAGCATTGTAAATAAAAGTTCTTGATCTTCTTTGCAAATATTTACATTGTCCAAGGCTTCCTGGAGAAACAAGGTACAACAATCACAGCAGGAAAGAGAAAATGAATCAATTAGATAAGATATGTATAGATCAATATGGCTTTCATCCCTTCAAACAGATAAAATAGCATCCACTCCATTAATGAATCAATTACCATGAGCTTATTAAACTTGAGGGAATCGTCAACTCCATTAATGAGCAAGCATTCACTTTGGTTAAGATAGCTGTACTCACTAGCCCTTTTAAGATTGAGCCTATCTGCAAAGAAACCAAGAAGTCCATAGACAGGCCCTTGGAAAAATTATGAAAATGCTCTATGCCCTATGTAAATGGACTGGAGATGTTCGTTTCTCAGCTCAATAAAGGTCATATATGATCCTAAAATTGATAGAAGCTGGAATGGATGTTAAAAGAAGTACCTCTAAGAGTTGATGGAGCACCAGCACAAAGCTGATAAAAGATGTTGTATGATCTTTCTCCATTGGCCAGTTGAACAACTCTTGACTGCCCAAACGAGAAATAATTATTTCAGAAGTGGCATAGAATTGGAAATTTAAGTACCAAGCTGAAATCCACAGGGGCCCAATTTACCTTTTCTAGCAGAACTATCCAACATTTTATAGTTGAATCGGCATTTGCAATATACATGAGGCCAGAAAGAGTGAGGTTAGGTATTGTATAGGCATTATCAAAAAATATCAATGACAGAAAAATGCTCAACTTAAAAGGCCTCACAAGTTTCAATTTTAGCACCACATATCTTTCCTGATGTGCTAAACAGGATTTCAATCAACTTTCCCTGCATTCATTATGAAACATCTTAATCAAACCAAACATGAAAAAATCAATGAAAAGAGAAAAAAGCCACCAATCACTCACAAATCTACTAGAGTTGTCATTCCTAGCCGTTTTTGCATTCCCAAATGCTTCAAGGATATAATTAGTCTGAAGAATTTGGCACTCGACTCCACCATCACCTCCAAGGAGAGCCAAGTACTGCATAGCATGTTTTCCTGTCTCAGTTTTGCCAGCTCCACTTTCACCGCTGTCAGATTAAGTGATTACTAGAATCTTTATGAAAAGTTGAACAAGTTTGACCCCAAATACACTATACAAACTTTCAGTAAGTATATAAATAGGGATGAAGTAAAATAGATACTGACCTTATGATTATTGATTGGTCTTTTCCATCTGCAAGGTAGTAAATTACAGCCAAAAGTTAACAGAATAGAAGTCCTCAAAATAGAACTAGCTTCATATTTTGGAAAATGAAAAGAGCAATCTTTACCCCTCATCATCTCATTATAAGCAAAGTCAGCCATAGCATAAACATGAGGGTCGTCCATAGTCTTCTGCTTGTATGCATTAATATATTTGCTTCCATAAATTTGGACATCTTTAAAAGGATTGACTGCAATCAATACGGGTCCTGCTTTACTCTTTGTAAAGAACCACAAAAATGAAGAACAAAGTCAAGGAACGTAAATTATCACTTAAGTTGGCAATAAAGAGTAATTTGAACTCACATAAATCATATCCTGGGAATATCGGCAACTAAGATTGTGAAGTACTGATGGCTCATTTAGATAACTAAGCTGTATAAGATTCTCCACACCCTCAAGAATATCAGGGTTTGCAGGTAAGAGTTCTTCTGTGGACACATCTGCAACCTATGGCATCATCAGAATGTAATCACAACAAGAATTACAAATTTAGGAAACCAACGGACATCTATTCAACAATAAGTATAAAAGAAAATGTTATTAACGTACTTTTCCACTTGAAAGTAAGACAGTTGCTACATTCCCAGAGATAGATTGTATCTTCCCAGATCCCCACTGGCCATTTGAGTACTGACACCAGACACGGAGTTTCTGGAATAACTTAACCCATTATCGGAGAGCCAACATCAAGCATCAATTTGTGACGATATTCATAAATATAAAACCATAACACAGGAAAATGGTCATCCTCTAGAAAAAAATTTTAAGCCAATATAAAAACTTAACTCGGTAATCTTCTACAAGAAACTATTGTCTGTCTACAGAGTTTGAGATATTTTTCAATTTTCAATTTACATGTAACTTGATGTTATGTGAGTTTATTGCAACTCAAACACATAAACAATCCTCTTTCGGAACTGTATGATGCATAACCAGACATCTGAAGGTTGCTACATTTCTTAGAGGCCTCCTGGAACACTATCCTACACTTACACACCATACACTAATAAAGGCATTGTTCTGCATCACCCTCCTCAGTGAGGTCAGATTACTTGATCCATTATACAATTACATCTAATTAGGACTTCAGCTGAAAATAATAAAACTAAGTTGATATTGATGTGCCAAATATGATAACAAAAACAAAAAAGAATACAAGCTTTGATGCCCCTCTTTACCTTTTTGAAGAAGTAACTAATGTTATTATCCTGGTCTGGCTCTTGAACCTTTGGTATTGAACTCAGAGCATGCTCCTTCACCTGCTCATTTTTTTTTTCCTCCTCCGCGTATGGATTTGAATCTGCAGAGCTCTGATCTTTCTTCATCTTCTTGCTCCCAAAACTACCTGCCCTGTAGCTCAACTCCTTTTCCTTCCTCTTTGAGTCCTTCTCTTCTTTAGCTACAGGTTCAGTCTCATTCTCCACCTGAACATTTTTGCCAACCTTGAAGTCTGTGGGTAATGAATGGCGAGCTGAAGGCAGTCGTGCTCTTGATGGAGGCCGAGCTGGTAAAGCGGGCGGCAGGTCCTTGGACTTTTCCAAGGCTTCATCTCTCCGCCTGAGCGAGTCCAGCATTTCCTCCAATGAGCTTCTTGTCACCCCTGTGGGTGACGATGATAGCATCATTTTTGGCGAACTTATTCTTCCAATATCAAATCCCCGAAACTGACACAATCATGATAAGTGAACTCAGGTAAAAGTTGTACCTTACAGAGACAAACTTTCAAGACAAAGTGAGGGAAACAAAATGATACTTAAAGCCTAATATTGATCTGAAAACGTGAAAATTTTGATCCAGTGAGGACCAGAGACTCAAATGTACAGTAAAGAGTTAAACAAATTCGGGTTTTATCAAACAACAGTTAGAAAGAAAACTTCACAGAATCTTAAATGATAAAAACTTTGAAGCATTGAAGACCGCAAAATAATCAGAATAACAAAAAGATTCTTAAAAACAAGTCACTAGAATTTTAGAAATGAACAAACCGAAGAAGCCCTGATGAGATCACAAGATATAAAACTTTGGCCTCCTTTTCTCACAAACAACTCCAAGACAAGGTTGCATTGAAACAAAATTTCCTGTAAATGAAAAGCATCCGCAAAGCCAAATAAAACTATTTACTTACAAATTGGCCACAACAATCTCAAAACCCCAAGTATCAGAAGAAGCCACCCTGTCCAAAACCCCTCAAGAAATGTTCCAATATAGAGATTAAAATTGTGAGCAAAACAAATACGCGTTTTGGGGCTCCAAAATGAAATCCGAAAAACGAACTCCCGTAAGTTCATAGGCTAAAAAGCCATTACCGTAAGTTACGAGGTTATAGAAATTAGAAAGATGTTATGAGAGTTAGTGCAAGGTTGTTAAGGTAGACGGTAAGGTTTGTTGTTTTTGCCGTTGCTGTTGCTGT
>JANQBM010000222.1:47118104-47135471 GCA_025594535.1 Erythroxylum domingense
TGATGATGATGATGATGAAGAAGAAGAAGCAGAAAGTAGAAATATAGTAAACGCTAACAATAGTTCTAAAATCTTCCAAATTTATATTATATTGCAATATTTCTACAACCTTTCCTAGCTAATATAAGTACATTAAGTTACAATTTTTGTAAAAACCAAGTTTTAATTTCTAAAACAAGATAAAGTGCCTTATCCTCTGGAGTCCGATCCACCTTGTGGACACTATACAACACACCGCACGACGTTACCGATATGGCCAAAATTGACCGCCGGCCGAACGCGATCGGCCGGGTTATGACCAACCTCACGAAGTTTGCCGTCGATTACGCCGTCAACTACCCTCCTAAAGGCGTCTCCGGTAACCCTATTTTCATAAGCTTGTAAGGGCTGTGAGGTTGATTTTGTATATACAATGATAAGCTAAAAGTTGATCCACTAGGTTAAAGAGTTCCAAAATTTAATTTCAATTTCGACGTTTTTGTTTTTAATCCTATCTCAACTCTCAAAATTCTCTGTTCTTTCCCTTGTTCAAGTTAATTACCAAATCCTCGTTTTCGGATAGTTGATGTTCAATTACTGTATTTGATGTCCATGGGAATTTTACGCATGTAGCAATTTAAATTTTAATTTTTTAAATAATTTTTAACATCCACCAGTGCTTATGCTGCATCTTAAGTATTATGTGTTAGGAAGTATAACGAAGGCTCATAATTCGGATTGTTAGTTCTGTCTCCATGAATGCTAGGATAGTACTTGTCCTGGCCTTTTTCAGGTTTTGATCGGGATTTGATGTTTATTTCAACCCCATTTAGAAGAGATCATTGTTCTAAATTTGATTCTAAATAGAGCTTATATTATGATTCTAAAGTGATTGTTTGCTGTAATCCAACTGTTGGAATGAGGTTCTATAAAGTGGAGCAGAACCTCCCTTATCTTTCTAGGTAGCAGAATGCTTTATGATTTTTTGTTGAAATCTTTCGTTGCCCTTCGAATAGATCCTTGTTTGAATCGGATGTGCTTCATTCCAACTTATGAGAACTGCATGGTGCTTTGATTTGGAGCTTGCTTTTTCACTTGGATCATGGGATATGAATGCTCTCTGTTTCATTGATAACTTCATGGTTTTAGGTTTTGTTTTGTGTTTTTCCTTTTTCCATTTATTATCCTTTTTTTTCTCGGTAGCGCTCAATTCTTCTACGGTGATGGTCGCTGCAGGTGTGAAGAAAGTCTATAAGATCGTGCAAGAGAGATTTAGAGATGCAAAAGCCTCTGTCCTCTTAAATGAGCACAAAAAGTCTGAAGATCTTAAGTTGGTTGAGAGTTTGCAAATAAAAATGGAAAAACAGCAGGATGACTTCACTAATTTGACCCAACAAAACAGTGCATCTGGAAAATGCGTCTCCGGAATGGATCCTCCAAAGGACACACCAGATGAAGTAATCAAGAAATCAGGTGGTCAGGAAACCAAAAAGAAAAGAATCTTCATCCGATCTCGGTTATGAAATGGGGCTCATTTTAGTGGCCTGAATGCGCGAGTAGATTAAGCAGAGAGACAAGCTTCTAATTCTGAATGTAACCGTATACTTTCAGTAACTTGTAAGCTGTGTGTTATAGGTTCTTTTTCTATGTGTATCTACCCGCAAAACTCCTCCACTTGGATATTTGTATTCAAAGTTTGGGTTTGTAGAACTCAAATTCTTGTCATAATGGTGTTAAGATTATGATCAGCCGGCATTGATGGTTTAAACACATGCAGTGAACAAGACAAATCTCACTGCTAACTGTGCAACTAATGGTCTTGGAAATTCCTAGCTACATTGAAGTTGTTTAGAAGAGAGGCTAGGGTCCATAAGGGGAAAAAGGGCGATTTAAATAACTTCTAAAAAATTTCATAATTTCATGTTATCCTATAAACCAATTAAATATTAATACTGCATGATAAATAGATTAAATGTTATTGATATAATAATTCAATTTAAGTTTAAGTCAAATTAATTAAATTTTGTTTAATTAATAATTTAAATAAGTTTTGCTAACTTAGATGGAACTTAAAAAATTAATCAATAATATTTAATTAATTTCAATATTACATAATGTTTTATTTTTAATAAAATTTAAAAAGAATTACAATATATTAAAACTTTAAAATTGAGAAAAAATAAATCAAATGATAACCTGGAGAATAACCTCGTGCTTTTTTGTTTTTACCCTTTTATCAAGCATGCAAAAAACGTTGCCTGACGTTGCCCTCAGGAACTTTGCGTGAGTTACTTAGTTTTCACTTTTCAATTCAACTTGTAAGGGTAGTTTAGGTCATTCAATAAACTTTACTCTTTCCGCTTCTCTTTTTACTTTCTATTCTCTTCTGTTCTGTACTCTTCTTTCTCGTAGTTTCTCTGATTTCCCAACTCTTCAAGCCACAACCATGACGGCGTGGACGGTGGCGGCTCGCCGAGCGGCGAATCTATCTCGGTTTTCATCATCCAAATTGGCTTCACATCCCCGGGCGGCTTCTCTCATTCATCGGCGCGGTCTAGCCGGTGGCGGTGGTAATTCTCTCTCACCAGTTTTAGATCCCCATTTTACTACTTCTATGTACAAGAATATATTTTTGCGGGAAATACGGTAACCAAGATGTGAAAGATTGCATCCTTGTTGCCAAATGTATTGCTTTATGTTTATATTGAGATTTATGTTATTGCAGATCATCATGGACCTCCAAAGGTGAATATTTGGGAGGACCCCATGAACCCAGCTAAATGGAAAGAAGAACATGTGAGTTTTTCTCTCCCATATTTTATCTAAATTAATCCGAACATTGTCTCTTGTATGGTTATTATTGTCTTTTATGTTGGTTATCATTGTTTAAACCAGTGTCTCTTTTTGTAAATTTGGCGTTTAAAAAGAACTATTAGTTTACTGATATGTCAAGTGCTTGGTCGTAGCTAGTCTTTGATCTTGAATTAGTCCAATAAATGGGTCATGTTGTCCATGTAATTGGGTTTTCTTTGAAGAATAGTGAACAAAAAAGTAGAAGGGCATTTTGGATTTGAATGTTCAAACTTTGAGTTTTAAAATTTAGCAGCTGAGCTTCTATCGCATTATGTAGTTATTATCTTTTTCATGAACAGTTGTGCCTTTTCATTCTTGTGATCTGTCGTGGATAAAAGGACGAACATGGCAAGAAAAGACAATTAGAAATGTTTGATGAAACTTGAGTTGTCATGAAAAATGCCCAGTCAAAATGAACTTTAGTGCGAGAGATTAAATATTTGATTGATTATAGGTTTTGTTTCGTTAAAAGCATAATCAGAGTATATACTTATTTTCTTTTGTTCTTTCTTTTCGTTTTACAGTTTGTGATTGTCTCTTTAACTGGATGGGGATTGGTCATCTTTGGAGGTTACAAATTCTTTACTAGAGGCAAGAAGGAAGAGGTAATTAGGGTTCTATTCCTCTGTTCTCAACTTGTGGATTTGGAGAGCAACATAGTAGAATAACACGCAGAGTACAAAATATTTTTACCATTTATTTGGTTCAACAACAAAAAATATTCCATTTGAATTGGAACGCATTGTGAAATTTATAGCAAACTAATTTGATTCCTGTGGTACTGAAAATAACATGGTTACATTAGCAAAGCTTGAGGCATTGTCATTCAAATTGTTTACTTGATTGTATGCCTTCTTCTTTGTTGCAGAAGGTTGTTGAACCCACAAAGTAGACTGGGATCGTTAGCTGAATATCTCTTGAGGCATATCCATGACAAGGCTTTTACTATATTGAGACAACTCAATTCTCGGGAAGTATTAGTTTGTACTCATCTCCTAAAATGGGTGACGAACATTCATTTCTCTTGTGGCTGTGCTGATGCTTGATCTATCAAGTACCTTTTTCTGTGTTCTAATAATCAATGGGCCATTTTGTTCTTGATAGATTGCTGAAGTATATCTTTAAGGATAAATGCTAATACACTTCTGCTAGTTAGTATACCAGCTAACTTTCAACTTTGGACACAAGTTACACCTGACTAGAGCACATAACAAGACCAATCCGTATACATGTCTTGCTAAATCCTTGATGTTGAGAGATCATTTGACAACCTTATCAAGAGTTGCTAGAGTTTGATGTGAGAAGTCGCCAAATGCAATATGTCTTGCATTGTAGGTTGACTGGAAGAACGTTCTAACATGCATTATGCCACAGGGCTGTAATGTCGATATAATAGCAAGAGTGAGCTTCTTAAAGCTAGAAAGCGTTTTGAGTATCATGGAGGACAGAGTTTCACGAGTTGGGTATCGGGTATGTACAGTTCTCTGAATCCTAAGAATCTTTACTTCCTGAACGATAACAGATGGAATCCCTAAGAAGAGTTGTTTGAACAAGTGCCTTTCACGCTTTATATTAACTAATGAAATATCAGAAGACAGCGGAAGCTTGAATTTTCAGGCAAAGGGACATAGATCTGATTAGTACAACTCAATTGGTATCTTAAGTAAAAGGCTTGTGCAAATAGAAATAGTCAATAGCATCTAAACTAAAACCCAACCAAGCTGTTCCACAACTTTCAGTTTTAATTTTTTATTCAGAAAAATAAAATTCTTTAATTCAGTTTTTGGTTTAAAATTCTTACTTTTATAATTTATGTATATATAAATTAATGTTTTGTCCAAAAAATTTTAGATTCAGGAAATAAAATTCTTTAATTGAGTTTTTGGTTTTAATTTGTTTCTTATTTTTATATTTAATGAAAAATATAGAAATGGTTTTAATTTTTAAACTCACTAAACATATTTATTTAATAGAATTTTGTTTTTTAAATTTTTCTTAATTTATAATTTATGAAATATATAAAAATGCATAATTCTAATTTTAATCTTTATTTTAAAATTCAAACCAAATAAGCTTCTTTAATTGAGTTTTTGTTCATTTTTTAATTTTTAGAAAACTATATAACTTTGTTCTGACTTTCCTTTTTTTGTTAAAACATAATTTTATCATTAGTTTATTAA
This sequence comes from Erythroxylum domingense, assembly GCA_025594535.1. Classification (NCBI taxonomy): domain Eukaryota; kingdom Viridiplantae; phylum Streptophyta; class Magnoliopsida; order Malpighiales; family Erythroxylaceae; genus Erythroxylum; species Erythroxylum domingense. Next base: position 47,123,117 of record JANQBM010000222.1, read on the forward strand.
ATATTATTTTAAGTATTTAATATTAATTAAATAAGATTTATGAAATGCATAATTTAACTAGTCAAAGGATTCCAATCTATTTATTATATTAAAATTTTGAAACAGAAACTATTGTAAGAAATTTTAAGCGTATTTTAAACTTGAGATGTTTTAACATACATAAATAAATATTTAAAGGATTAATAATTTATTTTTAGATGATAAAATTATTTTTAGATTTTTAAATATATTTGAATAAATAAATAATAGTTTATGAATAAAATGAACAATTTTTTTATTTTAATTATTAATTTATAATAAATGTGCTGAAATAATGATTGAGAAATTATTTGTAATTACTTATTGTAAGAATTCTCTCAATAATAAAAATATAATTAAATTAATAGGATTGCGATATTTTTGTTCTGCTATATTCAATTTCTTAATCGAGTATTTACATTAATTAATTTTTTTAATCAAGTCATTTTCATTAATGGACATAGTAACTTCGCGCATGCACAAGTCAACACAGGTAATATGACACATCGTACAACTAAAGCAACGTTTGCCACAAGCCGTGCATCGTCACTATTATCTCTCCAGCCACTGCTACCGGTATTGTAATAGCATCCAAAACCCTGATCAAACCGAACCAGAGCACTCCTCTTCCAACAAAATCACATCTTTTCCCATCTCCATCTCCACCTGCAGCAATCTGTAGGCTCAGGCTGTCAATTTAAGCCCCTTTCGTGTGAAGGACGCTTGGTCTAGAGTGGGAAAAAGTGCGATTATTGTATACTACATTTCGGAAGGTACAACTAAGCAGATAATTGCAGTCGTGAAAGGCAAAGTTTGGAGAATTGGGCGGGATTCTGAAACAACCTTTTCCCAAGTGTTTCCATTAAAAGTTCAGGTCAGGTACTAGAGTAGATAATAAAACAGAGCACCGTTAGCTTTTGATGTCGAGTCAAGTGAGGTGTCGTATGTTCTGGTTGAAGCATTTCATCTATCGTTTCGTACTGGGCCCAACTATATCATACCAGTATTAGTAAATTCTTTGGGAACTTCTCACTTTTGACCACAACCAATGTAAGACCGTATTTTGGTCTTGCACTTGTCCAATTACTGAATAATTTTTTAACCTCAAAAGTCTAAAGTCGCATAAATAGATATATTTTGCATGCATCTATAATAGGTACTTCTCAAGAGATTTTTTATCTGATTACCACTAACACCATCTTGCGGGGATAGCTCAGTTGGGAGAGCGTCAGACTGAAGATCTGAAGGTCGCGTGTTCGATCCACGCTCACCGCAATACGGCCTCCATTTTTTAAAAGCATTGGAGGTTTTTTAGAGGATCAAATAGAGTTCCTACATACAAGAAGTTTAAAAAGCAAGAAGATGTGGAATATGCAAGGCAACTTACATGCACTGTCAAGTTAAATCAACAAGCTTAGATGAATAATTATCTATTCCTGGTACAATTCACAACTAGAACAAAACTTCTGACCATTTTTTGTCATCGAGGATAAAGCATCATCCTGTTAATGATATCCGAAAATTCTGCAGTAAGTTTTCATCAAATGTGTAGTGAACAGAAAAGTTATTTCTGTCCATAGAACAAGAAGATATGTCACTCCGATAGTTGATTAGAAAGTCGAAACACAGCTCAATTGCTTTCACTCATTAAGCAGTAGAGGAATATGCAGGTCGACCAGATAACTAAATCATAAGCTATACCTTATTTCTACTCTTTCTGTTAAGAAAAAGAGTGTAATATGAGTACATGGTTATACCTAAACTTAATGTAATAACTTAGGCAACAGAAACCAAACCATCATAGGAAAATTGAAGCAAAAGAGCAGAAACACTCTACAAGAAATAACCTTCTGTGTTACTTGGTATTCTTTTGAGAACTTTGTGTGCAAGATAATCACAGGTTGGGTATGTGTTCCTTCTTATCTTCCACGAGGATTGACTAGCTGGGAAAATACAGCACTTGTAGCAGCATCTTCTGCATCATCATATGTGCCCGAGTTCCCTCCATCGATTATGCTTACACTATTGTCAAATGGTTCAAGGGGCGTCAAAGGGATTCCGGGTATATGATTTGTGCTGTTATCCTCAGGTTCACTGAGCGCAGACGACGTTTCCTCAAGCTGGAGTGCATACTCAAGGTTCCACAAGACATCTCCCATTGAAGGTCTATCAACCCCATGTTCAGCAAGGCACTTCTCAGCTGTCTCACCAAATTTCTTGAGAGAAGCTGGACTCACCTTTCCATTTAGATTGGAGTCCATAATTTGGTCCAGCATGCCCTTCTTTTGCCAGGTCATTGCCCATTCCGCTATATTAACTTGCTCCCTGGGAAGAACAGGATTCAGGGCTGGTCTAGTGCATAGAACTTCCATTAGAACCACTCCAAACGAATAGACGTCAGATTTTTCAGTGAGTTGTTGCCTTCTGAAGTATTCAGGATCAAGGTAACCAAAGCTACCTTTAACAGCAGTACTCACATGGGTCTGATCAAGGGCGGGGCCAGTTTTTGAGAGGCCAAAGTCAGCAACTTTTGCTACAAAGTTCTCATCCAAGAGAATATTTGTTGTCTTTACATCTCGGTGAATAATGCTTTGAGCTGCACCTGTGTGTAGATAATGGAGTCCTCTAGCAGCTCCAATACATATTTCAAGTCGTTGTTTCCATGTTAATGGTAGTAGATCTGTTCCATAGAGATGGCTCCTGAGCGGTCCATTAGCCATGTACTCATAGACAAGAACCATTTCTGATCGTTCATCACAATGGCCAATAAGGGAGACAAGGTGACGGTGACGGAGCTTGGACAACATTTCAATCTCAGTTCGGAATTCAGCAAGTCCCTGCTCAGATCTGGGGTTACCTCTTTTGACAGCCACCTTCGTCCCATCTTCAAGAGTTCCCTTGTAGACCCTGCCAAATCCACCCACACCAAGAAGCAGGTTCTCATCAAACTTATTGGTTGCATCTAGAATTTCTTGAAATGTAAAAGACCGACCAAGGTTGGTGGAAGCCAATGAAATGCAGCTTGCAGTGCCACTCTTTTGAGAGGTTGTAGACATCTTTGTCATTGTCTGAGAGTTTCCGTATAATGGCAAAGGAAGCCATGGTTGCCCTTGTTGAATAGTCTTCGACTTTCGTTGTGTAAAGCAACCGTAACATAATCCAATTAAAGCAAATGTAGCAACAGCTCCGACAACTGAACCAATTATAATCCCTGTCTTGCTTTTCTTTGAGGATGATTCAGGAAGGAGATCAGCAACAGAAAAAAGCCCATCCAAGCTTTTTGCTTCATTGCTTATCTTCAGAATCTCCAATCCATTCATAGTTGCATTTGTAATATCAGATTGCTTATCTGGACCAATGCTGACATTCAAAGTACCTGACTGCATTGAGGAATTGGAAACAAAGTCTCTGTAGTAGGGAACTGCTAAGCCATTTGTGAAGGTTGACAGATCAAGACCCTCAATTGCCGAATCATCATTGATGTAGAGACTGAACACAAGATTGTTCAAAGAGGTGCTGATGATATCACAGAAATGAACCCGAACAAAGTAACTGAAGTTTGGATTCACAGAGAAGACCCAAGTTATGTTGAAGTTCATGTTTGCTACATTTGCATCTCCCATGGCTTCAGCAGTGGCGTAAACCCAATTCGGTGCTATTTCAGCTGTAACTGTAGCTGGATATTTTATAGATGCAGGGTTGGTTGAGACATTTACAGCAGAGCCGTCCACATGGAGGTATTTGAAATCACTCTCCCAAGTTCTTCCAAGTGTATCATTATCAGCTGTTATCAACGGACCTCCCATGTTTAATCGGTAAACAGTTTCGAATGCAAGTTGAGAAAGACCATTTATAGGAGTAGATGGATTTAGAGCCAATGCTTGGTCAGGAAGGGCTTCGGCCGGAACTGAAACAACTTCGATTGCATTAATAAATGTGACGGAATTGTTGGAAGGAATGAAGGAGAGGGTTAAGGAATCTGACGTCACATTGACCGTATACTCTTTGAACAAGTATGAACCTTTATAGTTCTTGAAAGTGAAATTGTGCAACAGCACAAATTCATCTGTGATTACAGTGATCGATGCAGATGTCAAGTTCTGACCAGGAATGGGATAAAAGTAAAGGCGGATCCAATGCCGGCCCTGCTGCTGAATGTCAAACTTACAAGAAGCTATGCCCGAGAAGACTCGAGCGGATTGATAGATCGGAGCTGGGGCAGTAGAATTTGAGCTAGCAACAAATGAAGTTCCAGTTTTTAAAGCAAAAGAAGAGTGTCCCGAATCAGGAACAAAAGTTTTACCCCGATATGTGACATTTTGTGAAGAACCACAGGCAATCAAGTAGTTATCAACAGGAATGAATGTAGCAGATGATGCGTTATAACAAATGAAATGCAACAAAAGAAGAGCAATTGCTAGTTGTAAGCATTGTACTAGCTTCATCTTCTTCTTCCACCGATCCGCAAGCTCCCCTCAGGCAACCATAATCTAACAACACAAGACTTCCCAAAATCACAAGGAGTGAGCACTCCCCAAAGTCTTGACAAACTTCAAATACCTGTACTAACTAACAAGCACCAGACATCAAATCCTATAAATACAGTTCTCACTCGGTAATTCCCCAGTGTCCACTCTTCTTATAACCAGATCTAACCGAACAAGTTTCAACCAAACTTCAGAAGAAGCTAGTGCAATCTTAAGCTTTGATCAGATATGCACCCTTACCTGAACAAATGAAGCAGAAACAGATAAAACTTAGCAAGAGAGAATTGTGTGTTGAGTCAGAGATGAAAAACCAGTGGAAAATGATATGCTACTGCCATAAAACCCCATCAAGCAGAGAGAACTTTTGTAGTTGGCAGCTACAGAACCATAACAACCCTTTCCAGGCTGGTCATCAGGTCAGGCTGTCATCGACAACGGAGGAAAAGAAATAAAAATGAAAAATGAAAGGGAAAAAGGAAAAATAGAAAGGACCCCACAATACAGGAAAAGCAATATGTTTGTTAAATCCTTGTTTCAGTTAGAATTTAGAACTACCGGTGGGTTCCCAGGTGTTATTTCAAACGGAATTGTCCATAGAAGATTTGTGGGTTTGGTTCTCAGAGTCAGTATCGTTGCGAAGATTGGAATTTTATGGCGAAAATTCGCCACCAGCATGAATGTCTCTGCATCAAGTGAGTTTTTCTGTTTGTTATTCTTAACTTACGAGTCTGTAAATATAAAATGACATGTAAAAGAAATATCAAAAAACTAACCTAAAATCATATCTCTAAACTCTATCAACACAAACAAATATAAAATGATATGTAAAAGAAATTAAAGACTGAAAGATATGCCTCAGTGTATACCTAATTCTTATATACTATCCTTGACGTTTTAAAAATTATTTTTAATAATGTTCAGTATCAATGTCATTATTTTAAATTAAACGTATACTCGGACAAAAAGTTTTTTAATTGTAATTTTTAGTTTTAATTTTCTGTTTTTCTTTCAAATAAAAACAAAATATCTTTACTTGTTAATATCAATGTAGTTATATTTTTATTATTAATGAGAATTACATATCAGATAAAACTTAAAGATAAATAATTTTTAATTAATTAAATTTATTTTAATTTCTTATATAATATTTATTAATAAATTATCAATAAAATTATTTTATTTTTAATAAATAATTTAAATTTTAAATATTTATTGAAAATTAAATTTTATTTTAAACTTATTTTAGTTATTTAATCAAATTTTATCTTAATATTTTGAATTATATTATATTGTTTAATTTAATTATAAAAATTAAATTATTCATAATTTTATTAATAGTTAATTTTGATTAATTAAATATATAATATTAAATTTAATTATTCATAATTCTTATTAATAATTAATATATCAAATAATTAAATAGTATATACTTAGTTAATACTAAACCATACTCTGAAAAAAATAGAAAACAAAAATTACTTTTTCTAGTTTTCATAAATTTTCAAAATTTTTTAAAAATTTAAACTCCCTCCATTTATATACCCCCCGCCCCCCTTTTTTCAAAACTTTTTAACTTTATTATTTAATTAAACTTTTATTGTTGTGATTTTTTAATATTTATTTTTAAAATAAAATAAATATTTTATTACTAATAATAATTATACATTAAATAAAAATTAAAAATAAATTATTTTATCTAAATTTATTTTAATCTTTTGTATAATATTTATTAATAAAGTATTAATAAAAAATTATTTTAAAAATTATTATTTATAAACTAATATTTATTTTATATATTTTTAATTATTAAATCAAATTTTATTTGAAATATATATTTTTTAAAATATTTTTAAATTTAATTATATTTATTAATAATTATTAAATTAATTTTATAAATTAAGATATTTATAATTTTAGTATTAATTAATTTTAATTAAATAAATATATGATATATTTAATTAATAGCAAATTAAATAATATATATTTTTGTTTTATATTTTATGTCTTATGTTTTAATTTTTCTTTATTATTTCCTTACCACAAACTCTTGTTAATATAATAATAGACTATTTTGTAATTTTAAAAAAAATTTAAAGATTATTTTATAAATTTAAAAAATTACCTAAAATAATATTCGGTATAAAATAATACCGATATAGTACCGTATTAAAAGTCAATCTTATATTAACTCTAATGCGGTATGCGTAAAATTGATTGTAAGCTACTCCCAACTCCCGAAGCGAGTAACCTTATGTGTACATGGACTAATTTCTACTTGCTTTGTGAATTCTCTGCACATTATTGGCGAACGTTCTCTTTAACATAAAAATGACGTACACTTCACTTTTATGTTCAGGTACAGATTGAACAAACAAGCAAATGTACATGTATACATATAAGAAATTATTTCATAAAATTTATAAAGAATATAAGTTACGTAGGAAAACTATATATTACCCAACTATAAATCGATTTGGTTAATCTGTACGTTGACTGTTACGAAACGTTGATACAGCCGTTTTCCGCTCCTTTCCGTGTTTTTTTTTCCTCCCCATCTGTAAAACACCGCAGATCAGCACATGGCCACCAAACCAACACATCAGTTTGCTATTTATTAAAACATTAAACAACTAAATATACTTTCTGTTCAATTCAAAAGGTAGGAGAGAAATAAACTCTTATTCTATTACGAGATTATGATCTGTTAATCATTATAAGTGGTTATAGTCAATCACTCCAGAAATTGATCATGCCTTTTCCGCCGTTCGTTGATTGATAGCGCTTAGAAGGCTATTTAATTTCAAGGATTGATATTCCAATGTTCACATGGGGCAAACAGCCAAAATTAAAGGTTCCCATTGGATTCTTAATAAACTGTTGTCTAAAACATGGGTTGCATCATTATTCCTTACCAAAAAGTAATTAATATTGTTATTATTACTAACTCAAATTCCATTCTCCATTATACTTTGTCAAATAGTTTAATATTAAGCATCGCGCAGACAAGTATTCTAAGGTTAAAACTTTGAAAGGTACAAAAGCATAATGTAGTCGAAAATATGTTCTTTTTAAAAATGAGTTTGGGCAGATAAATTAAAAATGAGCTGGCTATTACGTTGACTATTATGAATTTATCCCTAAGTTTGTGCTGAACTACGACAAAGTTCTTTGTTGTCTTATTGAACCAACGAAAGGATTTTTTCTTATTGCATTAAATTAAGTATATGTAGTTCCAAAATGTCAAATTTCTCCATTTTTTTGGGGAACTATTATCATGTATTTTTCTTTTACAACCTCCTCTAAAGTCTAAACACCGCCATTCACGTCGGGTATGTGAATAAATTAAACTTCGAAGTACGACCACTACTTCTTCCCTACTCGTATTAAATGTCATTGTCTCCAGCTACTATGGTTGTGACTTTCTCTTGTTCCTTTCATCCTTCTCTTTTCCTGGAAGTTTCTGCGCCGTATCCTGCATGGTTTGTGGCGCTTCTAGTTGAGCTTCCTCTGGACTCCATTATAGCCAAAAATAAATGAATATATAACCAAAACCTTCCTATTTCTTGTCTGTAACTTGCCCTTTTGCTTTTGTCTTTACCATTTTTCCTTTTCCTTTTCTTTTTCTCTCCTTTTATGGAACTGGAAGTCGTCAACTTGTTCAATTTCTACGCTTACTTTCCCCGTCTCTTCTGCAGCATTCTATAAATTAAATTAGGGTATTGAATTGAGGCAGAAAGAGTGTAATCATAAATTAACTGAAAGCGGTAGAGTTAAATTAAAAAGAACTAATTTTAAACTATAAAATTTGACAAATATTTTAAAATGATAGAAAGCAACCCTTTTAAAAAATTATTCCTATATGAACAATCTATTTAAAATCTAATAAAAGTAGTAATAACAACAACAACAATTTAATGAAAGTTTCGCTAATATGTAAGGTTTAAAAAAGTCTAGTGATACACAGTCTTTTTCTAATTAGTAAAAAAACTATTTATGATAGGCCCATATGAAAAGAAAAAACATATACTTATTAAAATATAAAATAACAATTACAATTAAAAATAAAAATATAATGATACCAATAAAATAAAAATAAAAATAAAAACGTATATATAAAAATAAGCAATAAAATAAATATAGAACATGATAAAGAATAAAAATAAAAGATAAATAAGTAAATAAATAAATCAAACAAATTATTACCAGAAAATATTTAAGCTAAATGAGGAAATGTTTAGGCTAAGAGAAAAGTACTATATATTAAATATTTAGACTAAATGTAAGACATAAGACTAAAAGGAAAATATTTAAAAGACTTATGAGAATGAGAAAGATCTCTCAATGTGAGATTTATTATATGTTATCTAGTATGTTAAGTTGTTTATTGAAGGTCATGTCTTCCGTAAGTTATAGTAGAGTTATATTATTCTTGATCACCTCACTTCTTAAACCTTTTATTTTTTCCTTATAATCTCTAAATATAATCTTGTCACATCTTCTCTACGAAGTATGTGTCTCTTCCTAACATGTCTGAATAAATATAGAACATGATAAAGAACAAAAATAAAAGATAAAATAAGTAAATAAATATACCAACAAGAAAAAAGATAAGTAAATAAATAAATCAAACAAGTTATTACCAGAAAATATTTAAGCTAAGTGAGAAAATATCTAGGCTAAGAGGGAAGTATTACATATTAAATATTTATACTAAATGTAAGACATAAGACTAAAAGAATTTTTTTAAAAAAACTTATGAGATCGAGAAAGACTTCCCAATGTGAGATTTTTTATTTGTTATCTAATATGTTAAAGTTTTTTATTAAAGGTCATATCTTAGGTAAGTTATAATATAGTCGTATTATTCTTAATCACCTCACTTCTTAAACCTTTTTTTTCTCTTATAATCTCTAAATATAATCTTGTTACATCTTCTCACTGAAATGTTAAAGTGTCTCTTCTTAACATGTCTAAATCTTAATTTTGAACAAGTTCAATGATTAATTGAGAACGAAGCGAGTGTAATCTGCAGATAATTAGTATGCTTATCACGAAAGAATAAAAAAGAAACTATAAAGGAAAACATGCGGATGAAAAACTTCGGTCTATTTGTTTACATTTCAGTTTTTAGTTTTTGTTTTCAAATTTAGTAAAAAAAATTTTTTGATGGAGTATTAATTTGTTTTTTAGTTTTAGTTTCTTTAAACCACAAAAATTGTTTTTTTTTCTATTTTTGTATTTTTCATAATTTGATTTACTATCAATTAAATAATTATTTAATATAATAATTATCAATAAGAATTATAAATAATCTAATTTAATATCTTATATTTAACTAATTAAAATTAATTATTCATAAAAATAAAAATAAAAATAAAAATAAAAATATTTTATTTTATTTTAGTAATTAAATTAATTAAATAATTATTAATAAATACAATTAAATTTAAAATTTCTTCAAAATATATAAATTTCAAGTAAATTTGGATTTAGTAACTAGAATATATTAAAAATAAAATTAATTTTAATATTTGATATTAATAAAATAAAATAATATTATTTATTAATAAAATTTATATAAGAGATTAAATTAAATTAAATTAATTAATTAAAATTTATTTTTAAATTTTATCTAACATATAATTATTTTTAATAATTAAATAAAATATTAACATTAATAATTAAATAATCTTTTATTTTTATTTAAAAAATAAAAAGTAAAAACTAGAACAAATAAACCTAATTATTCCTGGTTGAAAGTGAGACGCATGTGCTTGATAGTTGGATCGGACCACATACTTATCTAGAAGAACGTGCACACGGTATCCTGACAAGTCAAACTCCCAACTGCTCCAAGAGGAGTCATATTGCTTGAAAACGCTTTGGAGGTCCATTACAGGTAGAGTCTTGGCAGCTGGAATTTACAGATTCGTGTTTAAGGATCTCTGCCAATGCAAATTTGACAACAATGAGACACGGAACTGAACACGACGTGTTTGCTGGAGAGAATATTTCTACTAAAATCTTTCCATCTGTCTCTAGCTTGGGGCTTCCATTTATTTTCCCTTTGCTTTAGTTTGATGTGGTGATAAATAAATAAAAAGGTCATACAGTTGAGCGATGTTATATCAACTTTCAACTCTTTAAATGTTAATATAAGTTAGACTCTTAAAGTAAATGACCGAATATGTTAGATCTTTTTTCTTTTGGAATTTAATATGTGCTTTATCTTTGTAGAGCTTTCATTGAAGAAATCTGTTATTCTTGCTGTCTAATGCCCACTCGCAACTATTGCCTACCCAAAATGCGGAAATTAAAACCAAATATTGAGAAATAAAGAACAACGCATCAAACTATATTTTACAAAAGGCCTCATCCCAATTTCAAGGTTAACATCCAAGGGCCGATCTCTCTACATAAGTTGCCATGTTACAGTTGATCAAGACATCAGTTACACCACAGGCACAGCATTAGCATATCATTTAGCCACCGGCCCAATACCAAGTTGGAACCAAACACCCAACCCCTGAGAATGTTGGAGCTGAGCCCATCAATTCACCAGCACCGCACTTCTTTTTCATTTTGCTTTCATAATACACTCCTGATATTTGAACCTCTACCGCTCAGGGTTCCAAATAATTACTCTGGTCTTATGTGCTAAATCGGCCAAATCAGAAATTATTCTTTCTTGCATTTGCAGCAACTATGGTTTCTGTTACATATAACCTCAAAATTGTTGCAGTAATATTTTATTCTTCCTTTTGTAGTTACTACTGCCACCTGTGCACAAAATAATCTAATAAATTACGTTAATCTGTTGAGATAAAGTTTGCTATAAGTGAGCATTTGGGACAAGAGACCAATCCTAATTTTAGGATGACAAAACCCTTTCATCTATTTGGGACTTTAGGAAAATACATCTCAAGTTGGTAGGTACAAAAGATTTCAAAAGACAAATAATTGATTTATCATTCAAAGCAATTTATATAAAGGAATGACTTTAATATAACATGTCATTTCTTGTTGTGAAATGCAAAAAGAAATTGTTTATACTATTATACGAATATCGAATGTTAGTCCACTAGAAAGATTAAAATAATCTTTTCTAATAATAGTGAGGGCTATTATTTCGAATAAAATAGTGAAAGTAACTAAATGCATGATTAAAGTCCTAATTTTATTTGGTAGTCATGACATATAAATGATTACTTGTTTCTCTTACACTTATATTTTGTTCTTGGTGGAATTTACCTTATTTAGTATAGTTGATATTATAGTTGATACTAAGTTAATAAACTCAAGTTCTTGGACATAAGATATATTTGAGAAGAATTCTCAAAGTTAAAATTGAAAATTGTATGCCCATTACGCAATGTTGCTATAATCTTTGTTGAGGATTTGGTGACAGTTTTAGAAATATGTCAAAGTCATATAAATGACAAAACGTAATGACATTTTTAGTTGACTAATGTTTCATAAACTTTGATGACAATATGTAAGATATATGTCAATATTATGATAGCAAGATGCAAGGGGTTGCATGAAGTAGAGCTAAAAGGTATAGTACTTTGTTGAAATTGTTCCACTTAATTTAGCCTACTAAATTTATAATTATGGACTATAATTAAAGACTTAGTTATAGTATGATAATAATTGTCATAAGAAGAAAAATGATTGCATTACTTTTCTTGCCTATATGTGGTATATCATATGTATTTCTAATTCATGCTTATGAGTATTTGATACTAAATGTAGATTCAATATTATTGTAATATTCAATGCATGGTTAGAAATTAATTGATCCAATTTTATACAAAGAGTTTGTGTGTGTTGGATCAAAGAAGACTTAT
>JANQBM010000222.1:47174971-47190109 GCA_025594535.1 Erythroxylum domingense
TACTATAAATTTATAATTATTAAAATTACGCATTAACCATAATTTAAATATAATGACAATATATATTATATATTTTACAAAAATTAAGTAACGCATTTACCGACGGAAAGAAACGTCTGTCGGTAAATGCATGAACTGTTACCGACGATCCACCAGTTTTTCAGCGATAATGGTAGAAGGAATTACCGACGGATCCACATATCCGTCGGTAAAGCTTTTTAGCAAATATACCGACGGTAAGTTTGTTACCATTAGTAAATATGCCGACGGAACAAAACGATCATCGCTAAATATTACCGACGGTCAGGCACAGAGTAAACTGTCGCTATATTTACCGACGGTAAGATAATATAACGTTGGTAAATTTACCAACGATATCAAATTACCGTCAGCAAAGTTACCGACGGAATATGCTTTAACTGTCAGTAAGTATTAGCTACGGTCAATTCTACGATGCTTTCGTCTGTCGGAGAATTCCGTTGATAATCTTTATTACTGACGGAATTATCGTGTTTTTCATCAGTAATTTCCGTTGCAAAAAGGCATTTTTCTTGTAGTGTGATATTTTAAAGAGTTGGAAAACCAAAATTAAAAATGAATATTTATTCACTACCCTGTACTCCCTTTGTAAGATAGATGTTGCAACGTTGAATCTTATAGATAGTCTCTTCTTCTTATAATATTGTCAATGTTGGATATAGATGTCAAAATTTTCAATGGTCTTCCTCGTTTTCTTTTCATTATACATGTAGAATTTGAAATGAATGATCAGATATTTGAAGAATATTTATCATAAACACAATTATAAATTAGTATACATTTACCTTAGCAATTTCAGGTTGTCTTAAAGGTTGGTCCTTATTTTGCATCCAATTTGTTTAGATTCCACGATTTTTTATCTTTATCCCTTTTCTAGTCTTCTTAGGTCTTTCAACCATCTTCTTTTAGTAACACTCATGTTTGTAGTATCAAATTACATACCCATTAATGTATTTCCCTTGATTTGTTATGCAAGCAAATGTATGTTTACATTAGATTCCTATTAAATCCCAAAGTCTACTCTGACATGTACTTGCTTGTAAATCAACAATGAAGTTATCTGCAAAATACATTACTTCGAACTTCAAACTTCCATTTGTCATAATGATACAATGTCTTGCTTCCCATTATGCAGTCTCTATCTTCTTTCTAACCCTTAGACATATTTCATTTGTGGCATGATCATTATATCTCTTTTCTATGAATTCGGGTCATTAAAACAATTTGAAAATCCTTTGTCATATTAATCAAGTTTTCGATCATGCTCCATATATAGATCCATTAAATGTATCTAATATATTCTTATGAACAATTTCATACTTTGGCTTTGTGCTAACAAATGATTTCACGAAAGTCTTATGATTCCTTGCTTTAAAGTCATTGTAATCCTTTTATGAACATTCTTTAATTGCGTCATCATTTCATCAAATTCCACTTTCGTTCTGCAATTAACCACTTACCAAAATAATCTCTTGTATGTGTGATCTTTATAAAGTTTAGCCCAATTAGCATACCCATGACGGGCACATTGTTTACGCTTTGCTTCTAGGAAGAGATTCTTCAATGCATTTACCAAACCCTAGAAAAAAAATAAAAACAAAACATTATAATGTAAGTACAATAATTAAAAACATATTTACTAATAAATAGTACTAATATCAAAATTTTAACCTTTTGTTGGTTGCTTACAAATATCCATGAATTTCCACTGATACTTAGATCATCACTAAAAAGACTTAAAAACCAATGCCAAGATTGGTAACTCTCTCCCTTAACTATAGCCCAATATATATGGTATATCTGATTGTTTCTATCACACCCAACTCTAGCTAATAAAAAAATTCTGAGAAATGTTTTCAAAAAATATCCATCAATTGCTATTATTTTTCGACAACTACTAAGAAAACTGTAATGTATTAATCTCACGTAAAACCTCTTAAACATTGGTTGTCTAGACTTTTCATCAAATTCATTTTGGATGATGAATTAGGTTTCTTTATTGACTCGCTGTAATTCTTGTCCATAGGACCACAATTTTGCATAATGTCCTTCCATTGATCCTAGTAGCATTATAATAGCTTTCTATTTAACTCTATAACATTCAGATTTAGTCACTTGCAATGCATAATTCCTTGGAAGATCATTTATTATCTTGCTAATTGGCCAATTCGGGTTCCTCCTAAACTTGTGTAAGAATTAATTTGTTATCCACTTCTTACTAGCTTGATTATTTCTTTGCACTTTCTTACAAGTATGTTTTTTTTCTAATATCTTCACTACAAAGTTTTTTTTCATTTATAATCTAACGCTAAAAGGATAGTATGGATCACAAAGAGCTTCCATTCTTACACTAAATCTCATCATTGAAACATATTCATTTGTAATTGCATAATTTCTTATTTCCTCCTTAAATTGAATCTCATCTTTAAACTTCATGCCAATTTTAAACTGAAAATCTTCATATCTACTTTTGGATTAAAAACAACATATTTCTTCCTTTTGTTAGAGGCCTCACACCCATCATCATCACTACATTTTGGTGATTGAAACTGTCTTCATACTCAGTACACCAACCCCATGAACTTTCTACTTCTCTTTGTGAATTGTTTGAATAATTTCTCTTTTCGTTACTGCAATTTCCACTGCTTTTGACCCCATCTACAACACCATCACATTCAAACCCACTACCTATCTTTTTGCCATATTTCTTCTCATTAGTTTTTGCAGTAACATATTCTTCATTATCAGTTGCATAAATTTCATCATCACCTATACGATTTTCAGATTCAATCATCTCCATAACAAAAAAATCTTCATTATCTTGCTCCACTTAAACTTGGAATAACCCCTCTTTACTGTCAATATTAGAATCAATTTCTTCACTATCACTTATAGGATTATTATAACCATGCTTATAATATATTTCAACATCATAGTTCTTCAATTCTTCCATGCATTTAAGCATTGACAACATGTCTTTATCATCATGTAAATTCAACTCTTTCACGCATCTCATTAACTCTTCTGAAGATTTGTAAAACATACATAAAACTATATTTCCTTTATCTTCTAATACTCTTTTTAGTACTAACATACTAAGTTCAACAACACCAATATCCTTTTTTGTTTGATTTTGCCTCTAAAATATTTTTTACATTTCTTTCCAATACCCCACCATAATAAACTTAAAATTTCCAACATCTGCGCAAAGAATTTTACTATTAGTTTATAACAAATCAAAATTGCAAGCACCTTATTAAATCAAATCCATAACATGCTGTTTCTAAGAATTTTATTGTCACAACTTATTTATAGAATAAGTTCTCAATGTGTGAAAAAAATAGAAAATTAAATAGAAACAAGTTGTGGAATTTGATATAGAAAATAACAAAATACCAAAATTTGAAATATCAGAATTTAATATAGAGATAACAATATATGCAATTTAATAGATAAGTACTTGAAATCACTTTTATCTTAACTCATTAATTCACCTACTAAAGTTTATAACTACTATTAGAAATTAAATAGGTAACAGGCGCATAAACCACTAATGGAAACTCAAGTAGAAGCACTAGTAAAGAAAATTGAAGGCCTATCTAGAGCAGCGAGAATAACAAAAGCATTATGCTTTTTTTAAAAAGGGAATAAATAACCACCATTGAAAGTTTTCATAAAACATCCTTTAAAAGGGGTAAATAGAGTAATATAAAATGGAAACTATATGTACTGAGAAATTCAATTAAGAACTGAATGTAATCCCACCAACTGACTCATAAGCACTGTAGTTGGCAGGAGGAGCATGAAAATTTTATTTCTTATAACTCACTATCTCCTTCTTTTAGAGCTTTCTTGGCTTATTTAGATTCCATAAGTATATCATAGGGATGGAAGGAAGCTACTAATGATATTAAGAAGAAAAAAATATACGGGAAAAGATGAAAGCGATAGCCAAAAATAAAAATTGGGAGCTTTTTGACCTACCTTTGAATAAAATACACGTAGGATGTAAATTGATTCTCACTATAAAGCATAGGGAAAATGACTTAGTTAAAAGACTAAAAGGTAAATTGATAGCAAAAGGGTTTACTCTAACTTATGTAATAGATTACTAAGAAACGCTTGCACCTATGACCAAGATGAATTTAATAAGAATTTTTATATCATGTGCCACTAATCTTGTATGGGATCTTAACAAATTGATATTAAAAATGCTTCCTACATGTTGAATTAAATGATGTTTCTCGAAAAATAATAAGCAAGATAAATCAACACATAATTAACTAACCAAATTCAATAGCAAAACTAAACAAAAGAAAAGTATAAACAAATAGCCAAATTCAACAATAGAACATAAATTTAAATAAATTCAATTGATAGAAGAGGCCATGCCTTTAAGAACAAAAAGAACTGAAAAGTGATTCAAAAGCAAGCGAAACACATAGCAAAATCCAACAATAGAACACCAAATTATTGGAAAGAATTTGATCTTTCGCCTCTACCTTTATTGTTGACACTTAGGTAGGAAGGAAGCAAAATAGGTTATTAGACAGAATTGAAGCTGCTTGAAGTTGAATAGAAGAATGATAATATCTGCAGAAGATCAAACAACCAAACTCAACAACACTGAATTATTTCTCAAACAGATAACTTAAGGTTAGATGAACTCACATTTCAATCGTAGGAGACACTCTCAATCGCACCTAACCGTAAGAGACAATAACAACACTCTAGAGACACTCCATAGATAGGGAGAGTTCATACACAATTGTAAGAGACTACAACACTCCACAGCGTAAGGAGAGTTTTGTATCATCAAGACTCAAGAACATAACAAAACAATAATATTTTTGTGTTTTAATTTATTTGATTTTTAAAGAATTGAGTTAGAAAAATAGGGACATGTGTCAGATATGCAGTATGTAAAAAATTTGAATTGGTTTGTCGATTAACATTTGTCTATTTTCATAACAAATTAAAATTTGAGATATTTTAGTACTACTTTTTAAAGCTCAAATTAATATTGCAAAATTAAATAAAGTTTGAGATTTTTCTATAATTAACCTTTTTTAAATATTCTCCCTTAATCATCATATATTGGATCTTATTTTGGTGGTATCATTTATCTAGATTTGAGTCCTTTATAATAAATTGAGTAAAGGTTATTTGCGTAGATTTTTGTTTTTAAGTAAAACAAATATCATGCTTTGAGAAAGTAAGAATCCTCGTCTTCACTCTCAAGCAATCCTTTAATTATGCTCAGAAAAGTGTTTATTTGGTTTGATGATAAATCACCATGGACTCAAAAATATCTTAAACATAGTTGAGAAACCATGAACCATATCATTCATGTCTCCACATGTAATGTATAAAAACAATGCATGCTTAAAGGATATGGACCACAATCTTCATGAAAGTTGCTTTTGAATTAGTAGAAGAAATTGGTTGCATTATTTAGGTCACATCCTCAACCCCAATCCCATCCCCAGTAGACGGAGATGGGGCAGTATCGTAAACCCACCATGCATTTGTGTTTCTTGCTATTAGCCTTACAAATGATGTACTGTGTACTTACCCTATTGCGTATAATATGACCTTGATTATAGAGTTTGCTTTTGGACCTTCCAAGTGTTTGATTGACTATTAATTTTTTTTAAATATTTTCTGTACCTATTCTTTCCGTAATTAATAACACTCATATTTGGCTCCATCACTCTTTTCTCTTCTTTCGTAAGTTCTAAGAAAAGTTATGTAATTAATTAGGTAAATACAGTACAAAATTCAAAATATGAAAAAAGATAATGAAGAAAAATATTTACCATGCTGTTAATTACTCTTTTTTAATTAAAAGGTCCAAGATTTACATTACGGAAACAATTTTTTTTGTAAAATATAAAGAAAAAATTATGAAAAATTGATATCCCTTCTCTTACCTTCGCAGAGCTAAAGACAGCCTTTTTATTAATTGGAATGACCTAGATTAGAAGTAAATATTGGGGAGAAATTACAGAAGAAAATTGTTAATTTCGCGAGAATTCTCTTTCATGAACTAAAGTTTAACTTGTTTTACTCAACTCACCGACAACATCTCAATGAACAAAATGGCTTCAAAACAAGGAGCGATCAGCGATGGTTTATATTTTCCTGGAAATGGAAAGTTGACAATTAATACATGTTGAAAATAATAACAGTTAGTGGTAGAAACAATCGGGGTACTTGAGGTCGGTGAGCGTCAGTGTAAAACAGGCATTGTGCGAATCGTCAAAGAAAGAAAAGCATAAACGAATTATTAAAAAAAAAAAGTAGAGAGGAAAAAGAGGATGGGAGGTTCGTGCGTGCCTCCCTCAATTGACACCGTTAGTACTCAGTAGCTTAGCTTTCATGCATGTCATTCCCGCGTTTTCTTGTCTTTTCGGGTCCCATACTCCCATCCCCTTTTTTCCCTCTTTGTCAAAGTGGAGCCTGGCCTACCCTTTCATTTAATATTTTACTGCTCTGCTTTTCCAAATTCTCATGTTTAAATATGAGAAGACAAATGGCAAAACAAAAGGGTATATTTAAATTCGGACATCGCAATTTGACAAATGCTCTACTTAGAAGAGTCAATTTCATGCAAAACAAAGGCGTTCCATGTTTGTATTTTTTCAAATTTAAGGGTTACTATCAAGGGAAGAAGTCTTTCCAAATCCATTTGGAGCTTAAAGCATACGCAGATGCAGGCGACCTGTTTCCAAATCCGTTTGGAGCATTTGCTGGTCAAAAAGATCTTTGCAGGAAGCTAATTCTCAATCAATTTTCAATTTTTTAGGTTCAAACCCCCAACATAAGGTCTTTAATTTATCACCATCTATTCCGTGATTTGCGGCATTCATTTTTTTTTTCCTCTCTTACATAACACGTATGTGGCTATTACTTTACTAGTTGATGTTTTTTTATAGGTTTGTCTAATTTACATTGTTGTTAATTTAACTCTCTTTGTTGCTATATCAAAATGCACGCCACCCGCTCGTTATGTGAATTTTTGACGAGTGCTTGCTATGCAAAGCCAAGTGATAATGAACTCTTACATTTTAAAAGTTTTCTTAATGTTAAACTAAAATGAACAATAAAAATATGGTGAATTTTACCTTTTTGAATAATAAACAGTGTTTTTACCAACTCACGACCTTTAGCATAAAGGAGAATTTTAAAACTATATTTCGAAATAGAGTGGAAAACCGGAATTAAAATCGTGAATAATGTTATTTTAATAGCACATATTTCAGTTTTGTATGGAAGTTGCATTTAGACGTAATTGCGTACATAAAAGTGAAAGTTACTTTCCACTCTCTGGAACGTAGTGAGACTTAAACGGCAACTAGTGTGTTTGAACTTCACAAGCTTAAAGACGACGGCATTTTGTATGGTTGTCAAAATTCCTCTTTGCGTTCTTATTGGTTTCGGCTCAGGAGCCAGGTCGATTCAAGAGGTCCTAGTCCAATCGATTAACTAGGACTTGTGAACCAGAAGACAATCGATTAACTAGGAAATTATGAATACTTGATCAAATCCACATATACAAGTAAGAAAGACGAAACCACATGATAAGAAATGAACAATTCATGTGGATTAACTAGGAAATTATGAATACTTGATCAAATCAACATAAACAAGTAAGAAAGACGAAACGTTAAGCACAATCTACCTCGAAATACCATTTCCATCATAGTTAAGTTATAAACCTGCGTGGTGCACCAGATTTTAGAATTTTATCAGTTTGTAATGATCTGGAATCATGTCACAATTAAATACTAGCGGTAGTAAACTTTTAAACAGTAATCCATATGGCCTTAGCAATATATTATCATAAATATCGTATCAGTAATCAGTAATTAATTAACCTATCTTATTTATCACAATTATAGCCATAAACTTTTAAAGGAAACTAGTGTTTCACCCGCGACACACGTGTTCATAAATCTTAATCAGATTTTCAAACCCTCCAAACCCAATACTACCATATTACATTTCAAAACCTACACTGACTTGGATGACTTCTCAGCAAACCAAATTTATTCCGCCATTTGCCTCCACTGGTAATTTGTATTCCGTCTTTTGCCCTTTGACACGCTATACAAGTACAATGCAAAACCACACTTAGACAACAACCTTCTCTTTTGTGTCTCTCTTATATGTCTGTAATGTCCGTACCAAATCTACGCCCCTGTCCCCTGTAAGAATTCCGATGGAAAAAGAGGTGCTTCCTTTTCTCTCTGTGGTAAAACTCGAGATCACAAGACGACGAACCCACAAGCGCGTTTGAAGTTGTGTGCTGTAGTGGGAAGTGCTTAGACAACAGTAGAGATTGATATATAATCATTGTTGTTATCTTCTCAGTAGCAAACAATCATTATTTCCTGACAGTTGGAGATTTATTGCCACTGATCTTCTCTTCTCCAACTGTCTCTTGTTTACTCTTTGTTTTCTTTTTTGGTTTCTGCTGCTACTGGAGCCCTGTTCTGTGATGTTTTTACCCCTTTGTGCTGTATTTGTATGATGGGCAGATGGTTTTTTTCTTCTGCTCGGAAGTGGATCTGATGTGTTTATATTGGTACTGAGAGTTTGAACCTCTGCATTTCTGGGTTCCGCTTGTTTCTCTAGAAAAGTGAGAGGAAAGCATAAAAGAAGGAATTTTTTTCTCCAGCTTCTACAGAAAAAGCGAGACTTTGTGTTTCTTGGGTTAGTGAAATATTCTCTGCCGTAGATTAGCTAATTAGTTCTACATCCCTTCAACTCTAATAATTTTCTTAACAACTTTAAAATAATGTTAGTTTTCTGTCTGAGAATCAAAAAGTAAACAAGCACTTGATAAAAACCCAAGCTTTTGGCTGCAAAATTTCGGTTGATCCATCCAGAAAAATCATACCAGATTCTATTGTAAATTTGATTCTTTTACTCCATTTATCCTCAAATTCTCACTAAAGTTCCTCCAAGACACGATCTTTTCACTTGTGGTATTATTATAACAGCTCACTTCTTCACTGCAGAGTCCACAAGAACAAAACAAGCCAAGCACCATCAATGTCACTCACGGTGAGGCCTCCCCTCCACCATTTCAATCCTAGAAATGGAAAACCCACATCCACAACCAGAGATTGGACCCAGATCTACGCCATCTACGGCATGGACCAGTGGCAAACACTTCTCTTCCTCTTGTTCCATGCCGTCTTCTTCTCTGTTCTTTCTTTCACATTTCTTTTCTACTTCGAACCCATCTGCAGCTTTTTGGAGACCTTTTTCCTTTTTGGAAACGGCCCAGGTGGCGCTGCCCGCTTTGCCGCTGGGTTCACAGGTTGCGTAACGGCGCTGTCAGGGGTTTGCCTTTTTTTCGCCGCCGGGAACTTCTTTTATAGTTCGTTGGCGTTGCATCACGACATGACGCAAAGAATGGTGGGGTGTGTCGGTGATTGGTCAACGGTGAAGTTGGCTTTGGATGTTGGGTGTGGCCGTGGGATATTGCTAAACTCGGTGGCGACTCAGCTGAAGAAAACGGGTAGCTCCGGTAGGGTTGTCGGTTTGGACCGGTCAAAACGGACAACCTTGTCAACTCTCCGTACAGCCAACATGGAAGGTGGGCATGTGTTATTAAATTAAATTAGTTATTTTTTTGGAATTTGACAATATGATATTATGATGGAGTAATCTCTGATTTTACTTTACAAATTTGAACAATGAAACAGAAGTGGCCTTATTTATAAAAAATTAATAGCGTTAAGATGAGTTTTGTTAAAGAAATCCAAGAAATTAAGATAAGTCCAACTTGTACTTGAATTCTTTTCGTTGACATATATACATTTGATGTTGACGGTTTTATATGTTTAATTTGAATGATGAACTTAGCATGTGTGAGTGTTTTTATGTTATCAGGTGTAGGAGAGTATGTGACTTGCAAGGAGGGTGATGTGAGGAGCTTACCATTTGGGGACAACTACTTTGATGTTGTGGTTTCTGCTCTTTTTGTGCACACTGTAGGAAAAGAATACGGCCACCGGAGCGTGGAGGCAGCAGCAGAGAGAATGAGGGTGTTGGGTGAGATGGTTAGGGTTCTGAAGCCTGATGGGATTGGAGTTGTGTGGGATCTAGTTCACGTGCCGGAATACGTCCGGAGACTGCAGGAATTGAAGATGGAGGATATTAGGGTATCGGAACGTGTAACAGCCTTCATGGTCAGTAGCCACATTGTATCCTTCAGGAAGCCTAGTCAGCACATAGTGGGTCCCGGCGAGGTCCGGTTGGACTGGAGATGCTGATGTGGTAATTTATATATTCATCTCTGAAAGATGATGAACAAGATGGATGGTTAGGGGAAAAAGTAAAATATACATATTAAGCTCATCATGGTTTTACTTTGAATCATCTGGGGAGACGAAGCCGATCCAGATGCCTTGAATATACATACATATCATGTAGTTTTTATTATATATGTGATGTCATTCAAGTAGTTGATATATAAATCAATGTTGCAAACAAAGTAAACCTTGTAATCTTATTATTATGATATAAAGAAAATGTTAAATGTGCTGGAGACTTGGAAGAGATAAAAGACTTGTTATGAAGATTCCTGGTTACTTGTCTTCACTTTATTTGCTAACCTGGACGTTGACTCTAAGTGGCTATGCTCGCATCCTCTCGCAACTGCAGTTTAGAGAGGCAATTCAGGTGTCTTTTTTGGATCATTAGGAAACATCATCTGGCTTTGATACTAAGGTCTGGTGCTTTCTAAGTCGAGTTCAATTCTCTCCAACTATGTTACGTAGGTTTATGAGATAGATAATTAATGTTATTTTTGCCAACTATTTATACCGATTTTATGGATACATAATCTTATAAAATATATTATATGGATAGGACCAGGTTATAAGTAATTTATGGATATGGGTGACAATTGGGATTACTAGATTTCTGAAACTGCATTCGATATCCAATTCATGTGACCCGACCCGCCTGAAAATGCAAGTGGTGAAGCCGAGATGAGACGGCGATGTATTTGTTGGAGTAATAACTCTGGTGGGCCGGTTAGAGCTGGGACGGTTGATATGGAGTTTGTTGTGAAGTCACAATCCTGTCCGTCTGATACTGAAACTGGGAATGAGTGGTGTTGGATATTAAAATGCTTTGGCCATAAAAACTGTCAAGAGTCGCAAAACTAATTGGTGTTGGGAAAGTAGAAGAGGGAAGTCGCACAAGCACGTGTCTGTCCACCATGGTTACTTTTCCTGGAGTTAGGGTCGAGCTCGAGCTGGGAGTAGGGTGAAAATGATTCTTCTTTGCAGCGTTTTTTCCCAATTGCAGGGTAAACTTAACTTCAGCTCCATAACAGCAAAAAGAAAGTAACCTCCGATATGGAGGTGACTGTTTGTTGGCAGCCGATTAATTTGGAAAATTATTGATTAAAGAAAGAGAAAAAGCGTACACACAGTATGGCAATTCGTATTCTGGACGTTAATCTGTAAATCTAGAAAATGCCAAGTCTTAATTGAAAGCTTTCTTGTCTTTATCTTATTCCATTATAACTTCTCGAGGGAAAAAAGACCAAGATTTATACATCTGATTCTGAATAAGGTTCACTTTCTGTACTCGTTTAGTCTGCACATGTTGTGTGCGGTTTTGCTCAGAAAAAGACTATCTAGATTAACTGTATTATCCGACAATTGTTAACTTCAGAATGTGGTTGATACTCGGAAATACATTTTAGCACCATCTTAGGATTCTGTTCTTGAAACTAAAATATTATTATGATTCAAGCTAGATACCAAGCAGCAAATTTATGAGTCATTCTTTATCAGATCTAACTCATGAAACAATTTAATCGTACCATGTGTGCAGTTATTCCAAGTTCATATGTGTGATAAAATCACTCTTACTCCGGCAATCTCCACTCAGATGCTACAAGAATACATGAAGAGATTGAAGACAGAAGTGGAGTGTGTGTCTGAAGGAGATGTCGAAGAGAGAAGGGGAAGAAACTCTGGAAGCATCTATCAACTGAAGACTAATACAAAAACCTAACACGTGGAGTCAAAAGAACAAATTCATGTCTGAAGCTAAGGAAAATAAAAAACTCAGTCATTTTATACAAAGGCATAAGCTACTCTTTTTACTTTGTCGTATCACAATGTTACAAGCTCACAAGCCATACAAAACGCACAGTTTCATTAAGAAGTGCGGAGACGTTAAAGAAGCAAGGGAGAATACGGCATAGGCATAAACAAAAACGCAAGAGACAGAGCTAAAATGCTGCGTATAAAAGGCTGGAGAATAAGTGACTCACGTGGATGGCACATGGAGGAGAGCTGATCCCATCTTCTTCTCTGAAGCGTTAAACACCATGCAAAACATATAAGAGACGCAACTCAAGTATCAGACAGACAGAACATACATAGAAAATTCAGTGATCAATTCTCATTGTATTCAGTAGTTGAGAGAGTGGAAAGAGAGAAAGAAAAAAATTCAGAGAGTGCTAGAGTACACATGTGGGTACTAGGAGAGACTTTGGAAAAGGCTCTTTGCAAGTGTAGGGGATACACTCATCTCTGTATCTTTGTTTCTTCATCTTCTTCCTCATATTAGTGAAGTTTCTACACCACTAACAAGTGGGAACCTTGGATGTAGATAGTTTCATACTATCGAACTAAGTAAATCTTGTGTTCTTTTATTTTTCTTGCATTTTACATATCTGCAAAATTAACACTGTTTCAAGTTCTTATGTTTAAAGAACAGCAGTAAAAGCAAATTAACCCAACAATATGCACCATGTGCCTGACCATCTTTGGAATGCCAAGCTTCAAAATTCATAAGCTCTGAATCCTTTTTGCACGTTCGTTTTGGATGTTAATTCACTAGAGGCAGATCATATTTAAAAAATGTTAAGCCCTTGCACATGACTCTCCTCTCCTTGATATTTTGTGGAAAGTTAAAAGACTTCTTATTTTAGTTTTGTGGCTAATTCGTAACCAGAACTGAGTACGGCTTGTCGATACAGGACAGTGTTTGAGTAATGGTGGTCATCAATCGTCTCGATGCGTCCGTAGATATTTGCAGTTTTGGTATTAAACAGAACAATACTATTTTTTGGAAAGCTAGCAATTTGGTTGAGCACAGAAGGATAATAGTTGGGTGAGATTGATGAGAAGTCACCATCCAAGGTCACTAACAGAGGACAGTGGATATGATATAAATCAATTGGGAACTTAATGCTCTGCAACTATACTTCAGTAGAAGATTTTAGGACCCCTTCTGGTTTTTCTTTTCCATTTCTTCTTCTAGCCTTGAGATCTTAAGATTGGTAAGTGCACTTTTTGGTTTCTGATATATTTGTTTTATACCATTATTACTAGGTAGACTGCACAGATACGCATAATAATTGCTATAGAGAATACAGGTAAGGTATATATTCCATATTTATCACTGACATTTACACTTCAAAAAAAGTTGATGAGAATCGAGACGAAGGCAAGCATGAATTAGTTCTTCAATAGTGGGCCATAATCTTCTTTTTTTTAGGACTACTGTACAATCTGTAAAGCTGAGATTTATCAATAACCAAAACAAGAACATAATCTTAGAAACAGGCATGCCTGCTCAAGTACTCGAAGAAGCTCAAGAAAATTAATGGTGTCGATTGACAATCATTCAGAATTACGTGACTCATAGCCCACACAAGAGAAGTTAAGAACATGATGATTGGAGGTTGCAAGAGTAGGGATAGCAACGGCCACCCCCGTCAAAATTTTTAAAATGATTTTAAAAATTAAAAATATAAGATATTTTATTTTTTAATTAAATTCGTGCCTGGATTGTCTAGGCTTAGGTTTCTTTAAGACCTAACTCTTTTAAATAAATTGATGTAATTTTGTTTAGAATAATCGAATCTCGAGTTAATTTAAGTCTAAACTTGACCTATAGATTAGTCCATTGAAAATAATTAAATTTAAGTCCATGAGCCAACAATTGTCATCCTTATGCCAGAGGTGAGTTGTTTTACTATAAAGGGTTACTCACGTGTCAAACATGCACACTTTTTTTTATTGTTATTAAGGAAGGAAAAAAGTTGTGTACAAGTATTCTAAAACATAAAAATTAACATAATTACTTTAAAATAAAATTTTAATAATGATACTCACTAAAAACAAATCATAAATGTCTATTCTAAAATTAGATGTTGAAGATTTAGATTAATACATTCTAGTGTGTATGATGAAACTTTTCTTATATAAATTTTTTTAATTAAATCCGTGCCTGGATTATCTAGGCTTAGGCTTCCTTAGGACCTAATTCTTTTAAATAAAATGATTTAGTTTTGTTTAGAATAATCAGATCTTGAATCAATTTAAACCTAAACTTGACCCATAGATTGATCCATTGAAAATAATTAAATTTAAGTCCATGAACTAACAATTGATGATTTAAAATAAAATTTTAATAATGATACTCACTAAAAACAAATCACGGAATGTCTATTCTAAAATTAGATGTTGAAGATTTAGATTAATACATTCTAGTGTGTATGATGAAACTTTTCTTATATATATATATATTTTGTTGGAAGGTATGATGAAGCCTTACCTCTCAAACTTAACAAGTTACTTCCTTTTGTGCTTGCTTTACAGGTCTATCTTATGCTCTAATGGCTCTAAGTAGCTTGAATTTGCCCTTTCTTAATATTGTAAACAGCTATCAGAGTTATTCACTCTAATTTACACCTCAAATTTCAAGCCTTGTGAATGATGACTTAAAAGAGATAAGACAATGAGGCAGAATTCTATGTTTTTGGGAGAGCCTTAAATGTGGGAGGGAGAAACTTTTTTCATGCATTCAACTTGTGTAGAGAAATAAAAAAAGGGTTAGACATTCCCACAAGTAATCACTTACTTGCTAGCTTTGTCTTTTTTATAAGACCAAGCTTACTTGTTTACTTTAGTTTTTTCGCGCCAAAGTGGACACATTATATTATTTTGCTATATTTTTTAATTTTATATGTAGGATTATCATTAAATAAAATTAATTGTAATATTTTAACTTGTTTAAAATCATTAAATTAAACCAAAAGCTATAAAAAGT
>JANQBM010000222.1:47270261-47291394 GCA_025594535.1 Erythroxylum domingense
TCATAGGCAATATGTATAATCTCAATCTAACCACAAATCAATTGCATTTTTTCATTATTTACTAACAATAACACATAAACAACAAATAAACCAATAATTACACAAAAAATCGAAAATATCATCAATAATCAAGCAAGATTTCATAACCAAACATTCACGTTTAACACTAAAAATATACTTTTTTGTAGAAATAATACACTCATAAGAGAGTTTACTTCAAACAAAGCACAATGAGTAAGACAACAATCGAAAAACGGCTGAAAAACGCGAGAGAAGGAGTCGAAAAACAGAAGATGATCGCGAGGAGAGAAGAGAAATGAGTGCGCGGGGGGAGGGGGTGGCGCCCGAGTTAAAGACGCTGGATTACCGACGGAACATAACGTTCCGTCGGTAATCTAGGTTTTTTCCCGTCGTACTCACGACGCAACTGCCGACAGTTACCGACGGACACACAACATTCCGTTAGTAAAAGAGTGGCAATTTAATACGGTAGAAACTCAAATACCGACGGAATACAAATTTCGTCGATAATCTAGGTTTTCCACCGTCGTATTCACGATGAAACTGTCGACAGTTACCGACGGACATACAACATTCCGTCGGTAAAAGAGCGGCATTTTAATACGGTGGAAACTCAAATATCGACGGAACACAAATTTTGTCGATATTCTAGGGTTATCTCAACGAATCGTCGACCCAAGATACCGACAGTTACCGACGGAAACTAGATTCCATCGGTGATTAAAGCTTATCGTCTCGTCTTTATCGAAACGATGACGTTTTTTAATCATTTACTGACAGAAGGCTGGATCTGTCGGGATTTAAGTAACTAGCTATTGCGACGGAATAAGACTTCCGTCGATAAAGGGAAGCTTTTATCAACGGTTCGTTCACCATCGGTAAATCGGCGAAGCAAATTAATAGCGAGAGTAATTCCGCATTTCTTATCGACGGAAGATGTTGTTCTGTCGGTATATATACTGACGGTTACTTTTCCGTCGGTAGGCGTCCGAAGCAATTAAATTGCGGGGATGGTTCCTGCATTTTTTTCTTACATCGTAGGTTTTGTCGTCGCTATATTTTATCGGAGATTTTGCGTGAAATTCTTCCCTCCAGTATTGCCGACGAATGTATTTTTTGTAGCTAAATGCACCGTATTTTCTGACGGAATATTATGTTCCGTTGGTAAATAGCGACGGAATTGTTTCCGTCGGAAATATTCCACCGCTATTTAGTGATTTTCTTGTAGTGATAGTAGAAGGATAATAAAGATATTATGAAAGAGAACCTAATTTGGCAATACATTAAAGTGTAAATATGGTTAATCTTTAGCAAGCTTTGGATGAGTTAAAAGAAGAAATTGAATAAATATATAATGATACATCCAAGTTGCAAATACAAAAATCATGTAGAGCATATACAAAAATAATGTAGAGCATATTTTAAAACAAATTTGAAATGTTACATTGTTAATAATAATTTGTGTAAGGCGTTTAATAGGTTAATATTTAAAGCAATGACTAAAAATATTACAACAATGTTAAAGGATATCAAAGTTGTTACCATGAAAAGAAATATAAATAATGAGTTTATAAGAAAAGGTGAGAAGATGTAGTTCAAGAAGGATTAAAAGTATTACATTTTAACAAAGAAGAAGCTTTGGTACGGGGTTGAATGGGTTAATAGAGAAGGATAAGAGATAACTTTAAATAAGTGTATATATTCATGTGTAGAATGGCAAGTCTCTAAAACATTATGTTCCCTTGTAATAAATATATTATATTCTAAAGAAAAGCATGAAGATTATGTTTCTAATTAGTTTAAAAGAGATAAGTATATGGCCACTTATGAACATATGAAACAACTAGTATAAAGATAGAATTTTGGCCTAGAAGTGGAAAGGAACCACCTCTTCCCCCCATATAGGAAAAATTCAGGCAGTCCAAAACTAAACAATAGAAAAGAAGACTGAGAAATTGTAAACAAACTAGAAAGATGTTAAGGTAGGAATGTAAATGATATTCCA
Source organism: Erythroxylum domingense (assembly GCA_025594535.1). NCBI lineage: Eukaryota > Viridiplantae > Streptophyta > Magnoliopsida > Malpighiales > Erythroxylaceae > Erythroxylum > Erythroxylum domingense. The sequence goes on from JANQBM010000222.1 coordinate 47,272,288, forward strand.
AATATATTACACAAAGGATCATAATAGGAAACCGTATTCACACAAATAATGATCCATTAGTAGGAATGGCAATGGTACTACCCATCCTAACTCCTAAAGACATGGTTTTAGTTTGGTCTAAAATTTGATTGAGCTCAACTCATGTTATTTAAATTCGAGCCTGGTCAAGTTTTGAGCTGATAAAGCTAAATCATCTGGCTCTTAACAGGATCAACCCAACCTGATCATTGAATTTTAAGTTCTTATCGTATGTATGTTTACAATCACTACGAATGGATCGAACTCATTCTTATTATTGACCTCTATCAAGATCCATCATGAAAATAAGAACACATAAGGTCACTACATCTTACATAGAGCATTTTTATTTATAACATTATGTATAGATAACTGATTTATACAAATGTGCAACGTAGGTAAGTTAACTCATAATTATACTCATGTCACATCTCAACAGTAAAATAAAAAAGTGCAAAATCTTCTAATGGACTAAACAAGAGATGAAAAATTAAGAGTCAAGGTTATGGATCTTAATATAGAAATATGAAGAAAAATTAAGACTTTACGTTATGGATCTTAATATAGAAATATGTTAACCAATGTAAGCTTATATCATGCTTTAGACATTTTTAAAGGATTTAGATCTTATAACAATTTTTATTGATTATTTTTTAAATAATATAGTGTCATTTATGGAATGAGGTCTCGTAATGTACTAGCTAGAAGTGCAACAAGTTCTTAAAATGAGAACCTTGGATCTCAATAATCTAAAGTCATTATTAGGCAGGTGTTACAATCTCAAAGAAACAGGAAATGAATACTTCTAAGATCATGTTCAGTTGGTGTAGAAGGAACTGAAGCTTCTCAATTTAATAAAAAGAGGAGATGTTAGATGTTAATAAATTATATTATATGTATCATTTTTTATTCAAATGAACTCTTACATGAAAGTTAGTTGATACTTGTATACAAGTCATCAATAACTTTCTGATTTTAGATTTGTAATCAGTTAATATTTCAATACATAAATCAATCATATTTCTCAATTTAGTTATTTTTTGGTTATTGCCTATCATCAATGACTTATTATGAACACTAATCATATCATATTAACATTAATAGTATTTTTGTTTGGTTCTTGTCAAATTTAATTAGATTTTCAATATATTTACTGATCAGATTGTCCAAATACATATAAAAAGATAGTTTGCACCAAAATAATGATATAAATATGTTCAGTCATCAAAGTTTCTATCGGTATATATGTGTTTCACTTTATATAGACCAACTTTAGTTTTAGAATAAGAGTAATTACAAACACAATGATAGGCAAAAGTTAAGAACAAATATGACAAGTTTCACATTCTTATTTTTTATATTCAACAACCCACTTCTTCTTTATTACCTCCATTTTAATTGTTTCCTCTATATTGCTCTTTATTATATGGAAAATATTTGTTGAAGCATAATCATAAGGTGGAGGATTCACTTATTAGAAAAAATCACATCCATATACCTATATAACTTTAAATAAAACTTGGTTAATTTTGTATTCAATATAATGATACTCAAATTCTCTTTTCTGAGACAAATCTAAATTTAACTAAAAATTAACTTTTTTGATAAAATATTCAAACAAGACTGATTATTTTTCAATCTATTCAATGATATGCCACATACAAACAAATAACAAATAACAAACATATTTTTCATACAAGTTTCTAAGGAAGACAGTAGATTGGTATTATTTACCATAAAAATAGAGCACATATTGAATATTTATATAGGAAAAAAAAGTTTCTGCCTCATTGCATATATATCGAGTAAATCTCTTTCCTGGGTTAGTCATGTTCTAAGGACTTCTAATAATAGCTTTCATGTCACAGTAAAACTAGTAAAAAAAAAAAAGTAGACTTCTTGCTCAGACTTTCACAACAATTCCTTTCTAATTATTCCTGATTTCTAGACCACCTTCCATCTCAGATGAAGAATCAACCCATGCAAAATGATTTGATTAGATTATTTCAAAAACTAATCATAAAAATTGGGAGTGCTTTCCCACAATTAAAGATGAAAACAACTTGCAGAGAGAAGCGACACGATTATTTTACTTATGAGCCATATATACATAGTTGACTCAGAGCCAAATAGACTGAAATGGCCACTTGACATATATATGATTCATGACCAACAAACATATACATTTTGTCAATAATACTTAACGGAGTGCAACATTTAGAACTAATTTGGATGATTTACATAACCTTGTATACTCCAAAAAAAATCTGATATTTTAAGAATCAATTGTGAGATAACAAAGCAGTTTAGGATTAAAAATTATTATCCATAAAAATTTCTATTGTAAATGTGTTTCGTCCTCAATATATTTGAATTTTGAAATATTTTTTATATTAATTAATAAATTTAGGATTAAATAAAATTGAAGTTTTTGTCCTCTATGGACTAAATTTTCTCACAGAGTACTCTTACAATTGATAGCATTGCTAAATATCTTGTATCAAAAAAACTATAAGATAAAACATAATTAGATACACATGAAAGTATATTGAATGAAAGTTTGTTTATTGGTATATTGAAATAAATTATTGTGGAGGAAAATCTAAACAAACTTCTGTTTATTACTAAAAGATCACTTTAAATTTCCTTGCAATTTTTTGAAATGTTTAAGATTAGTTTAAGGGCCATTTGGATTAGCTTCTTTTTTGTTGCAGATTTTGGTTTTGGTTTTGGTTTTTTTGTTTTTAATTTTAATTTTAATTTTCAAAAAACAAAAACATGTTTAGTTGTTAATGTTTATGTAGTTGTATTTTTATTCCTAATAATTATTAAATATTAGATAAATTAATTAAAGAAATAATTTTATTTTATCTCTTATGTAACATTTATTAATAACTACTAGTAAAATATATACCATGTTTTATTAGAATAAATAATTTAATAAGTAAAATATTTATGAATTGGTATTTATTTTTAATATCTTTTAATTATTAAAATAATTTTTATTTAAGTTTTACGCATTTTAAGAAATTCCAAACTTAAATTTTATTTATTAAATAACTAAATTAAAAATATTTTATTTTCAAAAAATAAATTTAAAGTAATTATAAAAATTAAATTATATTAATCATAATTCTTATTAATAATAAATAATAAATATTTAAATAATATATATGTAATTAATTAATACTATATTAAATATACGACAAGAAACAAAAATAAAAAATAAAAAATAATTTTTATAGTTTTCATAAGTTACGAAAATTGAAAATAAAACATAAACTAGAAATTCAAACAAACATGATTTTTATTTAATTTAAAAATAAAAACAAAAACAAAAACAAATATGTCCGTAAATAACATCTCAAATTCTTTTTCTTACATTGACAAGCAAAAAATAGTTAATAGGATTGAAGAATGGAACCAGAGGCGATAATACCACCTAAAAATTGGAATTGTGCGCGTGTTAATTCTGTGTTGACATGTTGATCATACATAAAGATATATCTATGGATTACATGTCACGACGATTTCTTTCCTAGAATCCAATGTCGTTTGCTGGCAATGAAGTTGCAACAGTGGCCCAAAATTTGTGTTATATGCTGAAGAATATACAGTCATGTTTGGGAATTATTTTCCCACGGGTCATAGCCACCATATCTCTGTCGATCCTGTTGTCGATATCAGTATAAATCAAGAATAAATAATGTTGCGATCTTGTCATTTCCCTAGAAATAATAACCCATAACATTCTCTTGCATTCTGGCATTGGTCCCATGCAAGATCTGCGGCCACCCTACCAAATTTTTTCTTGTGTTCCTATTATGATTATGAGAATGATCGTCACCCTCAAATCATTTATGCATGAATGACTGCATTAATTAATCAAACAATCATTCCCATTTCATATAATCACTTTAGGTGCAAGTAGTGTAAATGTGGACTTTAACGAATGAACACAAACAAATTAAGCATACGATAGTGAAAAACACTCTAAACGGCAATGTAATGAACTCTACACATTAACTTAACAAACTTAACTTAAAGGAATATATTAACAGGGTTGGAGCAAACTATACAATCAACATTTTATATGAAAGAATTACATATTATTATTGATGGAGGCAAAATAAAATCAATGGACAAAATTGAGAACACCAAAATAATATTTATGTCACTGGTGAGTAGCTCCGCCCCAACCAATATATCATACATGTTTTCTTTTTCGAGGAAAGCTAATATTGTTGGTCCCTAAACTATATGAAAATCTGGTAATGTAAGATTACGAAGAGTAAGTTATTGATGGTATCCAAAATGTGGTATATAAATGTAAGATTAAAAAGAGAAAGCTATTGATGGTATCCAAAATGTGGTAATGTTTATATTCAGTCTTTAATTTTATTTAGGGGTGCAAAAACTTAAGATTTTCGGATAATGCTATCTTATTTAGAATAAACTGTAACTAAATCTAGTATACTAAAAAATATTATTATATCTAAAAACTTTAACAATATAAATTTGTTTTAAAAACGAAAGTTAAACCGATAAGGTAAGAACTTTAAAGTTTAAAAGGTTCCTGAATTATAACGTAAATAAAATAAAATAAAATTTTGAAATATGATCGAAAGAAGAATTTAAAGTTTAATTGAAAAAAATATCGTCCTTATTTATTGAAGATTTTAAAGTTTAATTGAAAAAATATTATTAAATAAAAATTCATTGATTTATTTTAATTTATAAGAACGTATTAATTTATAAAAATTAACTGATTAAATAATATAAGGATCAGTTTTTAACAACAAGATTTATTAACTTAAATTAAACAAGAAAATTAAAAACCTAACCGGAAAGTTAGACGATTCAAATTTTTACGATTAAATTGGTCAAATTAGTTGAATTTTTCAATCATTGGATATAAGATAATTACCTTAATAGAAAGCTTTTATATAAGATCAAGAGTTTATGACAAATATCGGAAAATTGTCCAAGGTCTTTATTTTTAATTTACATGATATATCTTAACAAGTGTATAAGGTGGGTCTTAAATGTACGAGATAGGTCTTAATGAGTGTACAACTCATCGTCCTTCTTCCGGTCTATGAGTTTTGGGTTAGTATATAAGAGATCGAATGATAAATTCAATAAAGATATGATTCGTTTACATGAGAAATAGAGTCCCAATTAAAAATTAACAAAACTACGGAGTAGAAGTTTTATCTAACTGTACTAAATATAATTAGATTGTAATTTTTTTTTGAAGTATTATCTACAGAAAGGAGACATCTTAAAATAAATTTTCTTAGTCACTATTACTAAGCTTAATTAGAAAATTTTCATAACTTAACACTCTTAGAATACTCCTAATTTTTGAGTAATTGTTTTTACGTACATATCAAATTGAGATCAGGCCAATATATATACCTAGTACAATTTAGTTTATATCAGTATGAAATTAAATAAGATTATTTTAATATTGATAAGACAGATAATTGAAATTATATAAGATGTAAAATCAAGTTTACCATTAGAGATAAGAGTTCATAATTTGTTTTTATAAATATTTCGTAGATGAAAATGTCAAAGATTGAAAAAATAATTCAAAATCACAAGAAATAAAACCAGAATCAGATAAATAAGCAAAATCAAGTTTATTCGTAGAGAAAAGAGTTTGTAATTTGATTTAAGAAATGTTTCATAATTGAAAATGCCAAATATTAGTAGAGAAAAAGTAGGAGGATATTGTATTATGAGTGGAAGATGAGAAAAGTACCTATAATGAGCCTTAACTCACAACCGTGAAATGTTCTGCACTACCCTAAGAATTTAGTTGGTTGTAGAAACAGAAAGAGAAGTACTAACTCAAACAAATGATGGTTAACTGAAGGGACATTTTGGACTATATAAGTATATTGTAAATGAGGAGTATGAATAGAACAAATTTAATATTGGCTACATATTGTTAAGAAAAATAATATAAAAAAAGATGCAAATTAGTGCGAGGCGAAATCTTGCCAACAATATCCTTAAACTGATTCTTAAAGAGTATTGGCAACTGCATAAGAGTGATAATTAAAAGTACTTAGGCTTGCATAAGAGTGATAGTTAAGAGAGAGATGAAGTTACTCATTAAAAGGTCACTGTATTAAGTCACAAAAACAACTTCTTTATAAAATATACTTTTTAAGAGTGATAGGTAGGAGTAAGCATAGCGCCAAGGATGTACAGAAGCATAATTGACCATTGCAAAAGAGCGAGGAGGGATGTACGTTGGACATAGACTTTTCTTACTTCTTAAGTTTTTCCTCAACCTTTAACATTCTGAAACGTCACGGACCCCTTTTTTCTACAGAACTTTAGATATAAATCAACATTATATGTGAATGGTCGCCAATGATAGGGTGGAGTAAAATTTTGGAATGATAGCCGTTATTTGTGGTACCTTAAAAGGTTAAGCTCTATATTGTTCTTTTAAAAGATACCAAGAAATCACGATATAGAAGAGGTTCAGATTTGCTCAACATTGACTGATTGAAAAATAATAATGGTAAAACTGATTAATAGATGGATTTAGTATAAGTTTAATATAAATAAATATACAAGTATATACCATATTTAGTCTTCTCTTATTAAATTGTTTAAAATATATTCATAATTTAGAAATTTTCTGTATGTATCTATAATATCAATACTTATAATTCATATTTCTCAAATATACATAAATGCTTTGAAATGTATGTGGTTTCTATTTTTTATTAATAGGGAATGAGATTTTAAAAGTTTCAAATATATATAATTTATTATCTAAATATTATCTATTAAGTAATATATTGTATTTATTTATAAACAAATACAGAAATTTATAATTAAATAGTAACTAGATAAAATAAGTTTAAAGCATCAAAGCCTTTCTTAATTTATATGAAATTCAAAGTAAAATTTTAATCCTAATCAATAATAGATTTTGTAATTAATTGATTAATTATGGATGCTAAATTTAATTTACTATTGATTTTGATTCCTAAATAATATTTGGAACGATCTGTTTATATTGATTCCATTCCAAGTCTTTTAGTACTAAATATAATTTTCATTGCTTATGCGCTACCATTTCCAAAATGGAGCTATAAAGAAAACCAAAAAAATTAGTATACGTCACACGTTCACAAAAGAGCCTTATTTATATTTTTCAAGCAAAATGAAGATCTCTTTTATATTTATAAGATTGTTAATTAAATTGTAACAATTATTAATTAAAATATAATTTCATAATCATGTCAGCCACTGATATGTAACCAATCAGTAATACTTAACCTATTTAAAATGTTCACAGAAGTGGTAAAGTTTGATATGTACGAAAAGCTAACGCGACAATACTTGTAAACTTTATGCTAGAAAAGAGTGGAATTAACAACAATTTGGGAGTATTATCTGATAAGATTTTATTATCTCATCGTCCAATTTGTTAAGTTTGTTTTAACTTAACGAAATTGTTCTCCATCTTCCGGTCGGGTAAAGATGAAAAGAAAAGAAATATTGTCGTTTAATGCCTGTAAATATTTAAGTGAAATACGTGTTTATTAATAGAGGAAAGTAGAAGGTAGAGGCATTTGGAACATGGGGTGGTTATTTTTGTTGTTCAGCATGTGACTTGCGTAAGTGCTGGATGAATTGGGTTGAGAGATGATATATTACCAAATTATGGTATCAGTCAATTTCTAGATCTCGTGCTGAACCAAACTTCTACTTTATCTATTTCTACGGGCGCAAAGATTCAAATAAGTATGTGTATGTGATGTTTACATTGTGATCAATCTTCTTTCCTGCGATAAATATGACATGTCAAACCCTTAATAAAGAAAAAAAGCTCCTCAAATGTCCTTCAAACCAGTTCTGCCCTCCAGTCTACCGTTACAAGTGAAAACAATTATAGGATATGTCTAAAGGACTCGGTAATAATCGATACAGTTCGGGAGCAGGGTTTTAAGGTACAGAGTAATTTGGTATTACTTATAATTATATTCTCATTAAAAAAAATTTTGGAAGGATCAAGCTTTAAATGCAGAAACACAAATTAATGTCTCAGCTGGCAAATAAAGTACGAATTGTACAACTCTGAAGCTGCCTATTTATTTCTCATTAATATCCACTAAACTGAACTTCACTTGTTATTCCCATGACTCCATTCAACTCCTATGGACTCAACTGTCTTGCTGATCACTTGAGTATGGATACATAAAACCATTTTCTTCAGGATTGAATAATCTAAGTATATCCTGTATTTATTCCCTGCTTTCTTTTTTTGGATAGCTTCCTTTTCTATTGGAACTCTTAACAATGTCTAAAGACAGACCACGGGGATTGCGCCATAAAAGAGGCCTTAATCTCCTCCTTTATAATTCAACAGATTTAAGCAAGTGAAATTCGCATGACTGATGAGCCTTAAACATGTGATTGAAGCCTAGCTAATCTGTTAGCAGGCACTGTTATCCATACATGAAACGTTGTCCTCAGTTTGGCAACTTTCTGCCACTAAAGTTCCATGCGTTAGCTATCCAAAACCAAACCACTTACCTCAAACCCTGAACTTACAAGATGCATGATTATATTCATATTAACCCGTCAATACCATTTTTAATTTCAACAATCATAATTATCTCACAAATCCCATCTGGAATTGCGTTTCTTAGATGGAAACCTGAAAAACCACGGGAATGGCTCTCCAGTATGGATCAAGATCTGCATCAAACTTTATTACTGGCCTAAATGACTTGTGATATCTAACTTTAGACAACTCTTTAAGCAGAATTTGAGTGGTGATTTGTGACATGATTATGAGAGGTCATCCACAAGGTGATTGATTAGTTACTTGCATGACTTGGTGACATTGGGTTTTGCCTTTATTCATTGCTTATATAACACATGTAAGCTAGATACATATACGGCAGATAGGCCCTGTCATTGCAATAAAAGCTAAGGTGGTCAAACTTATGTTGGCGATGCCAGTACGAGTATTGCCATAATTATCAAATGAGATCTATTAAAATCTTCATCATCTGCTTTGAAGCCAGAGGATCAACAGATTGGGTTTCACCGCACGTTGGTCTTAAAGCCTAAAGCCGCAATCCCCATCTTACACGCTACGACACATGTCATACAGATACTGCCTGCATGAATCCAAACATCTGGGACAGCTAGACCTTTGCTTGGATCACGCTTCATTATCTAAATTAAATATAATATAAAAATTTTAATAAAGCAATTAAAATAAAAAATAAGTGACACTAATTAAATTAATAATTTATCATAATTTTTCTGCTTAATTTTAAATAAATAAAAATAGTGTAAAAAAGCTTCATTTTACGCAATATCTTATTGTCATATCATTAACTAAAAATAATAAAAAAATATTGTATTTTATATCATCAATACTATTTATTCAACAAATTTGATTGATTAATATAGATTAATTTTCTGTTAAATATTTGAAAAATAATAACTAATCAAATAATGCTTTACAAATGCAATGGCTGCTGCAAAAATTGAAAAAAAAAATTCCTTTCTCTTGGTCATTATTAAAAAAGTTAGGCACCTATTCTACAATAATTTTAGTAACTTCTTAACTTGTATGGGAAGATAATACCATTCGCTCATTATAAAATTAATTACAATCTTTTTTTATCTACTAAATTCCCATTAGAGTGTCTTTTATTTTTAATAGATATGAACTAAATCAAAATCATTTTCAGTAAGTATATAACAAGTTTCCTCATTTTCAATTTATTCAAATGTTATTATATGAATATACCACACAATGGGATTTCAATTCAAACGAAATTTTACTTAATATATTCAAGTTCATGTTTAACTAAAGCAAGATAATCAATCAACGTGCAATTTATCATTTACATCCCATTTGTAAAATTCATATTGTTTCTTCTTTTTTGTTTCTTTTTAGGATGGAAGGCTCCAGCCTCATAACCTCATTCATAAAGAGGAAGATTAGGGGAGTTTAAGGTCATAGACTAAAGGAATAAAAGATTAAAAAAAAAAAGTGCAATATATGTGTGTGTGTATGTGTGTGTGTGTGTGTGTAGACATATCAAACAAATCATTTTATAAAAGTCAAACTGCTTATCGTGACTCACGAGAGTTCATGCCTCTAAAGCTTCCCAGATTGGGTATCTACCAAGATGAAAGAGAAAATTTGGAAAAGGAAAATGATGCTTTGAATAAGGATTAGAATTAACAGAAAAGGAAAGTAGTTCATGCCTAAAACTCAAAAACTGGTACAAGTGAATGGAATATATCTATACTTGTGAGTTGTAGGCAACCAGACATTTCATCATTGTTTTTATTTTCTTATTGTATTTGCTTTTTCCTGCATATCTAAGAACGTGAACTTCAGGGAGAGGACAGAAATTTTGTTTCAGTGAAAGGAAATGACTTGGTTCAGCAACGTGAACGAGCATATTAATTATTAATTACTCTTTTAAGTTGTAAAGCTTTATTGATCTCTTGGCAATTTCAACAATTCCACTATTCCTGCACGGCCCTGGTTTAATTACTATACACACTTAGTGCATTCCTCCGTCTAGTTTCGACTTTGAGGAAAGTAAATATCAGCCTTCATGTTGATCCCTTAAATTACTATATTTTTGGAGCCTAAGCCTAAAAAATCAGGATTAACAGATATACATCATCCACCTTTTTTAATTATTTCATGATACTAAAAGTGGAAAACTGATGAAGCACACAACAAGAAGTCATATAAGCTGTCAGTCTTTTGAATGCAGTTTAAGAGAAGATTACATGCACAATTTCTATCCATTGTAAGTAAATAGGACCTTGCTGCTAGGGTAGGTGTATGTATAGCATTCATGGTTTAAACTTTAAAAGAACACAAAAGTCCTATTCAGATGATTGAATCTCCAGGTTAACATAACATTATCAATATCTAGAGCGAAAAGCTAGAATCAGGGATTGAACTGTTCAAATTAATCGAACTTCCCTTTCACTTGGGAAAGGTACACATGAACGAGAACAAATTATGGTGATTGGTGACTCAAAATATTAGAGCTTAACAAAGCTAAACAAAGAGGGGTTAGTGGTCAAGTTTAGCTTTGCCTTAATTCAGAATACGTGAGTATGATATGCATCATAAGGTTGCTTTCACATATTGACAAGACAAGTTGATTTTTAATTATTTCTGGTTTTTCCGATCGAATCACTTGCCATTCCTGTATTACTGGACAAAAGATTAGCTAATTTGTCCTTAGTTCAAACCACTCATAAAACAGGAAAATTGAACTGGCATCACCAATAGTACTACGTTCAAGTCCATTGAACGGCCAGTTGAATCGTATGTGAAGTAATGATAATAATATATATCTTGGAGTATACTCAGAACTCAATTGTCTCTTTCCCTTATCTCTTCCCACCACCAAGAATGTGATGTTTTTTGGGTGTTTGATAGTGATTTGAAACATACTTATAAGGCCATCATCCAAATCAGGGTTTCATTTAATTAGATTCCTATAGGAACGGAATTCTAGATATATGTAGTTTTACCCTTTAGAGTTTAGCCTGAAACCATCGCACCTGCGTGTTCAGATCAAAGATTACAGCTTGCTAGCTAGCTAACTTCTATTTTATGTCCCAAACCGCTGCAACTAACTTCCACTGTTGAGATGCAATTCATATGATATTGCTGCATATATGTCCTTTTAAACATCATTGTTTCACTTTCTTTTTCAAAAGAAACCAAAAACCAATTTCAACTAAGTACTCAAATCAAAATTGAAATTATTTGGCCCAGAAACTTGGCTACGATAGTAATTAGTATAGAGTATCTGTCTATTTACTAGGCTCAAATTTGTGCAATGAAAAGATAAAGATGTTTACATTTTAAAATGTTTAAGAATTGTCTTATAAATTTATCATATATTTAATATAACATAATTTTGCCTAGGAATTGGATTATTGTTGATCTTATGGTCAGTTTTTTCTTAATGAAAAGAACCATCATTTAGTGATAAATTTAAGTCTAACTCTATCTCAAAAGACACCTTATAAGGGAAAGGTTTGTCATATATTTATAAACTATTTTAATACTATTTACTTGATCAATATCATATTCTTCACACACCCTTCTCAATCCAGAGCAAGACTTTATAATAGATGGCATATTAAGTAAAGGGCCATTAAAATAAGTTTAGGCTTTGATATTATGATAGATTTGAGCCTAATTTTACTCTAAAAAGCATCTTGTAAGAGAGATTTGTCATATATTTATAAACTATTTTAACATTCTTTAATTACTCAACGAAAGATTCTTGACAATTAGGAAAAAGCAGTTTCGTATGGCCAACATGTTACGATAGTTATTTGATTAAACAATATATCAGAATGGAAAATTGTTCGAAGTATTTTACTCAAGTTAATAAGAAATTTAATTAAAGAACGATGAGCCTATTTTGTAAGAAAGAGGACTGAGAGATGCAGCATACATGTTTCATATGAACTACCATAAATAATTGGAGTTGAACTATTAGTATCACCTGAGAAAAACAATCATAAAGAAGACGAGAAATTATGAGATTTAAACACATTTAACAAAGAAGGAAATTAAAATTTTCTGCCTAATTTTATTCGAGAATTGAAGAATATAAATACGTAAATACGCACAGATATTTATTAAATTACAAACAAACAAAAACTGCTAGAAAATAATGTTCCTGGTAATCTGTATCACTAAATCATGAAACCTTGCGGACTTCAATTATGGAATAGACTAAATAATAGAGGCAACACTGATAGAATCAAATCCGAGTTTAAGAGTAGAGCTGATCAAGGTCCGGTATGTTTGTTCGGCTAAGGTGTGAATTAGCTCTCCAGACCCAACAGAAGGTACTTTCCTGGACCACAGGCCCATGCGTCTGTATATATCCATTGCAGCCTGGGATCTGAGACCAAAAAGCTTTTGTGTCTCAGAAATTAATCACAACGCCCCAAGAAAAGTAAAGATAAGTAGCCATACATACATGTTTTGCAGCTCAATACTAATAATAATACTAACTTGAGAATCTGCTCAATGGGCTAATATTTGATAACCCGCAAGTATATACTTGCATACCTCATCAAAAGTCCAATAGCAAGATTTAAACAGCTAAGCACCATGACTTGGTTACTTCACAAACATTAGTCTTGACCAATCATGAATTATGTACAAGGAAATGGAAAGAAATAAAGAAAACCATAATCAGTCGTAAATTGTGGGCATAGAAAGCTACGCGTGAATTTCACACGACATTAGAATAAATCAAAGCTGAAATATTTTACTTGCCTAAAAGGTTTGACACTTGTGACTTGACACAAAGAAAAAAAACCAAAATGGAAAACAAGGGGAATCCGATTTTTCCTCGTGCAGAAATAGTGTCGGCGTGCAGATATTTTACATGACGCGGGTGCATGCGTGGGAGAAAGTATTAGAACTCAGAAGCAACAGTGAAATATGTCGTCATCTTATTTTTAATCACCGCCCCATTTAAGCATATATTCCTATCCACACCTTTATTCCTTGCTTTCAAAACCCTCTTTCTTTGAACTTGGAAGTTTAAAAGCCTTCAATAAGAAGAGTCAAGAAACCCTTTTCTATTAGATAAAACTCCTTGACTATGGCCTGCTGTTAAACCCCTAATAATATATCTTGCGATTTGGTCAAGGTTTGAAACGTCCACTTTTTATTCCTAATCTTATTTCCAATGATTACCCACGTTAACTTGAGCCCAATTTTTAGCAATTTGATAAACATTATATACCACTCACTCACCTGCGGCAACTCTGTGCGACGGGTTAGAAAAGTTTGTCGTTTCATGCATGAAAGAATATTCAACGGAAAGGATTATCAATTGATGTTTTATTTCTGTAAGCCAGATTGCACGATTGTCTCAATCGAAGCTAATGAATTTCAAGACGAAAGAAAAATAATACAAATTATTCACACTGTTGCCTAGCTAGAAATCTCTATGAAGGCCAACATAATTAAGGAAAATAAAGAAAAGAATACTCAATTATTAATTCAAAGTGCTAAATGATTTGAGCAAGCTAATTATTGAAGAAGTTCCACATGCTTCTATCCTGAACAATTTGGAATTCTTGCCAGCTCCCAATTATGTATGTTTCTGGGGTCCTATCTACATAAGCTGCTTAACATTTTGTTCATCTCAAACGGCCAAATAGAAATGCACGTGCTAAGGCAATTTTTTTTCTCATAGTAAAAGGTTAAGAAAGAATTATAAATTTTAGAAACTAATGGCATGTTTGGTTCAACGGAATAGCTATTCTATTCCTAGCATATTCCTAGCGTATTAGTTAAGTCTATATTTAGTTAGAAACAATTCACAGAATAACTAATCATAAAAATAATTATTCTTTAACATTAGGGAATAGGTAAAAATGATCCTTACCTATCTTTATCTATTCCAAGAATAAGTAACATTATTGAAGACAATTTTATCCTTATCACGTTTCTTCTTCGTGAGCCTCCTAAAACTTCTTCCACATCTTCCACTTTTTAGTAAGCCTCCCTCTCGAAACTTCTTCCACTTCTTGAATCTCGTGATTCTCTTCTCCAGAAACTTTACTATCTATTGAAGTCAACCTAGCCTTTTACCATTTGTCTTCTCTTCTAGGTAAGTTATTCTTGTTGTTTCGATTGGGTGATGAGTTTTTGTTGATGGGTTTCGATTGAGTGAAGGGTTTTGATGATGGAGTTATATTTGTGTTTTGTTTCGATTGGATGAGGGATTAGGTTTTGTTAATGGGTTTTGTTGATCTTTGTAACTTCGATCTTCAAGTAAAGAGAAAAAAAAGGAAAGAAAAAGCTCATTAACTGGAAAGGGATTCTTAATGTTTCATACACAGTTGTCCTGTTGCTTCATCCTCTCTCACATGTCTTAGAAACCAAAAGTTGTTTGCTTTGTAAGAATCGTCACCCATTACAAGGGAAAGAAAAAAACATAGTCCATTTCGTTTGTGATAGTAAAGTTGCAAATTTTTAATTTTTGGCTTGATAATTTTTGGTGTAGACAGGAGGATAAGAGCAAAGCAATGATGTTGACATGCTTAGTTAGTCCTGTTAGATTTTCATATCGATTGGAAAGGGGAATGAAGTAGGCCTTATAAGGCTATGAAAACCTCTCCTTTATAGACTCGTTTTTTCAAGGGTGGGAACAGCAAAACTGTCAGGATTTGGCTGGGCCAAGGCCCAAAGTGGACAATATCTGTAAGCAGATGGTCCAGGCTGTTACAAATAGTATCAGAGCCAGTATTCGAACCGATATGTCAGCGAGGACGCTGAGCCCTAATAGGGGTGGATTGTGAAATTCTCATATCGGTTATAGAGGAGAACAAAGTAAGCCTTATAAGGGTATGAATACCTCTCCCTCACATACGCGTTTTTTCCAAGGATGGGAAAAGAAAAACTGTGAGGGCTTGGCTGGATCAAGGCCCAAAGTGGACAATATATGTGAGCAGGTCGTTCGGGCTATTACAAATGGTATCAGAGCTAGTACCTGGATCAATATGTCAGCAAGGACGTTGGGCCTCCAAGGGAGGTGGATCCAGGCCTGTGTGCCAACAAAGACGCTGGGCCTCCAAAGGGGGTAGATCCAGGCCTGTAGGCTAGCGAGGACGTTGGGCCTCCAAAGGGGGTGAAATGTTAGTTTTTCATATCGATTGGAGAGGGGAACAAAGTAGACCTTATAAGGCTATGAAAAACTCTCCCTCATATACGCGTTTTTTCGAGGGTGGGAAGAACAAACCGTGAGGACTTTGCTGGGTCAAAACCCAAAGCGGACAATATTTGTGAGCTGGTGGTCCAGGCTGTTACAAGTCCAACGTCTGAAATGTGAAAAATGATTAAGCCTAAGCTTATGAGTCTTAGTGGTCCACTTGCTTATCCTTTTGTCCTTTGAAACATCCTCCACCTATCTTGCTCCTCTTCTCTAACATTACACCTCTTCTCTATTTCTATTTCGCATCTATAAGGTCCAAGAGTCCGCTGATATGCATTACGTCGTTGATGGTGCATGGGTTCGTGTGAAAACTTAGAGATGTTATTGATTTGGAAGTGTAAGGTCAATCATGGTACAGTTTCTCCATCTTCTGTTAGTTTTCTTTATTTCTAAATTTCTGAAGAGGTGGGATAGCATCCCATACCAGTCACCGCCAAAAACACTGAGAGCGTCAGGAGCATTCCCACACCTACGTACACTGCCAGTGGGTTTCACATGATTGTCGGCCCAGGTATGTGTTTTACTTATTTTCATGTCAAATCTACATTGATGTTGGATAGAAAAAGCTGCTCTCTTTGGCCTTTAAGTGAGAATACACTCACTAGTGGCTCCCAACCGTGTGTGGAGGTAAGGGGTGGCAGTTTCCAGCCATCCATGTAGTTACTGTTGGTTTTTCATTTCTGCGTGATATCTGTTTTTAGTTTTTAGTGTTGTTAAATTCTCCTTTTCATGTCTTCTGTATGGTATGAATCTTGTAGTATAGATATCAGGTGAGGTTTGCAGCTAAGATCAAATGTGTTCTTTTTTTTCTAGTTTTCACTGTATATTTTCCATGACTATTCTTCTAGAAACCTGGATTGGGTGTTTTTGACTAATGAACAAGCTATCTCGGAGTATAGATCATGCCTTGTTTACAGCTATTGTTCAGACTGTACAAGGCTGTTGTACAGGACAGTGCTGTGTGATTTCTTGTAATGCATTAGTTAATCGTTTCCTCTTAGTGTTCTCGAGCCTCCTGACATGTCTGTTGTTGTCCTAAAAAAACTATCAGTCTTTTCCCATTGCGACCTGTTGGTACTCTGCTCTATTTTCTTACACAACTTCTCTTATAAGACAAGGTCTTTAGATTTTTTTATAACGTGATCAAGCAACATCTTCCAAAAGTCTCTCTCCCTAGACTTTCTCCTTACCTAACACGGCATCCCTGTCTCCTGCATGCAACTTCAGTAAAGCACCTAAGCTCTAACAAGCGTTCATATTTTTTACAACTTCTTCCAAATGCGACCACGACTTTTTATTGTACGGGAATCGACATATTATTTTTTGTGAGTTTCTGTACATGTACTAATCGGTCATGCATTTTGTTTCCATGTTATTCCTTATGCAGTAATGAGGCTTTTTTTGGAAAATAAGTTTTTTATTGATTTTATTTATTTATTTATTTGGGAAAACCAAGGACATTTTAGGATAATAACTACGGGAAAGTGTGGGGGCCACAAGCTAGGAGGGATGACTTTAAATCGCTCTGATGGAATCCGTGCAAGCAGTTTGGTACGTGTAGCATACAAGAATATAAAAGGGGACGACAGACTGGGAATAGACTCTTGGAACATTGCGACCTTTACGAGAAAGTCTTTATAATTAATTGAGATTTTAGACAAGTACATGATACAAATAGCCTGTATTCAGGAGACTAAGTGTCGGGAGCTAAAGCAAAGGAGATAGGGGAATTCAAACTATGGTGCTCAGGAGGTACGTAGAAGCAGAATGAGGTAGGTATCCTAGTGGTCAAGGAACTTATAAACCAAATGGTGGGGATCACAAGGGTAAATGATAGTATTATAATGGCTAAAATTGTTCTTAGCAATGATGTTCTCAATGTAGTATGTACATATGCACCTCAAGCAGGTTTAGACGAACAATAAAAACATCTATTCTGGGCGGCGCTGGATGGAGTGCTTCTACAAATCTCTAATACTGAGCAGGTTATCTTAGGAGGTGATTTTAATGGATATATAGGGGATATTTCAGACAGATATATAGGAACTTATAGGGACTTCAAGTACAACACTAAAAATGAAAGTAGAAATGCCTTATTGGACATGGCCATAGCGTTTGAGTTAGTGATAATAGATTCCTTATTTAAGAAAAGTGAGGCGCACTTGGTGTCGTTTAAGAATAGCACGACCAAGATGCAAATTGATTATTTCCTTGTCAGGAAGAGAGCCAGAGCATGGTGCAAGGATTGCAAAGTGCTTCCGGCCGCATGCTTATCAACCCCACATAAATTGTTGGTTTTGGATCTAGGAATTAAAGGATAGAGGACACGTTAATTTACTAAGCGATGTAGTAAAATTAGATTCTGGAATATGAAAGGGGGCATGGTGGTACAATTTATGACTTAAATCCGATATGGAGCCGTATGGGTTGTGAGAGGAGATGCTAATCGGATGTGAGAAGGAGTAGCCCCCATAGTGATAGAAACTGCCATAAAACTCCTAGGAGTCTCTAAAGGGCAGGGGGCAGGCGGATGGAATCTTAGTGGTGGTTGGCAGAGGTTCAAGGGACGGTAAAGGCAAAAAAGAGAGCATTCAAAGACCTTTTAGTAAGTGCGACAGAGGCGGAGCGAGAAACTAATAGACTAACGTACAAATTGGCAAAGAAGACAATTTTAGTGGCTAAAGGAGAAGCATACGAGAATATGTACATGGATTTGGATACATACAAGGGAGCACAAAAAATTTTCAAGTTGGCACGAGATAGGACACATAAGACGAGGGATTTCAACCAAGTCTGTTGTACAAGAGATGAAGCAGGTCAAGTACTCACGGAGGCCCATGCCATCAAGAGTGGGTGGCAGGGATACTTTTATGGCCTATATAACGAAGACATCTTTGTCAACATAGAGTTAGGCAAACCCTCTGTGTTAGAACTTTTTCTTAACTGACCTCAATGTGAAAGGGTCACAAGGGAAGAAATTACGAAGGTTTTGAGGGAGATGGGGAGTAGAAGGGCAGTAGGGTCTGATGAGATCCCTATAGAGGTATGGAAGAGAATAGGAGTTGTCAGTATTGAGTGATTAGTTAAGTTTTTTAATGTAATCCTAGAGTCAGCAAAAATGCCAGATGAATAGAGATTGAGTAGGTTGATCCCATTATACAAGGCAAAGGGAACATCCAACATTATCACAACTTTAGAGGCATCAAAATAATAAGTCACACCATAAAGTTGTGGGAGAAGGTTATTGAAAAGAGAGTCCAGAGAGCAGCTTCTATATCGGCTAACCAATTTGGAT
>JANQBM010000222.1:47298916-47312659 GCA_025594535.1 Erythroxylum domingense
ATTTGAGCAAGCTCTTTTCTTGCAACATCTTGACAAAAAGAATAGTTCCCGATAACAAATGTCTCACCCTTATCTCCCATATAGCTTGATGATCGTGACAAAGTTTTCAGTATGCTTTGCTTTGTACCACTTTTGTTATGATGCAAACAACTACTTATGTGGTCATGCAAGTGTTTAGTACCCTGTTAGTTTCACCGACAAGATTTTTCCCACAATATTTGCATATTCCCTTCCACTTGCCATTTATTTTTCTTCTGTGAAAATGCTCCCATGCTTTTGAAGTCAGTCCTTTTTTATTTGGGCTTCCTCGTTCACTGATATTCTTTGTCTTCGAAATTTATTCATGTATTTCAATATATGGAGGTTGAGTTTCTTGTGTCTCCTCTACCAGATTTGAAGACGACATAAGTGGAACTCAATTGCTTCCTACAGGAGTATGCACTGATTTGTTATCACTTGCCATTTTTACATAATAACAGGATATAAATCAGTAAAAAGAAATCAGGACAGTAATAAAGAGTTCACAAAAAGTTCACAAAAAGTTCTACAAACTTGTTTTTTTCGTTGAAACCCAATTCCCATCCCATAGTCCAGAAAATGCCTTTCAAACACCCAGGTCTCAATTCACCTGATAAAACTCAAAATTGTCCAAATATCTCCCATGACCACCAGACCATTTCCAATCACTTTTAGCTTAAATTCTCCATCAACATTCACAAATAATAATAGAATAATGGTCTTTTCCACCTCTTCCAAGTACTTCATTTGAACCATTATTTTTCTCACAGACTATGCTCTCTTTATGTATATGTGTATTATGTATGTAAATGACTGTAGGTGTCTACTGTCTACAGAGATACATGTATGTATAGAGGTAAAAGTCCGTGTGTGGTGTGGAGAAATAAGAAAATGGCACTCTCAGATCGCAAGGTATGAAAAAAAAGTGTTAAGAGTTGTATTTAATATGGTTAGTCACACTAATAAGAGTAGTAATACTTCTACTCATAATAGTAACCCATCTGCAATTCTCCTCCAAAATCTTTATTCATATAACTTTCATTTTCCTTCTAGCTCTCAATGTCTTGAAATTAAATTTCTCATGTAATTTTGCAAACATCCATTCATGTACGTGATAGTTGGAAGTACCCACAACATCGACTCTACAGTACTACCGTCCGTTTCTTATGTATCCATGTAAAACTCGTAGGCTTTGTTTTTTATTAGGTGGAGAAAAGGTTATAAAAATAGGTGCGACTCTTCACTCTTCCCTTTGATGTTTTCTTCTTTGTTTGCTTGTGGCAGAGACTTTTCTGACTAACAGTGACTCAGTTATGAAGAATGGAATAAACTTGGAATAAAGTGAGGTAGGACCACCAAAAGCTATCCACACAGATGACTTTAAAAAAAGTCATAAACCCACGTTACCCACCATAACAAACACAAACATGATTTTTTTTATAAGAACAAAATATAAAAAGAACTAACCTGAATCAAAACCATGCAGCGTGAGTGCGTGACTGCGTGAGCACTGTGGATACGTCTGAGACTCTGAATAATGATTCGAAAGTTTCAGGGAATAAGAGAGACAGCTGGTTGATGAGAGAAGTTTTGATAAATGGAATAAGAGTAAAGAGTAAAGAGTAAAGAGTAAATGATAAAGAGTATAAAATTAAAAAAATATAATATATTTTTAAAATTATCTGGGAAGGGAATCCCCACGAGTGGGGATTATTCAACCCATCCCCGACTCTAACTCTGTTTCAAGGATTATATTTACCCCATCCCGATTCTACAGTATAATTTTTTTCCCAATCCCTGCCCCGAATGGGGAATCCTCGTGGGGATCCCCGAACCCAAATTGCCATCCCTAGTTGTAAAGTCTTTTTTCCTTCTTTTCACCCTCCTTCCCTTTCTGTTTTCCTCTTTTAGAACCTACTCTTTCCACTTTAGTTCCCTGACAAAGGTTGTTTTACCATGCAGACTTTGCAGAATTCACAACTCGCTACAAAACAAAACAATGTTAAGGAGTATTTTCCTCCTCTACCCTTACCCTCACCCTCACCTTATGGTGCAACATCGAAACCACTCCTTCATCTACCCCAATCTACTTAATCTTCTACTGCAACTCAATCTTCAGTTGCATCATCCTCTCATTTCACTACAGCCTTAACCAAAACCTTACCTTCTTCTTCTTCAACTATTCCTTCTCCTGTGAGGAGAGCTTAGAAGCAGGTGGTAAGGGGTTCCACAAATCTTTCTCTGCATTTATGACCTCCCAAGATAGAAGATGGTTGTGTTATTGTCTCCCCAAATATGGAAATCTTGTAGGGAGGTGTCAAATCTTGGGAGAACTCCCTCATAAGGTTCTTCTAGGACAAAAGACCTGCATTTACTGTTATTAAAAAATGAGCTCAATCCATATGGAAAAACAAAGGATTTATAAAGGCATTAATAGCTGAAGACAAATACATTATGTTCATCTTTTCTTCCAAAGCTCAAGCATTAAAGGTTGTAGAAGAAGGGTCGTGGCATGTGGCAAATTTTCTACTCTTTTTGCAGCCTTGACAGCCAGGTTTTCAGATTGAATGCAAGGAAAAGAAACTAGTTCCAATGTGGGTAAATCTCTATAGTATTCTTTTTGAATATTGGGCAACAAAAGGATTGAGTATGATAGCTAGTTTTCTAGGTAAACCCCTGTGATTGGATGATAATACAGCGAATAGGAAGAGTTGGGGTATGCTATAAGATGCATTAACATGGATCTTTCCAACAGTTTACCAAAAAACTATCCCTATTATGAGATTGGGACTTGATGGATCTCTTTATAAGGATAATGTGTCCGTCCATTACCAATGGAAGCCCTCACTTATTTCTCAAGGTAAAAGATGGATCCCCACAGGTAAAACTTTGAAAATGGGGGACTATAAGGAGCTAATGGGTGACAGGATCATTAACAAAGAGGATGGGCAGATTAAGGAAGCTATACTGGAAAACACCACAGGTGAATAACATGAGGAAATGGAATTACAAAGTGCTAGGAAAGGGTTATTGGTTACAGTTGATGGTGAGAAAGAAGTCTTTGTTGAAGACGTTGGCAGGGAAAAAACAATATAGGTTATAGCTTATGCTAATCATGTTTTCTTTAGGTAAATATTGATATCTTTTCCTCTCTTATCTATGGTGCTAGTTATGTTTTCCAGAGGAAACTTTTATGGGAAAGCTTATTAGAGTTCCAGAAGATTGTCAATGGACCTTGGCTTCTGTGTGGAGACTTCTATTATACCTTATATAAAACTAAAGTTGAAGGGAATTACAGTCTAAGAAACTTCTCAGCTGACTTCAATGACTGTGTGGGTGAACTTGAAATCTTTGACCTAAAGTCTCAGGGTCACTTCTACACCTGGAGTAACAAACATACTAGAAGATGGGCTTTTAGGAAAAAATTGGATCGGACATTAGTGAACAAAGCTTGGATTACACATTTTCCTAATAGTGTATCTTCTTTTCTTGACCCATTATTCTCAGATCATACACCTATGCAAATTAAGAATCTTCTTCAAAACCAGGGTAGAAGAGGTCCTTTCATATTTAACAATCTATTGATTGATGATGATGGGTTTTCTGAGGCTCTCCATAAAGTTTTGGAGGTGAAGGTTGAAGGAACACATCAATTTGTTTGTTTGCAATTAAAGCCATCAAAAGGGAGATGAAAAACCTAATGAGTAGAAGATCTTTGTCCACATAATAAGCAGTTGCCGAAGCTAGGGAAGATCTAAAAACTATACAACATAAGCTTGATTTGAATCCTGCAAATTCTATCCTTTTGAGTATTGAGAAGAACCTTTTGATGTCTTATTTATCAAAAGCCAGGGATTATGATAGCCTTATGGAACAATGGGCCAAAGTCAGTTGGCTAAAAGATGGTGAAAGGTGTTCAAAATTCTTTTTTAACTCCATTCTAGCCAGGTGAAATGCAAATAGAATCTTTTTCCATTAAGTTACAAGATGGAGAGGAAATTTATCAGTAAAAAGACCCTCTAAAGGAAGCAGAGAGATTCTTTAAGAGTTTTTATGGCTCTTCTCAGGCTCAAACTACTACTACCCCTCTTTGCTCCATTATACATAATAAGATCTCTCAAGAGCAAGATGTAGCACTCATTAAACCAGTGGAGGAGAAAGAAATAGAAGATGTATTGTTTCAAATGCATCCTAATAAATCTCCTGGACCCGATGGATTTAATGGTCACTTCTTTCAAAAGACATGGCAGGAAACTGGCCCTATAGTTAAAAGAGCAATTTTGGAATTCTTCTCTAACAGTGTTCTATTAAAGGAGATCAATAAAACTCATATATGTTTGATTCCCAAATCCTCTTATTCTTCTTCATTGGATGACTATAGGCCTATTGCATACACCAACTTCCTTTATAAGGTTATTTCTAAAATCTTAGCAAATAGTTTTAAACTAGTTCTAGATTCTTTGATCTCTGATAATCAAAGTGCCTTCTTACATGGTATAAGAATTGGGGATAATATTTCTATTGTCCAAGAACTGGTGAAAGGCTATCAAAGGAAGAATAGTCCCCCTAATTATATCATAAAAGTGGATTTCAGGAAAGCTTTTGATCATGTGGAATGGGATTTTATCCTTCAGATCTTAAGACTTTTGGGTTTCCCTAATGAGTTTGTCAGCTGGGTTAAGGCATGTATCACCACTTTGACTTACTTTATTCTAGTTAATGGTACCTCAACTGATATCTTTAAGAGTGTAAGAGGTTTGAGACAAGGTGATCCCATCTTCCCATATCTCTTCATCATATACATGGAAGTCCTAAGTCATTTGATTCAACAGAAGGTGGGTAATAGCAAGGACTATAAATTTCATAGTAAATGCAAGAGAGTAGGGCTTATCAACTTATGTTTTGCGGATGATCTATTGGTTTTCTCCAATAAATCTATTGAATTACTCATGTCGACTTTATCTTTATTTAAGGACCCCTCAAGTTTGGAGATTAGCCTTACAAAAAGTCGGTTCATTTTAACTGTTAGTGCTACTATGATGGAAAACAGTATCTCCACAATCACAGGGAAGAGAAGGAAGCCATCTCCTTTAATTTATCTGGGTCTACCCATTACCACAAAAAGAATTCAGTTTTCTGAATGCTTTCCCTTGATAGAAAAAATACAAAGAAGATTGGGTTTATGGTCAAATAAGGTTCTCTCTTTTGGTGGGAGATTGAAGCTCATCAAATATGTCCTGAATTCCCTTCATGTTTACTGGTCCTCCAACATATCACTAGCTAAAGGTGTTACCAAAACCATTGAGAAGTTTTTCAAAAGCTTCCCGTGGGGAAACTTAAACTCAAACAGTCACTTTGCTAAGGTTAAATGGTTAGAAGTTTGCAAAAGAAGAGAAGAAGGGGGATTATGGTTGATTCCTATTGCCACTTTTAATAGATCATCATTGATCAAAAACCTATGGAATACCCCACTAGAAAAGAAATCTCTTTAGATCTGATGGTTTTATAGCTATATCCTGAAAGGATAGAGCCTTTGGTCTATTCTTATAAAACCTTCCATCTTCTAACCTGCCCTTGATCCAACTCTTGAAGCTAAGACCTATCTTAGAACCTTTGGTGTCTTATATTGGAAATAGTTAAAAGGCCTATTTATGGTTTGATAATTAGACAGGTAAAGGCCATCTAATTCGATATCCCTAAGCTCTTCAGTTTTAGAATAGATTTCCTATCAATTCGAAAGTTAACTCCATCTTGCTAAGCGATTAATGGAACATTCCACTGGAATTACAGTACCTAACTCCTAACTACCAACGAAACCTAGATAAAGAGGACATATTGCAATGTCTCAACCTACCTCCAAACACCTTCAACATTGCAAGATTCAGAAAATGGCAGAACCGGAACAACTCAAGGTTTCCTATCATTTGGCGTAAGTCACTCATGCCTAGTACTCCATTCTTCTTTTGCTTACTGTACTTAACAAGTTAAGCACAATGGACAGAATGCATTTCATTATTATCAATCTTGTCTGTGTTTAATGTGAGATAGAAGAAGAACCAAGGAATCATCTTTTCTTTAAATGCCCCTTTTCTTAGTTTATATGGGAGACGATTCAGAAATTGTGTCTTATTTCTAATGTAGGTACAACCTTCACAGAAGCACTTGATTGGCTTCTAAAGCTGAACCATTCTCCTAGATACAACGAAGATATTTATGTCATCTCCTTTGCCTCCTCCATCAAGGAGATTTGGCAAGAGAGGAACAACAAAAGATTTCAAAATACCGCTCGTTCAAGAAAGGAGGTACTCTACTCCCTAACTAATGGAGTCAGAGAGAAACTACTATATTTTACCATATCAAAAAGGATTTGCCCTAATCTAGCCTCATAAGGGAGAATAAACTAATTAACATGCAGAAAAGGTTAAATAATTTTTGAAAGAGTAGATTATAAACTTTGCATAAAAGTACCTAGTATGTGATGTCTTTCCCCTTTAGATGTGGCTGCTGACTCTAAACACTGTGAGAATAACTCCGATCTAAGAGGTGGGCGGACGTCCAACAAGAGACCTTGAAAACACCCTTTGACTGTAGCTCTGTGTCTTAATCAAAGGCCGCTAGACACCCAACCCTAATTTGGTAGGGATGGGTGAATGGGGTAAGACGCGATCTATGTTTACCCCATTTTTGTCAAAAGATTTGATTTTATACCTTACTTTTATCTGAAGAAGTTGTGGTTCTGAAACGTCGTCATTGTGGTTTGCTTAAATACTCTTGATTAAACGTTGTCGTCCCTTTGAATCTATTTATTGTCCTTGTACTTGTATTGACTTATTATTCTCAATACAATTCTTTAACTTTTAAAAAAAAACATGAATATGCATCAAATTAAATGAGAAATCAAAGTTATAGCCAATGTCAAACTGGATATGGTAGATAATATTATCAACAAAGATGTCAAAGTAGGGGCCACAACTACTTACGTCAGATATATGGATAACTGCAACATCTGCATATTCATGAAATGAAATGAGGTTGACCCAAATGTTAAGAAGGATGATAGACACTCTCTTTTGAATAGAAAAACTTTCAATCTAACATAACCACACTATCAAAGGGAAGTGCACTGAATATAAATCATTTTACTCCTATGTTGTGCACACAATAAAAATTGTTAATACTATTAAAAAAAAGTATAACGGTATTACCTTTAGTTCTTGGTAACCATCTATTTTCCCTTCTTCATCAAAACAGCTTAACAAGTCCATAGGAGTCAAGCAGAAACAGTCTGAAGCACCCAATTCTTCCTTACTAGCGACTTTAAAACCAATGATTAAGGCAACATTAAAATATAATGCTTAAAATGCAAAATGTAATCTCAAAAAGCTAGGAATAATGAAGAAAAATTGTAAGGAACTTAAGTCACCAAATTTTGTGAAATTAGTTCAACACTAGATGGTTCACAAACTTCAATTATTCAGTATATGGCATAAGGTACAATTATGCATTTGTTTATCATCAAATGAGAAACAAACCACCCAACTTTAATCTTGCCACTAACCAATCAGTTGAAGATTTACAAACTATATACACAAGCATGAAACCAGCCGAAAAATTGCACTCCTAAAGCAGTAAGCTCATAAGAAAGAGAACCCCTTTTGTCGGATAACCCCAAAATTATGTTCAAAAGATGACAAAATATGCTTACTTCTGTGAGCGTTGTACACAATTAAGCCAAGCCACTTTAGCACTACTTAGTCCTATACCTTCATAGACACCAAACAGGTTAAGATTGCTTGCAATAAGTTTCCAACTCCAAATAAACCTTCAATCAATCTACTTCTAATGCTCGTTAATAAAAAGAGACTGAACATCAAAATCAATGTTAAGATCCCTTCACGTAACAAATCTCTTAGTTCCTAAAATTGCTTCTTATTTATCTATTTTTGGGTTATTGTACAGACGGTAACAAAATTCTATTTTGAATACATAATTCCTTCTCTGTTTTTAGGTTTGTTGTACAGACTAACAGATTTTTATTTTGTATAGAAGAGTCCTGGTTATATATACTGATGTAATTCGTTATAAATAAATGATGTAATGTATAAGGGAAGTTCATCCCCTTCCACTCAACATATTTTGACTCTTTTATGGTATTAGAGCTATCAAGACAACGTCCATAGCTAACCCAAACATAAATCTCCTCCTCACTGCCTCTCACATACTAGGAATAACCTCATTTACCACCTTATCTATCAAGCTAGAGAGAGAAAACTACTTCCTATAGAGTAATAATGTGCTACCTACACTCGAAGACTTTGAGTTAGATGGCTTTGTCACTGGAGACACAATGACTCCACCTATCCAAATCCTTGAAGCCGTTGAAGGTCAACCACCACAACCTAGACAAAATCCTTTATTTCTCGTTTGGAGGAAAAATGATAGACTTGTCCTTCTATGGCTGAAAGATACCATCACTGAGCATATCCTCAGCTACATTACATAGGAATTGACTGCACGAGATGCGTGGGTGACTCTTAAGAGAATTTTTCAATCACAGTCACGAGCTAGAGTGATGCAGATTAGATGGCATCTTCAAACATTGGAGAAAGAATCTATGTCAATCCTTGAATACGTTGAACAGAAAAGAGCAATGGTAGACACACGTCGTAACATTAAATCCTGTGTCTAAGGATGATCTAATAAACTTCATTCTTCATGGGCTAGGTGAGAGTTATTCTTCTTTCCATACATCTATTAATACTCTTACTGAGTCAGTGTGTGTGGATGAATTACTGAGTCAGTGTCTATTTGCTAAATAGGTTGATCACTCCTGTTTTACAAAATAAATCTCCTTATAAGATGTTATACAAGAGGGCACCTTATTATCATTTTTTGAAAACTTTTGGATGCTTATGCTATCCATTCCTTCATCCATATAATAAAAGCAAACTTGATTATCGATCCCAACTATGCATTTTTCTTAGGTAACTCCAAACACAAAGCTTATCAATGCTTTCATCCTTCTAGCAATCACATATATATCGCAAGACATGTTGTCTTTGATGAGAAACAATTTTAGTATCTCCAATTAATTGAGCAACACTCCTCCTTTTCATCTAGTCCCACTGTCTCTATCTCTCTCTACCTATTACAAGTCGCATCAGAGGTCCCTACTTCTTGTCTATCTCCACATCCTCTCCCCCCTCAGTGTCCCACTTTGTCTATATATACTACTCCCCCTATTAATATATCCATTTCACCTACTCCATCTCCCAACTGTTCCCCATCTTCTACCTCCCCTATAGATTCTTCTCCCAGCTATTCGGTCAACACTTCTCAATCCCCTACACTACCACCCCATCTCAAACATCTCTAACCCTCAAACAATAGCTCTCATTCCATGACTACCCTAGCCCATAATCAATCCTTAAAACCTCTTAGATGCCTCGATTATAAAGCTCTCACAGGTACAAGATACCCTCTTCTTCCTACTACCCCTATAGAATAAAAGCCATTGCACTTTACGAAGGCTTCTAAACTTGCTCAGTGGTGTGCTGCCATGGAAAAAAAATATCAGGCTCTTCTGCAAAATGACATATGGAACTTAGCCACACTCGTCCCATGTCAATATCATCAGATGAAAATGGTATAAGATCAAAAGGCTTGCAAACGGTTCAATCGAGTAGTGCAAAACATGTTATATGATTCAGGGTTTTAATCAAAAGGTTGGTGTTGATTTTTTTGAAACTTTCGGTTCAGTGGTTAAACCTATTACTATTCATCTGGTACTTTCTATTGCTCTGACATATGGATGGTCTTTGAAACAACTAGACATTAATAATGCTTTCTTTAATGGCGAGCTTTTAGAGACTATTTTTATTGAACAACCATAAGTTTGATGAACTCCCAATTTCCTGATCCTGTTTGTCATCTAAAGAAGGCTTTATATAGTCTTAAGTAAGCACAAAGGGCATAGTTCACTAAATTGAAGCATTTTCTTCTCTAATATGGTTTTTGAACCTGTTACTCTAATTCATCTTTATTTGTTCGTTCTCACAGTTCTTGGCTTATATACCTTCTGGTGTATGTCGATGACATAGTGGTCTTAGGTAATGACAATGACTTCATCAATGCATTTATTCATGACCTATATGTAGCCTTCTCACTAAAGAATTTGGGAGAGCTTAATTATATTGATAGTGTTGAGGTTCAACATTTTTCTGGTGGTCTTTGCCTATCTCAATCTAAGTATCTCACGGATTTGCTCCAATGGACAAGGATGGATAACGCTAAGCCTGTCTCTTCTCCAGTAGAAAGTGGTTCTTAACTCACATTTCAGGGGAAGCCATGATTGATCCTAGTCTATACCAAAGTGTCATCGACACTCTTCAATATGCAACAATAACCCATCCTGACATTTCATTTGCGGTAAATAGAGCATGTCAATTTTTAAGTAAGCCTACCATCAATCACTGGCAGGCTGTCAAGTGTATTCTTCGTTACCTAAAAGGAACGTTGCATTATGGGTTATTCTTTTGTCCTACTAATAACCCACATCTTGTGGCTTTTTTTATGCCGATTGGGCTGAGGACCCTGATACTTATCGTTCCACAGAGGTTATTGTGTTTATTTTAGTAGAAACTTTATCAGTTGGTCATCCAAGAAGCAACGGGTTGTATCTCGTTTAAGCACTAAGGTTGAATATCGAGCTCTAGCTTTAGCTACTGTAGAAATTGTTTGGGTACAACCACTTTTTCGTGAACTTCATATACCATTATGTCATTTGCCCATGTTATGTTGTGATAATCTTAATGCTCAATTTATGAAAATGAGCCCGGTGTTCCATAAACAATCCAAGCATATTCAAATTGACTATCATTTTGTTCAGGAAAAGTAAAGCACGGTGATCTTATAGTTAAATATGCGATATCTAATGACAAATATGCTGATATTCTCACAAATGCTCTCACTTTGAAGTAGTTTACTACTCTTCGCTCCAAACTTGATGTACTTAAGTTCTCTTTGTCAAGTTTGCAAGAGGGTATTAAGATACCTTCACATAACAAATCTCTCAGTTTCTAATATTGCTTCTTATTTATCTGTTTTTGGGTTGTTGAACAGGCTGTAACAGAATTATGTTTTGTATACACGATTCCTTCTCTGCGTTTTGGGTTTGTTGTACAGACTAATAGATTTCTGCTTTGTATAGAAGAGTCTTGGTTGTATATACTGATGTAATTTGTTATAAATAAAGGCTATAATGCAGAAGGGAAGTTCATCCCCTTCCACTCAACATATTTTAACTCTTTTAACCAACATTTGAACATATAGGCAATTCATACCCAGAAAAATTTTAATGCAATGGTTAGGGTCATAACTCATTTATCCTTAAATAACCTTGAACTGGTCTTTCCCAGTACCTCCACTTCTCAACTTTAGGTTCTGTTATATATCTATTGTTACAAATATAATTTGAACTTTAGAGTTTCTAGAGTTCTCTTGAAAAATTTCTTTTTATTCTAAAATTAAAATGTATGGCTAGGATTTATTTCTAAAACAGTCTTGTGAAAAGATAATACCTAAAGCACTAGATTTTTCTAGAGAGTATTTAATAAATTAGTAGGGTTAGAAATTGTTGGGCATTTAAGTAGTAGTTCTAAAGTGATCCTAAGCTCCCTATAAATACCTTTTGTATCAAGCATTTTAAGTAAGCCAAAAATTTGAATGACACATTCTTGTCTCTAATTCACTCTTCCACCTTCCAACAAAGTGGTATCCTAGCTTAGGTTAGTTTAGAAAAAATTTAGAGTGTGTGTGAACAAAATAGAGTGAATAAGTTGTGAGAAAAAGAGTGAGAAATGGCAATTTTTA
The DNA here is from genome assembly GCA_025594535.1 of Erythroxylum domingense. NCBI lineage: Eukaryota > Viridiplantae > Streptophyta > Magnoliopsida > Malpighiales > Erythroxylaceae > Erythroxylum > Erythroxylum domingense. The sequence continues at coordinate 47,310,806 of JANQBM010000222.1, forward strand.
TATGGTTTTATTCCAATATCACATTTTACAAAGGATAACTGTGGGAATTGGTGTCTTCAAATGAAACCCTTGCTGGGTCACATAATGCATGGGAGATAGTAGAGAAGGGGTATGAGAAGTTAAAAGATGAAGGAGCTTTGTCTCAAAATGAAAGAAATGAATTGGTGAAGACAAGGCAGAAGGATTAACAGGCCCTTACCATCGTCTACCTATATTTAGATGATTCAATGTTTACAAAGGTGGCTGATGCAACTACCTCAAATGTAGCTTGAGAGATCTTTCAAAAGTCTTTCCAAGGAGTTGACACTATAAGAAAATAGTGAATTAGGGACGGAAAATACCGACAAAAATGACAAATATTCTTTCGGTATCTAACATTACGATGGAATAAACCGACTGCCAAAACCGTCAGAGATTCAACCGTAGCTAAATTTACCGACAAAAAGTTTGTTTTACCGTCGGTAATGCCTGGAAGGCTCGGCAACGTCGGTATGTTGACGTTCCAACTGTGCCTCTATACAAATCCAATTCAATCACATTACAATTTGAGCAATCAAAAATGTATAATAATGCACATGTAAGAATTTAAATGAGTACAATGCGTGTTCATGATGATCCCGGTATCAATCAGAAATTTAACCCGAAAATAATATTCGATCCCCTCATTTAAGGTTAATCCAATAATTCCTAGTACTCTCAAAAAAATCAAAAATTAATATGGAGAGGTAGAGGAAATTTTTAGGAATCTAACGCTTCGAGAATCGGGTCAATCGGAGGTCAGATGGCCAAGTTATACACAAAAGACTGGAGAGGGGTTAGATTTAAAACAAAAAAAATTAAAATATCAAAACGGCAACGTCGCAAGAGCGACGCTGCGTTGCTCGCGTGCACCACGCGCTGGCCCTCGCGAGCGAGGAGCGCGACGTTGCGTCGCCGTCGCGATTGTTCCGTATCTCGACAAAGTCGCGATCTCGCTATCGTACGGAGCGCAACTCTCCTTTTTCATTCTTTTCTTCCCTCACCCGAAACATCTATTCTTCCAAATCCCATGACTTCTTACACAGACCTCCAAAATTTACAACTTTGGTATCAATGGAAAGATAACAAAAGGAACTACAATTTTTATGGAGGACGTACAACCAAATTCCTCCTCTATAGGGGTCAACATTCACTCCAAAGAGGTCTGTCCTATCAATCCCACTCCAGAGCAATAACACAACTTTTAGACATTATAACTTCCTACTCCATGACTCAAAAGTTTCATGCTTTATAGAAATGGAAATATATGAACAAGCTCTATACTTCTCATGAAGAACTCAAAAGCAAATTCTACCTCTAACCAGGTCAAAAATTCAATCAAAGTTTCTACCCTGTTTCATTAACACCTAAACCATACCCAAACTTCAAAAATTCATAACTTTCACTTATTACATCCAAAAATTGCATATTATGCATCATTGAAAAGATATAAAAGTTCTCTACAACTTTCATTTAGGACACTTACTCCAATTCAGACCATAACAATCAAGAATTAGCCTCAAAAACCAATATTTACAAAACCTACACTTATGAACATCTGCACACACAAAACACCTAAATCTTCAAAATACATCCGAATTTCAACAATTCGTATCTTTCAATACTTATATAAAAAAAATGCATACTTTATGGCGATAGAAAGCTAACAAGAAGATCTCTAACTTTTATGAAGATCAAATTAGCAAATTCTGCCTAAATCAACCCAGATAATTCTCTAAAGTTTCAGCTCATAATTCCTCTTTAGTGTTCTTACAAATTCACTGTTCATACCTACACACATTCTCTCATTCATGATCAAATTTGACACTCTTAAAG